>VWPW01006152.1:1432200-1479774 GCA_013389825.1 Crypturellus undulatus
CGCGCCGCCTCGCGCCGGCCGCCCCACGACGAGGCCGCCAGGGCGGTGGCGGGCGGCGAGGGCGCGGGGCTGCTCGACGAGGCGCTGCTGCTGAGGCCCGACGAGCTGGAGCGACTGGTGGGCTGCGAGGAGGACGAGAGCGGATGGTGAGGAAGGAGGCCCCGCTGGGGTGGCGGGGGCATCGCGGCCTGGGCCGGGCAGCAGCGCCGCGCCTGGAGCCCGCGCTTTGTCTCGCAGGGATGGGGGCCGCGGGCAGCCGGGCGGCACCGGCGGCCTTAGGAGAGCGCTGGGAAACTCGGGCGGAATTGCTGGGGCAGGGCAGAATTACCCCGCTCCGCCGTGTGCTGCTCTGTGCATGTGTTTGCTTTCCTCTGAACTCCCGTGCTCCAAGCCTTGCCTTCTCCGACCTATGGAAGCAGCGTGCCTCCTAGTCCCGGGCCCGCGTCACCCTGCAGTCGCTATCCAGGACTGCGACCACCTCGGGCACTGCCTCCAAGGAGCTACCTAGGCAGCGGCTCCTGCGGGAGCTCCCGCGACTGCTCGCTCCTTGCGCCCGTCCGGACTCCTGCGGGGCACTGGGCACGTTCGGTGTCCCCTAACGCCGGGTTGAGCTCCAGGCGTTCAGGGCAAGGGTGGCCGCAGAGGGAAAGCGAACAAAAGCAGCCTGCCTAGGGTTGGAGCTGCTGGTAAGCTCAGCGTCGGGCAAAAGAGACAGAAAGAAACACTCCTCCTGAGTTGCAGTGAGCACCGCTAAAAACCCTCAAGTGACTTCAAGCGTGGGCAGTGTTTTAGTTGCTCTGGGGGGATAGGATATTTGTGTTTCCTCAGAGAATTCATAAGGCTGAAATCCAGCCTGACCAACTAGAAAAATATGAGAGCATGAGTTTATTCTCATCCAGCCCAAGCTTACTAAATTAACACAGGGCGTCATCTTCCAGATGGCAAGTTTGTGCAAGGCAGCTACTCCTATTTCCCATCTTATGCCCTGTAACCTATTGATTTATAACACTTTCAGGAAAACAAGCTATTCTAAATTTAAATAGGAAGCTTGGAGTGTGAGGGCAGGACTTGGGATTGTTGTGTTTTCTGGTGATAATAAGTATTAACTTTTTTTATTAATCCTAAATTGTGGGTCAAAATAATGTACCTCTAGTGAAGTTAGAATGTCTCTGCAGAACGTACAGTGACACTAGTGGCATAAATGCTGTTTGTTTTTGTTTATGTGACTTTGGACACTGATGGAGAGGTAGCATCATTCACTGAGCATTGCATTTGCTGGCGTCGCATTTTTGATAAATGGCCTAGGCTGTCTGATTTAGGCTCCCCTACTTCTAAAAATGAGGATTATGTATCTCAACACATATTTCAACATTATGATGGGTGTATATCGAGATTAAATGTTTTACTAACTACTTAATTACACTTCATTGTGGTTTCAGTCATATTTCTATGCAAATTCTGATTCTCAAAGGACAGCAGAGCTTAAATGCAGTCTGTTATATGTCTTCATTTCTTACTTAGTATTTTAGTGAGTCTGCTACCACATTTCAATCCCAGACAGGACAGCGACTGAGAGAGAAAAGCATGCACCTACAAGAGAATACTTGTTAAAGAATGCTTATTGTCTTGCATGTCAGGAAATATTTTAATAAAAAAAGAAAGTTGTCCTTTCTTGCTATAATTTAATAATCTCTTGATAGGAGCTTGTGATAAATGCTAATGATAAATTTGATTTGGTTAGACTAAAAGGACTACCCAGATTGGTGCCTGTGGCATTTGATTGTGAATTTAAGATGGAACACTAAATGCTGTGACAGAAAATACCTCAGTTCCTTTCTTTTAGACAACCTCCACATCTTGCAGTTGGTGAGATTTTTTTAGATTTTAATTCTTTAAATGCTTATGAGTTTGTCCAAATAGGACAAGTGTCTAGAAAAGAAAAATGAAGGGTAGAACCAATCTAAAATTACTAAAGTGAAAAGAACTCTGGTACAATTGCTCTAGTAGTAGTTTTTATTACAGATGTGGTACTACTGAGTTTTGAGGCTGTTTATTTTCATTTCATTGTAGTTAGTCAAGCCGGAGATGTGTTAACATGCTTGAATAATTTAAGAGGTGAGAAAATCTTTTAAAAAAATATAAATTACTGAAAATATTTAAGTGACTTTAGATGGATTTTCTTGGCCATATACATCTAAAACTTACATAAAGGGGCTCAAACTTTCTTTTTAATAGAGTACGAAAGGTTGAAAATATGGGTATACACAGGGTACTGGACCACATAGTCCCATGTAGAGTTTGCTAAATCAACACTGAGTTTATTCAAATTTTAATTAAACTCTTCAATTGATTAAATAATAATAATAAGGCAGGGCCTGGAGCAGTGTGGAGAGCGGGAGGATGCAGATGCAGCTCCCGACCTGACTTGCCAGGTGAGGTTGGGCTGCGATGAGCAGCTCATGGGGTGGCCACCCGTGCTGCACCTTAGGAGTGACTTGTCTCAAGCTTGGTGCAGTATTGAAGTACATGTGTGGGCAGTCAGTGCAGAGAGGTGACCTGTTGTGAATCTACCTTGTAGCCTGCTTGGGGCTAACTTTTGTAGCCGTTCAGCTGAGCTTTCTGAGCAGCTTCAAGTGTCAGGGCAGAACGTACAGTACTTCCTTTTCAAAACTTACATGTGATATGTGTGTAGGATAGTGTAGAGCTTGCTGTATATCTGCCTTATCTACATCATTGATCAGCAAATTTCTGAGCAGTTGCATCCTCCTTATATTATGTTGTTATAAAAGCTATCCTGGCGCTTAGCAGATGTTTTCTTGTCACTTCAGACCAAAGCCCCCTTGGTTGTGCTGAAATAGCAAACATCTGGCTGATTTCATTAACAAATAAAAGGCATGTGCTGTCCCATTTAAAGTGAAATTATGTTGGTGGGCTGTTCATATTAAGATAAATGCTTCAAAGTAATACTTGTTTTAGTGTTTTTTGAAGGCCTGATATTCCTCGGTTATCATGTTTGCTTAGAATGCAACACAAATGCCTTTACTATTATTCACTTTCTCATTCAGTAGTTGTTAAATTGGTGCCTCTTTTTAATGGTTTATGTCTCAGTTCCAGTCATCTGTTTCTTTTTAGTTGGCAGAGTTACTGCTTTAAGATACAGAAGGTAAAACTCTTGATTGTCACCTGTAATGGGTCTTTCATCTCATCTTGCTAATCTCCTTTGAGCACTAGTTTTCATTTTTGGTACCCTACAATTTGCCATAGTGAACAGGAGGAATGTAGGATGACTGTTTTAGGACAGTTACCCCTAAATGAAATATCTCTGCTAGGGAAGAGTTTTACAGTGCACTCTTTCCCCTCCAGCTGCTAAAATTGCGTTGTATTAAGGTGATCTTGAGCTTCTTGGAAACTGAACAGGTTCTGATCAGTTTCTGCCTTGTAACCTAAGGAAAAGAAACTCATTTTTCATTTTTTTTTATCAAATTAAATGTGAATCTGACTTTGGGGGTTTTGAACAAATTAAGGTAATGACTTCTCACAAAAGGAATGATATGAAATGATATGAAATGATATGAAAATAAGCATTCATGATAACCTGATAACTTCTCTAATCATTGTTTATCAGATTGCAACTAGTAAGATCAAATAATATTTGACCTATGACTTGGGTTAATCTATGTTCACNTAACCTAAGTAAAAGAAACTCATTTTTCTTTTTTTTTTTTTTGTCAAATTAAATGTGAATCTGACTTTGGGGGTTTTGAACAAATTAAGGTAATGACTTCTCACAAAAGGAATGATATGAAATGATATGAAATGATATGAAAATTTTTTTCTCCCTCCACCTGATAACTTCTCTAATCATTGTTTATCAGATTGCAACTAGTAAGATCAAATAATATTTGACCTATGACTTGGGTTAATCTATGTTCACTGTGAAATGAATGTCTGAGGACTGTTGAGAGTCCTGAGAATGATTTTTTTTTTTTTTTTTTTTTTTCTCCCTCCCTGTTTCTCGTTTCTTGTGTGGATATTTTTGGTTGTTAAGTGTGCTTGATATTTGGATATCATGAAAGCTTCAGTGTGGGTTTCCTGAATGGATTTGCTTTAGTATCCTAATTGTATTCCTAAAATGGACTTCATAATCATGACTTTTTAGGTGTGGTTAAGTTAGTTCACATTTCTGTGTTCTATAGGTCTTAGTAGAACTCACAAGACTAGTGGTGAAACAGACCTTAGGTTGAAATGCTTGTGTTTAATAGTACACAAAACTTGCAAACACTCTTCCTTTCATATAAGCACCAAAATACCACTTTAGTGTAGCAACTTCCTTTTAAAAAGCTTCTTAAAACATGGAGAGTTATACAAAATCTGTGTGGTGATGACAGTTTCAAGATGATGATAAAAGTTTCACAAGCTCTTGAAAGCCTCGTATGTTTCTGGTCTCATCTTTTGTGTGCTGCCTTATTCCTTTCTCCAACATCCCTTTCTGACAACAGCATCTTCCCCTGAGATGAAGTGAGTAATGCCTATAATTTCCAAGCTAACTACCTTTAATTACTGATGGCAAAAAGATAGTTGCATTACCAGTGAACATTAGTGCTTTGTAGCCCCCTTTGAATCCTCCAAAATCAAACTGAAATAGCACCACGTAGCTGAAAAGCGTCACTTTTATTTGAAGGCTTAATGAGCTTGTTAAAGCATTTTAATGGTATTCATCTTATTTTTGCTAGAATGTTAGTTTTACTGCAATTCACATATTCAGAAAGAGCTAGAAATGTTTAGTTGAGTATGGAGACAGATTTGTAGTTACAGGCTGAGAGTGTTTCCTAGTCACTTACAACTAGAGGGTTGTAACTATGGGGAGGGTGAGGGAGGAGGAAATCTGCGGGCCAAATTTGGGCAGAACTAGACATAGGGCTTATTTTCTTTACAGCTAGAGATTCCCTTCAGAGTTGACCAGCAGCTGTTTGTCTAAAATATTCATCTTAGAAAACTAACTTCTTTAAGCTGCCCCAAATAAGACTCCTGAAAGCTGTAGACTGCTGCTGCTGCTGTGTTTTCAAGATGCTCCAGTGTTGTCATTTCCTAAATTTCTCTTGGTAACTTTTTTTTTTTAATGAGATCCTCTCCCCTTTATTTTAAGGAAGTTTTGTACTAGTTTGTCATTGGACTTTTATATTTGCCTTCACATCCTCTTTTCAAGTGGCTTTTTTGATCCTGCTTTAACCTATGATGTGTTTTGTACGGTCCCTGATTTCAGTGACTCTAATGTATCTGGCTGCTTTTGCTTGAAGTTAATGTGGCTAAAACAAACAAGTTTTACCTCAAGTTCCTTCCACTTGCCATCTTCCTTCTAATTCAGTCCTGTGACTTTATATTTGTTTGCATGATTCTCCCTTGTCCCTTGCACACAACCAGTAGGAGGATTTTGGTGTAAAGACTCCACTTTCTTCCTGACCTTTGGTTGTTGTGCCCATGGCCACCAGCTCCCTGTGTTTTGTTGCGGAGTGTGTGTTCAGCAGGTAAGGTGCTCACTGGCAGCGGCCCATTTCTATCTTCCAGCCACGTTCTCTGTTCCAGAGCTTCCTGCAGCTCTGCTGTGTCCTGTTGTAGCGTGCTTGGGCTTGCCCTGCTAGGCTGACATTGGCATGTGAGCATGGAGCAGCAGTGGGCTCTCTGCAGAAGCTTTACCCCTGTTGTCCTGGATCATCTTAAAACCACTAGTCAGCGCAACCCCTGACTGTGTTAAACTTCTTATTGGTACTGCTGTGGCACAGTTCACTAGGGACAGCTAAAAGAAGGGAACATTGATTGCTGCGAGCATCAGAATCACAGCGCTTAGGTTTCTTATTGCTCTTGCAAAATAGACCAAAACTCTTGAACTTGGCTTTTTTTATTAATGTTTTCTTTTTCTTGATCTTGTGTCACTGCATTGTAGTGTTTTGTACTGTGTGCGAGTTGGAGAATAGTTTTCTGGTGTGTCAACCTTTGCAGTATGGGTGCAAAGTATAAGCTGTCAGCTTCCTCAATCATTTTCAATTTCTTGTTTTTAGAAAGTGGTTTAATAGTGTTTAAAAATGTATGAGGTCATATTAATCATCTCCAGTCTTCAAGCTGCTGTGCTGCTATCAGTACTATATCCCTGTAGCATGCATAAGCAGGACAAATAGGAATGCGTCTGCTCTGGAAAGCCCTTCAGTTAAGGAGAACCTGTATCTCTTGCGTCAAGCTGTAGTTTGACTAGTTTGACGGAGAAATCACTTAGCTTTGTGACATTATTTCTGTGTTTTAATTCTGTAATATCCTTTATGTTCTTTCTCCCTCCCTACTGTGGGGAAGAGAGGAAGAAGTTTTCTCCCTTGCCCCAGTCTTGCTTTGCCTGTGTTTTTAAATATTAAATAGACTTGCATCTGATTCAAAACTTATTGTCTGTTCTGTGCCAGATAGGGCATAAAAATCCCTGCTTTATAAGGGAATATGAGCTTCATATTATGTGTATATGGACTTTCCGGTGTGCAAAAGTCTGCCTTGAAAGAACCAGTGTTATTGCTTTGGTGCACGTTTATCATGAGGCTGTGGAGTTACATGGAACATGTATATTCTACAGTTGTTGCTTCTCTTGAAATGTGAAGTTAAGGCTGTTAAAACTGATTGACTAGAAAGAGATGGGAGAATCTAGAGCATGTCTGGCACAGTTTCACTGCATACTCTGCATATGAGACAAATGCAGCTATTGAAGAATGAATGAAAGACTGTATTAGAGCTTAAATTAGGAGATCCTGTTTTGATTAGTTTTGCAGTTTTATTCAATATATGGCTGTTGGTGTACCTTTAAAAAGGGACATGTCCTGGGTGTTACTGTAAACACTTGAGAGGTGCGTGGAACTTCTGCGACATAAGGAGGCATGTCAGCTCTCCAGAGAATGATGCTGTGCAGCACAGGACTTAGCTCGTTGCCTTTGACTCAGTTTTGCTGGGTAAAACATGCCTTGATGTAGAAAAGCCTCCAGGAAAATTAAGCGACTGAAAAGACAGTTTCACTGAGTGCTAGCAAGTCAGTAAATACTGATCACAGCTTTTAGCTGTATGCAGATAATCATATAAAATAGAGCAATTTGTATAATTGCTTACTGTGAAAACAGACACTTCCTGCCCCGGGCAAGGGGTTTAAATGAGTGTTGGGTTCTTAGCATCTTTCTGGGCAGAATTTGTATGGTGTGCTGAGGATATTGCTAGGAGAGGTAATATGCTTTGTGTGTATATTTATATATAAATAACTCTTTCTTTCTCTTGAGTTTAATACGTCTGCTATAGCTAACTTAAATCTCAGTTTTCTTGTAATTGGTTCTTGAAAATGTTCTTTCCACCTCTTAGCTAGGTTAGCTGTTCGGACTTTATTCTGGTAATAGAATAAAACTACTGTGGGCAAGTTTGAATTCCAGTATTCTGGGTACAGTAACAGAGTGGAATATAAACTATATCATAAGTAGAGAAAGATGAGGCAGAAATCCTGGAAGTGAAATAAACTGACTTTTCTCTTTACTTTTTGAATTATGCTGAAGGGGCATTCTTAGCACTGTTAATTAAATACATAATCATGGAGATTAAACAATCTCACATATTTCCATAGTCTATGTGCTATATCAGTTTCATAAAGATATAGTTTTGTTGTCACAAACTGATTATCTTTTGTTTAAAAGCAATCAGCTAATGAAAAGACTTTCTCCTGCATTTACAAAGTACTTTTTTGGTATTTGAGGGGAAGAGTGGCATAAAGCATGTGCTGACCAAGCAGATCAGCATTTTGAGTGAGCTTTTTTAAAGCATGCTTCTTAAGAGCCTTTTTAAGAAATCACACACACACACAAAGCAGCTTTTAAAGATTTTTATGAAATAAACTGAGCTTAAGAACTAGAGGATGATGAGTTAATAATCTCAGAATGCAGCTGTGGAGAATACCCTCTGTGATATTGATGTTACTGGCACGCAAAAAGCAAGAATCCCTGCTGTTGGCCTGGTGCAGGAGCACTGCACACCAGGTGGCTGGTGGTTCCGATGCCACGGTGCCCAGGGTACCCCACATTCACTTGGGATATCAGGTGTGTTATCAGACAGCTCTGGAAGGAATGTTTATTTAACCATTTTAGCATATGCGATAATGCTAGTCAGGGCTGTAAGTCTTGCTGTTTCCTGTCTTTTGTTGAACTAAATTTCCAAGTTTCTTTTTTCAGTCCAAAGATGAAGCTCACATATTCGTATTTGGTATGGGATTGGATATGGCTTTTCCATTAAACTTTTTCCATTGCTTTGAGGGAAGTGAACTTCTCAGCTCGATTTTTAAGACCTTGAAATGGAAGGCTTATTTCTGCAGTCATAGAAGGCTGGCATCAAAATACACAAATGGGGCTGCTCATGGGCAGAAGCCTCAGTGTGTCTCACACCACAATATTGTCTCGCTGTTTCCCCTACTCTCCTATGTCTGCATTATCTCTTGTTTCTTGTTCTTGATGCTTGACTGTGCACCCTGTTGGACAGAGTCCTTTTGTTTTGTGTTCCAAAGAAAATGTAGAGATCAGGTGCTAGGGTACAAACTATAAGTAAAATAAAACATTGTTTTATTGTTTAAGGATACTAAAATGCTGGACTTGTTCTGTGCCTGTAACTTTGTGTTCAATTTTGTGCAGTTTTGTGCTGTTACTTACTGTGCTTATCATTTGCTACATCTTTGTGTTTAAGGAAACAGTTGCATATTGCTTTATCTGCTTCTGAAGTAGATACAACTTAAATCTCAAAAGGTTAGTTCTGAATTGTGCATTTATGTTGCACAATGAAATTGCCTATATACCTAATATGTCTGAAAAGTGAAGTCATTTTTTTTCTGCTACATCACTTGGTGTATTCTAGTGTATCAAGATAGGCTTCTGCTCTTGCCAGAAAGGCTTTGGCAGGTATGTGTTGTCAAAGTGACACTATCCAAGTGAGTTATTTTAAAAGTAAAACTTGTGCTCTCCTAATATTTTTGGATTTGTGCTGTAGTTATAGTCTAAGAATAGAAGTAGTGTAGTATGTAGTATCTTCTCTCACACCCCATTTTGTCTTCAAAGACTTCTTCTTTTTCCTTTTCAGGTTATACACGTCTCCAAAGAAGAAACTGACTTCAGTGCAAAAATCTGTTAGTCCATTAATTTGGTGCAGGCAGGTATTGGATTACCCGAGTCCTGACATTGAATGTGCTAAAAAGTCCCTGATCCACAGGCTGGAGCAGACCATGTCAGGTAAGTTCATACATATGAACGCTGTTGACTTGTATATATCTGTATATCTGAAATAAAGTTAGGGGATTCAGAACAATACATGAGAGAGTAGGATGAGAAGCAGCAGTTACTTTTATCTAAAACTTTTTTAATGACTTGCAAACAAAAATTAACTCTTATTTTGTCCATGTGTGGGTAAAATGAAAGGAAACATTAGGCTGAGTCCTGATTTAGGAATTTTATGCCACTTGCATAGTTATACCTTGGTCAGAAGTTTTCAGGAAGAAGCAAAATACTTGGAGATCCTCTTCTTAAAGAGAAAAAAAATATTCTGTGCTAGATCAAAACACTGTATTAAGTTAGCAGAACTGTTACATACTTATATCTGGTATGTTAGCACAGAGCTTAGTAAAGTTAAGGGGTTACTTTGGGGAAGGATTGAGCACTTGGCCTTTTGAGACTGCAAATGTGCCTGCTCCATCATGGTTATACCAGCTTCTTTTTGATATTCTACTAGTAATAAAGCAACAAAGGCCTAAACAGATTTTTTTTTTTCCTGTCAACTAACCAGCGCTGCTGTTCCTTATATATTTTCTATACCTCTTTCGAACCTTTAACTCCATTTGAAATCTCTTTCTTGAGCCTATATCTTATCAATAATACTATAGCATGCCTTTTGAACTATTTTTTTTAAACTCAAATTCTAAACAATGATAAAATGCCCAGATCACAGAAGGAGGATCAGGAGGATGATCCTGATCCTACAGGATGACATTACTGAGTATATGGAATTGGATATCACTATAGTATAAGCAGCAACAGTTCTGTTCATGGCTTGATTTTTTTTTTTTTTTAAGCATTGGAGAGAAATCTTCCCAAAATACCACAAATTCTGTATTGCTTAAAAGCTTAGTCACAGTTGAGCAGTGAGAGCAGAGTTGGCAGGGAGGTTCCAACTATGAAATGGATCAACTTGACAGTGTTCATATTCAAATTATCTTTAGAGAAATTGGCCTCTTGTTTTCCTAGCCTTGCAAATCTGCCTGTAGCAGTGGTGTCTGCGAGTGATGGCAGCTCAGCTACAGTACTAATAAGGAAAAGCATAGTGGTAATGAAATGGGTGTTGATACGGCTGTTTGGAAAAGACTGCCTGATAAAAGTGGGTTTATAATGAAAAAGGAGACAGTTCTTCAGAACAAAGCAGAGTATTCAGGGAAATAGAGTGGTGAGAGGCTTCCTCAGAAAGAGAGGCATTTGTGACTTTGTTTTTCAGTACCCGATAGCTGCTAGAATATCTTGTGACATATATCTTACATAGCAGTTGCACATCAGGGACCACTATCACTCAGCTTATTGATTCAGTGTATTTCAGTTTCAGCCTCCATTGATAAGGCTTTTCATAGGGATCTGTTATTTGGTCTCCTGAATCCTCGCTGATGTCCCTCTTCATCAGCCCCTCTATGTCTCTCTAATCCAATCTGTTTCTCTTCTTTCTCTAAATCATGTGGTGATGTCATATTCCAGATCAATATTTTCTTCCTATCTTAAAGGATAACTCGTCTTTTCATCACCATCTAACCAACCAGCACCATCATGACATGTCAGTCTAAAATGGTATCAGAATTTTAGTGATTAGAGCACCTCAGAAAAGAAACTGCAGAAACAGATCTATATGGGACCCAAGAGAGAGCATTGCTGGAGGAGCTGCTTTCTGAATACATGGCTGCATTGTCAAGAAGTGGAAGCAAAAAAGAGCAGTTTTGGTCATATTGCAGTTTTAACTGTGAGGCAGTAGATTGTTCTTATTTAAATATTTGATATCAAATGCCTGATCAGCACAGCGCCTTGCAGAACTATGTGGCTATATGTGTAATAAGAACTGTCATATTTTCCATGCTGTGTGAGTATAATTTCTGGAGCAAGCATTGAGCTTGCTCAAAACCAAGCATTCTTTAGCTAGCTTTGGCCTTCGCTAATGATTGGTTTGAATTACTACAGAAACTGCCAGAATAAATTAGTCTCTTAATTGTAACAACAGCAAATATCAGATTTCCGGAGTCTGAAAATGGTTTTGATTTGTAAAATGAATCTAATAAATTACTTGAGCATGATTTTTCTACACACAGCTTTTTCTATTTCTCTTTTCTAGAGCAAAAGAGACATTTAAGACTTCTTGGCAAATTGTCTAAAACAGTGTGTACTGCATATTGGTTCTGAATATTATAAAATACTGAAATTAAAAAAAAATCAGTAACTCTCCCCTCAAGTGTTTTGAGAGCTAATGTCTAATTTTATATTAGCTGTTTCATCTTGTATAACTAGATTTTTATTTTTAATATGAAAATGGTGCTGTCAGTCCTACATACTAAGGCTGTCCGATGTTCCTCGTAAAGGCTCTATCTTTAGTTATTGCAAGAACACTCATGTATTCTGAAGTTCTAGAAGTCTCTCTCAGCAAGAGTCTGGAAGAGTCTAGAAGACTTAGTCTACTGCTTCTGTGCTGCAATCTGCCATCAATTCAGTTGTGTTAACACTATGCTTTTTGAGGTATTACTTAAAATATAATTTTTTCCAGGTATTTTTACATTAAAATTATGTCCTTAATCTGGATAGGAGTGCAGTGCCACAAGTGCTTGTGTAAGACAACTGAGGAGGTTGTGACCAAGGGCAAAGTGGGGTGGGAGGAGGAGCTATTGGAGGCTTTGCTGCTGAAGGCAGAGTTTGTGCAGCTGTAGTCTCTTTCAGTTGATAGTAACATTTAAAAAAAAAAAAAAAACCTTACACTGAATAAAAGGATATTTAGTAAATATCTCAGTACTAAGCTGTCTGATGCAAGAACTCCATGCCATGTTCCAAATCCACCCATATCACTGGCCTAATTATTACTGCACCAATTGCAGCCCTATTTTTCAGTGCCAGAAACATGATGCTGTTCCCTTTAAAAGTTTGATTTCTCCATTTTTCTTTTTCTAGAACCTCCTTAGTTGTATTGTTGTACACCTCAAGTGGAAGAACCTGGGCACAGTGATGTATTCAATTTTTAGATCCGATTTTTTCCTGGGAAAATAGCTGTCATCACTCTGTCTTGCTCTCTTCTCCCACTCATTTTGCAGTAAGATTGTGTCTAAGACTAAACTGCATAGCAACTAGCACATTCGACTTGGCTTGTCTAGTAATTAAAATATTTTATAGTATTATGCTTTTTTTCCCCACTGGTTTCTGTAGTATAACTTGTTACTCTCCTCTTTCATGCAGTTCTCAAGAGACAGAGCTTGTACAGTAACCCTTTTGGTGCAGTCAGTTACGCAAGCTCCTACAGCCCAAATACAAGTAGCCCCTACAGCAGTGGTTTCAACTCTCCCTCATCCACACCAGTGAAATCTGCATTAGTGAAACAGCTCATACCTCCTGGTACCTCAGGTAAGTGTGTGTGTGTCCTCCCCTCCCTGACAAAAACATGTGTCAGGTAGATCACATTGGCATGGAGCTAGAGTAAGAATCAAACCACAGAATGAAACAAAATCAGGGAGGTGGGTGATTTTTTTTGGTTCGTTTTGTATGAAATTTGTATCATGTGATATTTAAACTTAAGGGAGAACTTTTTGACAGATGACTTAGCAGTATATGTACAGTATTAGTTCTGGTGTTCACTGGAAAAAATTGGTATAGACAGTGTCAATGCATCCATCAGTAGCTCTGTGCCGTGACCAATAAAATCCAAGGAAGAAGCATATATTTCAATTAAAGGTATTCCCTGATGCTTTATAGTCATCAATATAAACAGCAACTTCTGGCAACGTGTTCTGCCTTTATTTTGGACTCTGACTTTCTTGAGTCAGGAAAACTGGTACTCAGACCTCTGTATCTCTACAATGAAGTCAGGAAGTTGACTTACAATATTTGTTTCAGATTCCTTTTCAGGGAAGGGAAAGAGTGTTTCATTGACTGCAGTGTATTTACTAGAGTTGTTACTCAAGATTGTTTTCATGTAGGTAGCTCTGTTTTACACTGTATGCTGCAATCCTCTGCCTGACTACAGTATAGGATGATGGAACATAGCTAGTAATGGAGAGCTGGCAGGAAGGCAGTGAACAGGAAAGAGTTTCTCTAATAAATTATAGTTAGCAAAGGATGTGTATGTATAGCAAAGAAGTGACATTTTCAGCTAAACTACATTTCAAACATTTGAAAATATATCAATATGCAATGCATCAGCAAATCCCTAATGTATATGAAAGTTATAGACATTTAAAATTAAGTTTTACAAAGTGCAGAGAACAAAAGCATGAGCAAGGAAGGTATGTGGTTCTTTCTGTAAGAGCTGTGCAATACTCATAGCAGTTGAAACTTGGTACATGTGCACCAGATTGTATATAATAAAGTAATTTCTTCTGCCATTGTAACAATGATTTTATTCATTTTATAAGATAATGACTAAGCTCTGTTTACTGTAAGTGGTATTTTCAGCTTAAGTTTGCAATCATTGGCTGCCAGCCTTGGTGTCTAAACATTATTCTGTTACTTTATTTTTTTAGGTCATCTTAAAAGCTCCGCAGACAGAAACCCTCCACTAAGTCCACAGTCCTCTCTGGACAGTGAGTTAAGTGCTTCAGAGATGGATGAAGACTCTATTGGATCAAATTACAAGCTAAATGATGTTACAGATGTGCAAATTTTAGCACGAATGCAGGAAGAAAGTAAGTGCTCTGCTTCAAATCAATGGAGTAATTGATTCTAACTGCAGTATCTTTCATATATCGAAGGATGATGGGTTGCATCCTTATCTAACTCTCTACTAGCCCAAAAGGATGTAGTGAGCACTTGTACATTCTTCCAGGATATGGGCAATCTTGCAAAGGCTTGAGAAGAAGTAAATAAGAAGGAATTTTTGGACTGATATCTAAATGTTGCTAGGTTTGAGAACTAAGCATCAGAAGAAGGAACAGAATAATCCTTTAACCAAAGGAGAAAGAATAATGCATTAAGGGTCTAAGGAGAGGTAAGAAGTCAGGTGTTACCTGGGAGACTTGCAAAGTTCTCCTGGAGAAAGCTGGTGGAGGCCAGGGAAGGAGGATCGAACTGGTAACATTTGAGAAAGGCAGGTATTGGCGTAAAGGATGAGGAAAAGCCATATTTTGTAATGCCCTTTATTAAGTAGTCTGTTTCTGTCTTAGTGGAAGCTTGAGAACACGAAGGAAAGGATGAATGGTGAAGCATTCCTCATGTGTCCGTTGGCACAGGTCTTGTACTGATGCGGCGTTCTGTCGCACTTCTGAGCAGTAATACCAGAAGAATGGTACAAGATGTGTTGGTAGTTCTTGTACTGTTGCTCTGGGGAGAGGAAGTTGTGATGTAGAAGTGCTCTGTGGTAACAAGGGACAAAAAAGGATACTGGGGAGAGTGGGAACTTATACCATATGGTGTGTGCTAAAAGGATGATGGTTAGACTGGGCTAAGTAGTGGTCTTGGGGCGTGGGTGCTTCCTCCATGTAATCTAGGCTTGTTGGCATCAATGCTTACACCAGGGTTTAAATTAGCAAAACGTAAAATCAATAGGGCAGAGAACAGAAGTCTAGGTGAGTCTTTGCCTATCTCTGAGCCCCTCCAGAAGTGCAGAATTGTCCTTTCAGTTATATAATTGAATTTTAGTTTCTCTAGAGGTAGATAAACCTGTAGCCTTTTTTTGTTGTTTTTATGTTTATGTTGTTAGAGGGTGACATGTGATATCAAATTAAAGATGTGACCTGTGCTGTGAGTTCTGGGGATCAGAGAAGGGAGGACCAGGTAAACAATACAACTATCCTAGTTGCTGCCGAAGGAAAAGGAGCGAGCTTGCCTGTGAATAGATTAACAGATGGCAGATAACTTCCTTGGGTATTAATCCAGAATAAATTTAATGCCTCAAGTACAAGGAATTATAATGAGGCAAATGTGAGTTCAAGAACTCAGAAGGAATTTGGGTGAGCTGTCTGTAGGCTGCAAGCAGGTAACCAGTGTTTGTCCTTGCTGTTGCCAGGCCTCCGGCAAGAGTACGCAGCCAGCGCTTCCCGGCGGAGCTCAGGTTCTTCCTGCAACTCGACAAGGCGAGGCACGTTCAGTGATCAGGAGCTCGATGCACAGAGTCTGGAAGATGAAGAAGATGGCACGCATCACACAGTGCATCCTGCTGTTAGCAGGTTCTCACCATCACCTCGCAGCTCTCCCTGGCCTTCACCAAAACAGTCTCCGAGGAATTCACCTCGTTCCCGGTCGCCTGCTCGAAGCATAGAGTACAGTAGAGTATCTCCCCAACCTATGATTAGCCGTTTACAGCAACCTCGTCTCTCACTTCAAGGCCATCCTACAGATTTACAAACTAGCAGTGTCAAAAGTGAAGGTAAAAAGCTCTGTCTCAAATTCATTATGGAACTCTTAAAGTAGTTGTATAATATCTGTAAAGAATTGAATTCAGTGCACAGGGCTAAAACTATTTGCTTGGGTAATAGCAACATTTAATCAAAGTTGCTAAGGAAAAAGCAGAGCAAGCAGTATATAAGTTTTGCAGTCAGATGAGTTGATGAGAATCTACTGTAATGTTAGCCTGTCACTCTGGGTGTAATTCAGTTTTGCAGTGACCAAATGCATATCTGTGATGGGCAAATGTATGAGAATCAAGCCTTAAAAATACTGGTTGCAGTCTAGCAGAGTCTAAGCGAACCCATCCTTCACCAGTAGGGTCAGGCCATGCAGATCACAGCATAAAATGCAGAGGTAACTGTAGTCAGGTAAAACAATGTGTTGTGGCAATTTACATCGGATTGCTGAGTTTGAGATAGCTGAATGCTCTTGTATGGCAGTGTAGGACTGTGACCTTGCTGAGCATGAGCCTTAGTAGTAATACTTTTTTCATGCCTTAGTTGGACATTTTAGATATAATAAAGCTGTACAAACTACCCCTTTGCCTATCCACCCCCCCCCAAAAATGCAGGAAACTTGTACAATACAGTCTTGGAGCAGGATGACATCATTCTGATAGGATTTTGTTTCTTGCATGCACTTTGCACTGGTAACAAGCCAGCATAAACTCTTTAATTGGGCTGAAATTTCACATGCATATTGCCATTTTAAGAAATGTATTGTTCTCTGACAGATATAATCTTGAATCATAGAATATATTAAGATTAGAAATAAGGCACATTTAGATTTTAATAATTCACGTCAGCTTTTTTTTTTAATTTTCAGGTAAGCTTAATATAAAGTGTCTGCAGTAGAAATTTTGTAGAAATGCTTTTTTTAATAGTTTTTTTCTTGGATTTTTTTTTCTACTACTATAAATGGAAATGTAAGTAGAAAATATTGGTTATGGGAGTCAGTGTGCTAGATTAAAACCTTTTGGGAAGCTGATCCTGCAACTTTAATTAGCTAATCAAGCAAATATTTGTATGGTCTGGCATAAGTCATCGAGTAATAGTGACTTGTGGAAATTCCAGATATATAGGAAAACATACAGCACAAAAGCTAATTAATTATATTGTGGTTTAGCTGAAAATTCCTTTCCTGTTCCGGGGTTCCTGAAAGTCTTACTGCATGGTAGGTGAGCTACCCTGGGAATACCCTAGGAGGGAAGGGGTACCAAAAGTTGGTGTCCCACAGAACAGAGGGATTCAAACACAGTGTGTGATCATGTGTTTCTGAAATGCTTTAAGGCACTGCTCTTGCAGTGAGTTTTGCACAGCTGGGTGTTGCTTGTATATTCAAAGGGTTGTTGCACCAACAACCAGTGAGGTGGTGGTCTGGGAGTGGATTTTCTTTGTTGTTTGTTTTTTAGGTATGGGTGGGTGTGGTTTTCTTTTTTTACACTAGAGTGGCTGGAGGAAAATGGTGTCCGAGACACTAGCAAATTCACACAATTCACACAAATCAGTTCAAACTACCAACTACATGAAGAAAGTATCCATGCAGGAGGAATATTCAGCCTAGGAAATATCTATTTTCATCTTCAGTGCTTGCACATAAGGGTACTTCTTCCCTGCATCCCTCTTCAGCACCAGCTTGGCCACTCATCCTGACAAACCATCTATTCCCCCCTCGTATTCAGAATGTGTCATCAGCCCAGTTCTCCATGGATTGGAGATGATTGGAGATGTACCGAATATCATGGGCCTTGACAGAAATTCAGTGATGCCTTTTTATATTCTGCAGCCAATGGCACAAAGGTTAGAAGCTCCTTAAAAAGCCAGTATTAGCTGAATAGTTAACCAAGTCATATGTGAAATATAAAATGAAACTGGCTGCTGCTTTCATTAGGGAATATTGTCGCGGAGTTTCTCCCCGAATGGGAGCCCATTCTTTGTTGTATCATATGCTGACACTGGGTTTGGGCATTCCTAAAAACTATAACTTTTAATCTTCAGGCATGTGTTCTGCATTTTAGGTTACTTTCTAGGTAAAGACTTTAAACTATGTGCAAAACTGCATATTTTGTTTGTCAATTTGATTCATATAACAGGAGTTTAAAAAAGAGAAACAAAATCTAGCTGTGATGTAGATCATCTAATAATTTAGAAATTCATTTGAAAAGCACTGTGTGCTTGACTTTTTTTTTTTTACTACAGGTGAAAACTATACATTCTTGCTTTATTAGATATTTTATATATGAAAATAATATAGAATTCTAAGGCTCAGATTATCTTGAATTAATGTAAAAAAATACACTTCAGACTGCAGTGTTAATTTATGTAGCCAACTTTGTCACTTACATAGTGAGCTAGCCCATGTTGAACTGCGTGAATGTCTCTTGAATCAAATGACATGTTGTGGTATCTCTGTGTTGCTTTATCCAGAAAAACTAAGGCGTAGTCTTCCAAACCTATCCAGGACATCTAACATCCAAGCTGAGTCTGTGAAAAACAGCAGAAGTGACTCAAACTTCCAAGTGCCAAATGGAGGAATACCTCGTATTCAACCTCAAGCCTCAGCCAGTAAGTACCCTTCAGTGGCACTCATTATGTATTTCAGAATTAAGTGATGTTGCTGAGCTCTTCTCCAGTTTTATGGCAAAAAAAAACAACACCATGCCACACTGGAGATGTTAATCTTGATTTTTTTATTTTGCATTTATTTTAAAATCTATTTATTTGGTAGAAAACTCAGGTTTTGAGCACGTGGAAGTATGTCTGTTCTCTTACAAATGTCTTGTGAGTAATTTCCTAAAAGCACATGTGAAAGCACTATCTATAGAGCATAAATATACTGGAGTTAGACATTTCAGAAGCCATTTATTCTCCTATTTTTTTGTGATTTGCGGAAGATATAATGCTTTTTACTGATGAAATCTCTTGTCAAGCTATATTAACTTAGTAATTTTTTTTTATGTAGAGAAAGGTTATCTGAAATTATTCATGCAATTCCAGCTCTCATTTGCGTTCTCTTCTCTTCTCTTTGTTTTACACCTGGAAGTCACATATTCAAATACAGACTTTTTTTTTTCAAGTGTCTGTATCAAAAAATGTTTGTGTGAAAAAAATTAGCCCAGTGCTGGGTTAATGGCTCATTTATCCAGGAGTGAACTAATAATATTAGAATGTTGCTTATGTGTCTTTTTAAAACAGCCGCCTGACCTTATTTTAAAAAAGAACAAATGAAGCTTGAATATTCAGTGCTGCTTATATGTCAATATTGACAGTTCATAAAGGTTTTTGTTTCAAAACAACTGTCTTTGTAGTTCCTTAAACTAGATTTAAGGGTCACATGGACCATCAAACTCAGGTGTATAATGCTGTATCCGGAGAAGCTAGTGTGAGTGTGATGGGTCGTATGGGCTACCCCAGCATCATTTCACCCTGCCCCTTTCTTCCATTATTCTTGGATGCTCCAAAGGGGGGATTTATAATTAAGTGCACATGTGTAGTGTATATGCAGGGCTGTCTTCTACTAGGCTTGTCAAACTCTACCACACTTACAGAAGTTAGGTAGCAGCTCTCCAACTACATTACATCTGTGATGGGAAGAATGATTAAATTAATGGGAAGGAAAATGAAACAAGAATATTTCCTAAAAATCCATAGAAATTTTATTTGGAATTTTAAACATTAAACATCCTAGGATGTTTAAAATCTTTCCTGTGCTAGGAAAGAGCACAGAATTCATTTTACTTAGCCAGAAGGTTATTTCCAATTTTAGCAGTGAGTTCATAGTGAAATTTCACAGTAAGGTCAGGCAGCAGAAGTCTGAATGCTCAGTGTTTAGTGAGTTACACTAATGGAGCCAATGTAGTGTAACTAATGTTTATACATATAAGTTTTTTAATTAAAATCATGAAAATTATCAGGTAAATTTATTTGCCTCTTATGAGATTTTTTTTCTCCAAATGTGAACTACTGTAGAGCAACTTACATTTAAGTGTAAGTTAAGTATCATTAATAAAGCCCAGATTTCTAGCTTTTACAGTTTCCCTGCTCTTACAGATGTTTGTCAGAGTCTTGCTATTGACAATCGTAAAACGGTTTGTGTATCAAGTCAATGAGTAAGTATCTTTGCTTAGTCTGGATTAAAAAAATGCAAAACTGTATATTGTATAAAAGTTTCTAGAATTTTGTCTTTTGTATTGTACACTTTTTGTTTCATTGGTTTTATATTTTGTCACCTTGCACAGAGCGCTGTTAAACTGCGGCAGCTTTTTGTTTTACTTTGGCAATGAGTATGGGGTTCAGAGCTTCCTTCATGCAGCTGCTGGTTTTGCATGAGCTTCCCTTTGCAAGGATGCTGGCCTGCCACCCAAAGTCACTGCTCCTCTCCTTGTCCAAGATCTGCTGCTCATGATTTCCCTGCACATTTGCTGTGGCTGCAATCCTGAACCTGCTATGGGTGCTGGCGTTCAAAAATGAGTTAGGAATCCAGTAAGTTTCTGAACAGGCAATTCCTCTTATGGTTACAAAGGCAAATTATACATGTCTGCTTGAAGAGGAGAGGGAAATATTATTTTAAATATTATAAAATATTATGAAGCTTAGAAGTATAACTGTAAAAAGTGAAAACATACCATTTTAAGCTGTAAGTTGTTTTTTTTAAAACTTCAAATTGTCTTTTTAAATGGTTTCATTTGCTATACAGTCCACCACAAATATTCTCCCAGAAATCATGACTGTTCATAGAAAGTATCTTTTAAAAAATGAGCGAATTACATATTACTTGTACTATTAAACGTTTAATGAATCCCTAGTTCTCCATGCTGCTATGCAGAACAGAATTTTTATGTAACAAAGTATTTCGCCTTTAAGGATTGGAAGATACAGTAATAGTTGACTTGTGTTCTCCAAGGAATAGGTATCTTTGTTCTACACTTTCAAGCGCTTCTGCAGGAGGACTCTTCTGCATAGGTCCTATGCCACACAGCTGGTACAAAGCTGTAGAAATTGTAATGTTTCCCACACAGGTTTTGTAGTGGATTGAGTTTTTAATACTTTGGTACTTACTTAGCACAGGGATATGCAATGCTAAGGCAAAGTTAAATGTAGTATTGGTCAGAAAGGTAAGCTGTGGATTGCCTAGGCTGTTTCCCGAGAGAGCTGCTTAGCATGTGCAAAGTAAGAGACGGAAGGGCATGTTTGAGCAAAGCAAGTACTTGAGTTTGGTTGATCTGGAATAAATATAATTATATTTATTCAGTATTGTACTTCATGCACGCGCCGTTTGTGACAGATAACATGATAACTTGTGATGCAGCTTTGGAGTAGCAAGTCGTGTGGTAACGTTTGGCTCCACACTTGCCTCGTCAGATGCATGTGTCCTCCGCACCAATCCAGGTGCCCTGGCTCAGCCCTTTTCAGGGAGGTAGGAATAGGAGCCAGGGAGCTATCGAGAACTTTTCTGCACTCTCCATTGAGAGGCAGGAATTTGATCATATATTCTCTAAATCATTTCCACATCATTCCAGTTCTCTGGCTTGCAAATACTGTGAATAAGGATGGGGAAGAAACTTACTGCCATATACAGTAGCATATTTAAATCTAAGTGAATGAATTGGAACAATCTAAATTCATGGCCATAAATATGAAGGAAGAAACTGTTTTGGATTTTATGCGGTAAAGCAAAAACACCGCTTCAGTAAAAATGGTATTATGGAATACTTGTGGGCAGAAACACTGCAGCCACTGGTGTGCCTCACTAAATTCCTTGAAGAAGGCTGGTTTGGGAATTGTGCTCCTTTTCAAATAGTTTACTGCTTATGGGTATGCCTTAGAAAGATGTTTATAGCAACACTATGTGCCAGAAGCTGAGTAAGAACTGAATATATAAGAACTGCATATTGCCTCATGCTTTTGTTGCCAACACAACCTCGTTGGTAGAAAGAACAATTTTTGGTTTTAATGGGCCTCAGGCAACATTGTATCATGTTTATAAATGCTTTATTTCCTTTTTGCTGCCTAGTAAAAATAGTTGAGTTAATTATTAAGGTTAGAATTAATAGATCTAGTCATGTTTTCAGGATGAAGGTAAAACACGAAGGTAAAATTCTTCTGTAACTCATATTTCTGCAAATTTTCAACCAACAGAAGGATGGCGATATATCAAGTTTAGCAAATAGGATCAATACCTAATTACTCCTCCTCCTACATTCTTTATCAGGCTATTCAGCAACTTGTTAGGTTTTCATACTTAGGGGGAGGTGCTATGCACAGCTGTCCTCCTGTCTTCCTTCCCTGTGACTGTAAGAACAAGCCTTGCTGGTGCTACCATGTTGCGCTGGCGTAAGCTCTGTGCGCAGAGGAGAGCGGAGATGCTGCTGGGGTGCAGACGTTTCACCAAGGCTCTGTGCAGGCAAAGCTCGTTTCACTGACGCCTGCCCGCTCTCCCGCCCTACATGCACGGCTGTGCGAATACGCTGAATCGATGCATTCCTTCTGGCCGTAGGTAATTCTCCCTTTGCCAAGTTTCCACAGCTCTTGGAATGCTGTCTTCCCTCTTGGAAATCTCTAGGCAGTAAAGGCATTTCAAAGCAATATCAGTCATTCAGCGTTGCTGTAAAGAAGACAGGACAGGGAAACAATTAGCAACAAAATGAACAAACAAACAAAAACCCCAGTTTTTGGCATACTATCCGTGCTGGCAGCTCATGATCTTGGGGTTTGTATCTTTTCATTTCAAATGTGAGTTCTCTTCTATATGTTTCAGAAAAAGCACAGATACCTCTTAAAGTTGCCTAAGTTTGCATTACTGAAAAATGCAACTTGTTTTTATATAGTGATCCCATTTAGACTAAGATCTGTGTTTTTGTACAGTGTTAGAATATTGATTGAAAACAATTGCTTTAAAATAATATTTTAGTCTCAGTAGGTCAAATCTGACAGCTTGATTTTCATCTTTTATCTAATCTTGTGCTCATATTGCTGTAGCATGTTTGCTGGGTGGCTTGTTCTCACTTCGGTGTATTAATTTTTTTTGCCTTTGTGGATTTTTTGCCCTGCAAGAAGCTTCTTTACCCTTATGGAACCTGCACATTTTGCACTGCGAAAATTCTGACACGCTCCTTTTGTAACTCTTTGCCATTAAGAGCAAGCACCATTTAAAAAGGAAACAACTTCTCTCAGAATCATGAGCTCTGCAAACTGTTGTGTTTTACTTGCATTGTTCCTTGATGCTTTCACAAGCGGATGCAGTTCTGAAATTCCCAGTAAATTTAGTTTTCTTATCTTTTTAGACAAATATAACACTTCTTGTCTTTCAACAGCTCTGCAAAGGCAGAAAAATTTGCCTCGTGCTGCCTTCAAAACCAAACAGTTTCTTCAAACTCCATCTACAAAAGGAGGTAATTAACTTATGACCTCTTATCAAGCTCCAGCAAGTTTCAGATAATTGCTCACCTGTGTTAAATCAGCCATATCCTTCGTTAATGAAGACACTGTTGCATGTAGAGATTAACCAAGTGGACCTTGCTGTATCCAAGTATAACTTTTTGTATAAATATTCAAACATAGCCCTGCATCATTTCAAAAAAGATAAAACAAGGTATTAAGCATGATACTGATATGAAATCGAAGAAGACTCCTGAAGTCTTCCATATTCACCAAGGCTGTATTTAGGTAGGAATATTTTTGATTGGAGTCTCCTTCTGTGGAGATCTTCCAGACCCGCCTGGATGCCACCCTGTGTCACATGCTCTGGGTGTCCCTGCTGGAGCAGGGGGGTTGGACTAGATGGTCTCTAGGGGTCCCTTCCAACCTCAACCATTCTGTGATTGTAAGCTGCAGTTTGTAAAACAACCCCCAAATTTCTTGCTTACAAAAAAACTTTGCCCTTGAAGGGATTAGCCTAGAATATCAGCTTGTGTTTTGCAAACACATGCACGTGCTTGTGTTCTCTTTTTCCTCTCAGATCTGGAAATTTTATCTCTAAGACACAGCATACTTTATTTTCTTTGTCAAGGAATTGGAGATTATGATAGATAATATTCCAGGTTACCAATGGCTAAAGTTCATTTCTTTTTGAGAGGAAAATTAAATAGACTGTAGTAATCCAGTTAAACAGATTTTAATTGTTTTTTCTTTTTAATTAATTTCTAGCAGCCTCATACATGATACATGACCTCTGTTTCACTACCAAGAAAAAGCAGGTTCATATTTTTGGTTTTGTTGTCTACTAAAAATCTAGATGGTCACAAAATGCATGCATCTCTCAGTAGTTTAACAGTGCTAACCTCAGTCAACTTTATGCTGTCTAAGAAGTTCTATCCTGTCTTCTCCTTAAATAGTGAAATATAATGACATTGAGACAAATGCCCAGGGCTGGGAAGAAGTCTCTGACAGTCTTTAAAAATTTCTTGACCATTGGAGAAAAGGTCTCTGTGTTCTCCTCTGGATAAGACCTACCTCTCTATTCCTGCCCAGAACTTCCTGTGCTGCTTTCTAAATGCTTTTGCTTTCATCTGGATGCTTAGAAAACTTACAGGCTCAACAGTCTAGCCCAGGGTTGTTGAAACCTGCTTTTTTAAAAATTAACTTGTTTTTGAGTTTATAAAAATTTACTTGTTTTTGAGTTTTATTAAAGCCAAGAGAATTATGAACAAAATGTGTTGCACTGCCAGCTACACTTTGCTGTTTGTAGTTGTGCTTATGGGTCTCTGAGAACGAGAACCCAGCGTGTCTCTTCCAGTTATTTGCTCTTTTATAGTCCTTGATGTCTTGATTTTCTTGTTTCTGGTCCAAGATTCTTATGATTATAGAAACAATATACAGTATGAAAAACAACTTCTGTTTCAAAAGGGTAAATGACTGAACAGAATTGGGTTTAGTTCCTTAAAGTGCTGTTTATTCCATAGTTTAACACCTTAATGCACAGACTTGGGCAGTATTTATCATCTTCTGTCAAACATATTCAAATAGCATAAATAATTCCCTACTTCACTGTAAAAGATTTGTTGAGGCTTATGTAGCAATGTAGTATCAGTCAGATAGTAGTAAATGAGCTGTTCTGTTGTTTTTGATCTCATCTCTTCTTTCTTATCTGAATCATCTCATAAGGATGGGTATGATAAAAAAAAAAAAAAAAGTCAGTTCTGTTTTTGGAGAAGCGGTCAAGGCAGTTTGGCTTTGGGATGCGATCCAGTTGCCTGCAGCCTCCCGGCATCCTGCTTTGTGGGGTGATTATTGCCCTGTCTATGGCCAAGGACAGTGTTCTGAGAGGGCCGAAAACCTAAATGTCATCACTGCACCATGGCATATGCTTTTATTATTGACAGAGATCCTAATTATGCCTTGTTCTAGTTTAGCTCCTAAGGAGGTGAAGTAGTTTAATTTTGTTAAACAATCACTATGGGCTTTTATTAAACACTTCAGTTCAATAGCACGTGTTGGGATAGAGTATTGGATAGGCTTTGTCTAAGGCAATACCTCATTTCTTGTGATCCTGTTTTACACGTTAAACTGACTCTTATTAAGTATCCAATGACTCTTACTAAGTCAGAAACCAAACTGACTCTCATTAAGTATCCAAAACTGTTCTTGGACAGAATTCCTTGTGTAGGACAGACTTACGAGGCAGTCTGCCAGCAATTGCATCATGCAACAGCCTTGGCCATCATAGCACATTAGGAAACAATTCGTTCTTTTATGTCAAAGAATGAATGCAGCACTCAAACATCTGCAATGTTGTGTTGACAGGAAACATTATGAACTGGTAGTTCAAGTTGGAAATATGGTAAAATATGGTCAAGAGAAAACTGTAGAAAGGCCCAGTTTGCTGGGTACTTGCACTGGAAAGTGACAAAACCCCTTCTGTTCTGAGTTTAATTATGTTCTGTACATAAAACATTTTCTCTGTCGTGCCTCTAAGAGGGCCAAAGCTGAAGTGTCTTCAGTTTTCATACATGAGCATTGCTGTGTGGCACAGCTGCTCACTGCAGTGTGTGTTCCAGCAGGTGCACTAAGGAAAAGCAGCGTGATCAAAGCTCCCTATGTTTAAGCTGTGGACTCACTTGGCGGTTGTACAGATCTGCCTACAGCAGTGCTGCAGGCAATGTCACATTTCAACAAGCTCTAAGCAGGCTTAATCCTAGCAGGACTTGATTGCTGTTCCTGTCCAGTCATTCTGCTATTAATGCTTTCCTTAATCCATCGTCTGGCTTGTCCCCAAGCTTTTTATTTTAAGGGCTTTTATTTCTTCTCACCACCACTTACCAACTGTCTTGTATTGTTGACATCTCTATCACCTGTCTCATCAGCGCTGCTGTGAGCAGCTTTGTGCTGTGCTTGGTGATGCTGCTTCTCTGGGGAAAGGCCCTTTTGGAAAGGCACTCAATCCCTCAAGGTTCACCTCTAAGAAAGCGCGCATTAAACTTCCTATATATCCCCTGTCAGGAATGACTTCAAAATACAACCTGAAAACTGCTGCGCCACATTTGGGTTGTGATGTTTCTATCATTGCTATTTTTTTCATTACTAGTGGATCTAGCTTGCAAAATGATGGTAAAAGCTTTGTGAGGGACCATCCCTCTTGTTACAGCATCTGTCAGAGGATTCTGCTTCGGTGGCTGTGTGAATAAGCTTGTTCTGTAGAGGAAGTAATAGTAATAGTTCATACAGGTTCAGTAAATGTAAATCTGATTTTGTGTGTTTTCCTGATTGAGTTCATTACCAGGTCAACTGTTACTGAATTACACCCAAACGGTTTAAAAAGCTGCTGACATTCTACTGAAGTACCAAGAAGATGAATTAGTTTATTCTGTTTAGTCATATGTTATGTTTATTTTGAAATATTTCTGTTACTCATGAAGAAATGTGTTTAAACTTTGGCTATACTGTAAGACAGTTGTATATTCTTTTTGTCAGTACCTTGCCATGGAGATCAATTTTGTTGCTTATTGCCAGCTCTAATAAGAATCCAAAGTGATTTTTATTAGGTCATAATAAGACCTCTTGCTATTGTAGTAATAACATTGAGAAAAACATGCACACTCTACGAAAGCTGTTACTGGAGTACATTTGTGTGTACACCTTGTATTAAGGGCTTGCACAATGTGCTGTGTAGTAAGACTAAACTTATAAATGGACTTTCCCCAGCATACAGGCTTTCCCAGAAAGGGCTTGTTGAACGCCTGCATCTTTCTTACTATCTCTGTTATGAAATATTTAAATCAGACATTAGTGGTACTGATAATTCCAGAAATCTCCACAAGAGGAAGATTGTAAATTGTTATAGTTGGTCTGAAATTCACTGCTGTATTGTAACCCTTTTGGGGTTGGTTAGCCCTGTTTTTTTTGTTCGTTTGTTTGTTTTCTCCTCTTTAAATGATAATTCCTGAACTTGATTGTGATATTAGGTGAATCTTAATTCAGTGGATTTGGTTAAAAAGAAATCCACAAGAGAAACTCAAGATGCCCTGTTTGCTAACAGTTTCATTATTGAAAACGAATATTCAATTTGACTTTAATACTAAAAGAACACGGCACACTAGAATCCTGTATCCTTGAATGTGTTCTTCTCAGGAGTGGGAATTCATTTCACAGGTGTCTTAAGAAGATAAATTTCTCCTCAAAAATATGTTCACCTCTTTTTTTGACTTACTGGTCTTAATATTGGCCAATATTAGAGTCACATTGGCTCTATGATTAGAGCCTTACTTATAAATCCTCATAAATACTCCCGGTAGACAAGTGGAGTGTTTGAGTTATGATAACGGAAACACCAAGAGCACATCTGAATTCCTGTTTCTCATTGCTGCTTGACTGGCTGTATTCCATTACACATTCCATACTGTTTGACTTCTCCCCTAAAGTCACTTCTGGCTTTTGAGCTGTCTGTTGTGCTGTGATTCCAGAGGGGAGTAACGCATCTATCTTCCTTTCCAGTACCTTCTCCGAGCAAGTTCCGCTCGCCGGCCGCACCATCGCCGCTAGCTCTCCGGCAGCCGCTGAAGGCGTTCGGCGCCGCTGAGGTGCCGCAACCGGCACCGCCGAGCCCGGCCGTGCCCAGGGCCGTGGGCCCCGCGGCCGGGATGCGGAGCGGCCTGCCCAGACCCAGCGCCCCTGCTCCCGGGGGCATCCCAGTGCCTCGCAGCAAACTTGCACAGCCCGTTCGCAGGTGGGTCCTTCCCGAGGGCATCTCCGGCTGGACTGCTCTCAGCGTGTCATGTACGCTGTGTTTGTGCTGCTCGTTCCTGCAGCTGTTATACTGGTCCCTAGGTCCTTAGAAAAAAAAAAAATGGAAACTAAGACTGTCATGTGGAATGTTTACTCATGTTTCCAACATAGATTTGAAGTGTAGCTGGCAAGTAAAAACTCATTTATACTGCTGAGAGCCATGTATTGAAGTAAGAAATATATATGTGTTCTTTGTAGTCCAGGTGTGATGCAGGGGCACCGCAGTAGAACAGTTTCTCTCCTTGTGCAGTTAGAATCTTTAAGAAGGAAGAGATGTTAAGGAACAAGGCATTCATAGCGTTTTTTAAACTTTTAAACTGTCCTAAAAGTCAGGACACTTAAATCATAAGCAAAATGGAATTTTCAGCTAAAACATCACCTGTGCAAGCATCCGGATGTAGAAGCTGCTTCATAGCAGTGTTCTGGAAAACAAGCTCAAGACAGTACTAAAGAGAAAGGCCACGCAGTTTGTCTTAGGGAGAAGCAGAAGGAAGCAATGCACAAATTCAGTGTATGTGCTCTTAATGCTATTGGAGGCAGTGCTAGTGTAGACTTCTCACTGAAGGTGTCCCATGAAAGCCGGCTGTCATCCAAGGAAGGAATAGTGAGGAAGCAACCACCCATGAGTAAGAATCCCATGAATAAAAGGGTAAAATGTTGGTCTCGGGTATCCGATGGACAAAATGGACACAACACGGTGGAGAAGTTATGTTCTGCAATGAGTGTTGGGCGGGGGAGTAATAAATGACTGTCACTGCCTTGCAGTGTGTCTGAATCTGAAGGCGTCATATAAAGCAGTTGTTTCTGACAAAATTCTTAAAACTAGTGAACTGGGTTTGTCCTGATCACAATAAATCTTAGTTTCATTTAGTAAACATACACAACTAGTTTTTGGAAAGGTGAGGCACACAGTGTAGTAATGCAGTGTCTGCAGACTTTGATTTTTGACATAAGCAAAATGGCATACTTTAAACAAGGACTTCCCTGTTTTTGCATCACAGGAAAACTCCTATGGCTGTTTCTAAATATCAGGAGATTAAACGTCTGTTCTCAGAGGACAACAGTGAAAAGTTTTCTGTTTATATATGATGATGATTTTCTGATGCTGAAGTTAATTGTCAAAATATAGTACATAATTTTTAGACTAGAGATAGCTTGGTGTTTATGTTAAGAAAAAACGTATTTCAGAAAGGCAAAAGAGTGAAGCGCGTGTTTTGGTGATTAACAGAACTCTTGGGTGTGCAGATGGAGCCTTGAGCACTTAAGTGTGAAACTGAAGTCTTGTTTTGTTGTAGATCATTGCCTACTCCCAAAACCTATGGCAACGTGAAAGATGAGAGTTGGAAAGATGGCTGCTACTGAACTGCAACGTTCCAGTGCTCATGGATGCTTCCTACCCAGGCTAAAAGACAGCTTGATTCTACAGACTGTTCAGATGTGACTTTGGGGATTTGTAAAAATCCCAGACCTCTCTGTCTCTAATAGCACAAACTGGCAGAGATTATAAAGCAGCACTTTAATGACATCTCACATCAGATGTTTGGTGTTCATACAATCGCTTTTACATGAAATGGCTATCAGTTCTGTTGGATTTTTTTTCCTTGCTTGCTAAGAGTGTATCAATTTGAGCATTTATGACAGTGGCCAATGTCTGGGCAAACACCTAACGAATGCCAAAGAAATGCCCATCTTGAAAAGCAGCAAGTATAACAGCCGACTTACATGTCCAAAAATTCAGCAGAGAGATTGGTGAATATGTACAATTGCAGTAACAAAACTGTGTTGATCAGAGCTAATATTCTGATTGCAGACTGCTACAGTGCTAGTGGAGCGTCGACTTTAACAATTGTGTAAGATTCTTGTTGGGCAAAGTGGTATGTACATCCTTCGGAAGGAATCAGATGTTACTCTGGAGGACGAAGCAGAACAGTGAATAGTAGTCATGGCTTTTTTTATCAGTAAAGGTTTGAATGTAGCAGACATACACAAATGCAATAGTATCGATTGCATCTTTCCTAGATTGATTTGATACATCAGTTTTACATGCTCTTATGAGTTTGGTTGCCAAAAGGGCTTCTTCTCAGTTGTACAATCTCTCTAAACCTTCATGTTCCTTGCTCAGGAAAGATGGCCTTTGCTATTGTAGCCACATTTTTAACACATGGCTTGCTATTTGGGGAAAACATTTTTACAGCAGGTTTCCTTAAAAAGGAAAGAGCAAGTAGTACTATTAATTTGTTCTGATACCATGTGCTTCTGATACCACTACAGCCCGGAACACAGCTGTAAATGCTGATAGTTAATGAGAAGGAAACACAACTATGCACTTGTAACATACAAATTCCAAGGTAATGAGTTGTACTCTTGATGCCAAATGATATTCATTTAGGTGATGTTCCATGGTATGAGGGAGTTTTCTGTATCCTGTTTTTTTTTTTACTTTCATCCATTTCTTAAATTGGTTTATTTTAAATTGTAAATATTTTTGCAGAAGTTATTGCCCATGTAAGTGTGTTTAAATATGTATTTTGCCTTACATATGTGTATCTTACATTACTGGCAACAGTATGAAACCTGCTACATCTGTTTACAAATTATTAAGTTCCTCTGATGGCTTTTACTTATTCTAGCACATCCTGGTCAGAAGAAGTCGTTCATATAACGAGCATTTGAACCATTTCTATTTTAGAAGATGTCATGCAAACACTTGTAAAATTGTATTGGGTGGGAAGAAGTAAAGGGAAGGGAAGGATTTTGTCTGAAGCTTTTTCAGTATTTTGGACGTACAGTTGATGAAGCTGCAGAAAGTGAATGGTGTCCTTTGTGCAATGACTAACAGCCAGTTAAGGATGGATTGAGTGGTAGGCGGCCTTGACCCCTGTTAGGATCAGAGCTGTGAACTGCTGGTGTGCTCTGATTCCCACCACTAAGAGGAAAACTAGCTCAGAGATTCCAGCACTTGGATTTTAGGCCAGCGTTAGCCGATTCCTGGGTGAATAGCCATGCAATACTGCTTGAGTTGGAAGAAGCCAAGTGAGGAGAAGAGACTAACTAGCAGCTCGGATCCCCCAGCAGCTGGAGGCAAACTTGGGACTGGCCAGGGCCTCCCCTCCCCACACAGATCATTCTGAGGTCAGAAGCCAGGGATCAGGTGTGCTGCAATTCAGAGGGACTTGGGCAGAGATCCTGCCTGCTGCCTCTAGAGCCCCCCATGCTGTTAGTCCAGCCCTGCACCTCCTTTTGACCCAGGTAATGACTATCAGTTAGTAAAGATCTGATGCAGTGCAGGAGAAAGGACTAGATCAAATGTCTGTTCTCATTAAAGTCCAAATTTTAAGATTTCGGCATTTTACAAAGCAGTGCTGCAGTCTTCATTGAAAATAGGCAATTTTTAATTGGTGGATTCTTTAAACAATTAACATGTAAATTTTGAAAGTCAGTTTAGATTAAGATATTGGGATTTTACCATGGCTGCATCAAATTATTGTGTTTCCGTAAGTAATTCATCACTTGGATAAGTCGATCTCAACTTCTGTAAGTTCTTTTCTCTGCTCTCCTACTCCCCTGAAACATATTAACAACTTCCTGAAAAGAGAAACTGTCCGTTTACTAGAAAGCCTTGGTGCATTACCAGTTTATTGATATCAGGAAATTGTGGGGCTCCGTGTTTAGAGATATACTGCAGAAGCGTGGAAATATGGGTTTGATAAACTAGTGCCTATGATTTACTTAACTTATGTTTGATATAGTAGTAAGGGTTTTATGAATGTGGATTACTTTTTGTGCCAACAGCTCGGAATTGTTGTATGTGTGTAGGCAGAAAGACTTGTTCTGCTTCCAAAGTTATTTAATTTTTTGTGTTTGAATGTTTTTGTAAGTGTTAAAAGTGTAAAAAAATATATAAAATATTCTTACCATAAAACACTTCCTGGGTCATTATTTTTATAACAAGCATTTTTTAAAAAAGGTTTAGAATTTGAGAAGAGTCTTGTTTTGTTTTTAAGAACTGTGTCAAACTGCCTAAATTCTTGCTTGTATTTACTTACCGACAATTTCAGGGTTGCAGGAGTTAGTGAGCTCTCTTACTGACCCCGTAATTCGTAAATGGAGTCGAACACTGTATTTGGTTCAAATCTCCGGGACACATTCTGCCTTTCATTTTTAGAATTTATTCCTGCTTCAAACCACTGAGTGAAACATTTTTCATTTTTAATATTCTGGGATGCTTTCTTACCCAGATAACTGAACAATGTCAAACTAGCCCGTAAGCCTTCCTTGAACTGTTTGGTGTAACTTTTATCTATTTTCAAAAATGAATGCCTCTATCTTTTGATGGACAACAGGAAGCCTTGAATATTTTTTTAAGAGCGGTGTGTGGCCAGCAACTCACCTTAGCCATTTCTTTGTACATGTTTTCTCCCAAGCAATATTTTATGCTTTTACTGCTGTATTCTTTTTTTGTTGCCTGTTTTGACTCCGCACATACAAGAAACTTGAAAGACGGAACTTCCTGTAATCCCCATTTTTGCTACAAAGCAACCTGTGCAGCAGTCTGCATGTTCTGCCCCACATCATCTGCATCATCCTTGGGATTAAAGCTGGCTGCTTTTATCACTGCCACGGGTTGCAAATAAACTTCTCGGTTCTGAGATCTTAAACACTTCGCAGTAAGATGAGTGGAGTTACTAACAAGCTCTTTGCAGGTTTATTTAAATGCAGATCATTATAGTGGAGATGCTACATAACAATTTTGTAACCGTAGTTGAAATGTGATGGGTATGGGAAACCTGATGTGAATACCACCTTTTTATCATGTTGGCATTGATATAAGCTTAACTTGCTTCTATTCGGTGTGTTACTGTTAAATGTATTTAATAAAATTTAACCACTGAGGTTCATTGTTAGTTATTTATCCTATTCATACTATTTTTTCATTATGTATTTATTTTAGTGTCATCCCCTATTTATTAATTCAGCAAATAGAGATGCTTAACCTTGTCCAGCCAACCTGCTCCTATGGAGCTGCTCTTCTAAAATCTGATCCACTGCCCCTTCCCTCATGATTTTTATTTTAGCTCAGCAGTCAAGTAATTTTCTGAAAATAAGAAGCAGTGTCAAAAACCACAGGCAAGTCCCCCTTTCCTGATTCTCTTAGCAAATTTTTGCAACAAACTTTTCTATGTGAAATTATTATATATAGTTAGGATCATGATATGCCAAGACTGTAGGACAGAAAAGACCACTTCTGCAGTTCCCCTCTTTTGAGAGAAAATAGTGACTGTTCCTTTGCATTTGCTATAGACGTGGTAGGTCGTTTTACTTGATAGTGCATTATCATCTACGAGGCCGACTGCAGTGGTGAAGCAAAATAAGTGGTGAGTGTGTGGGAGTGCAGAGACAGAATGCTGCCCAAGTCTCTGCATGGCTGCAGAGATAATTTAAACAATTTGATAATTTAAAACCATTTTTTAGTTCAAGTATTTCTGAGAAAAACAGATTGTGGCAAGCTTGTTGAATACAGTAATGCAACATTCAGTTCTGCCTCTTTTGCTCTGTAAAAATGGGGCAAGCTGGGGGGTAATTTTTTAGTTTTTCAGTAAAACAACTACACTGTGAGGTTGCTTTTATTAAAGAGCACACGTCCCCCTCATGGTGCCCAGCACAAGCACTGAGCATTTCTGGTACCAGCCTGACCCCTACAGGGAGCATCTCCCATCTGCCTTCAGCGAGGGGAGGACGTGGCCGGTCGGGGGCTCTCCAGGGCCACTGCTCCTTTTACAGCAGAACGCGGCAGTAATAAAGTTACATTCTGTCTGGAAGTCTTTTATTAACTCCCAAGTTACTACCGCTCTGGGTGAAGACTTGAAAGGTGCAAAAACTCCTTAGGTTCATTTTCCTTAGAATTGTTTTATTGTGGTATTTTCAGGGCTGATGAGTCAGTTGCTGTCTGTCACTGTCCTCTTTTGTGTCTACTTGGAGGACACACAACATAGAGGACGCACAGTGTAGTTGTATGGATTAAGCTCAGGTCTTTGGCAGGAACAGCTGGCTAAAATGAATCCCTACCAGCAAAATGATTTTTCCGCTTAATGCACTATGTGAATCCGTTAGAAACAGGGAATTAAAAAAAAAAAAAAAGTATTTCTAAATTTTTTTTCTTTAAAAGTTCTTTGAACAGAATGTGCTGGTAATAATGAGATTCTGTATGTGGGGTTATGTCATCCCATGAGACAGAAAGATGACTTAGATTTTTCCTAAGGTTACAAGATTAAACAGGAGCTGAGCTTCTGTCATTAACTTACAGTAGGTAATAACTCCATTTTCCAATACAAAACCTACAGGAAAATGGGTTGTGATGCATTTTCTCCTAGTGTGCTTGCCATTCACAGCTTCATTAAAGTCTCCCTAGAAGACTTTGTCCCACCAAGTGACATTCAAAAAATGAACATCCTGTATGTGAGCAGTATGTGTGTTGTACTGAAATGGTGACTGCGGTGGCCTTCCACTGTATTCTGCATATGGTGGGCAGGGCGAAACTGAATTCCTCTACTTTCTCCTAGAATCACAGGATCATAACATCGTTATGATGGGAAAAAAAAACAAGATCATCAAGTCTACCTGTAAGCCCCTCAACACCATACCTGTTAAACCATGTCCCTAAGCAGCTCCTCTACATGTTTCTTGAACACTGCCAGGGATGGTGACTCCACCACTTCTCTGGGCAGCCTGTTCCAATGCTTCACCACTCTTTCCGTGTAGAAATTCTTCCTAATGTCTAACCTGAACCGCCCTTGGCACAACTTGAGGCCATTTCCTTTTGTCCTAGTGGTAGTTATTCTGGAAAAGAGATTGACCCCCGCCTCACGGCAGCCTCCTTTCAGGTAGTTGAAGAGAGCGGTAAGGTTTCCCCTGAACCTCCTCTTCTCCAGACTATGTCCAGCTCCCTCAGCCGCTCATGATAAGGTCTCTGCTCCAGCCCCTTCACCAGCTTCGCTGCCCTTCTCTGGACACACTCCAGCACCTCAATGTCTTTCTTGTAGCGAGGGACCCAAAACTGAACACAGTGTTTGAGGTGCAGCCTCACCAGCGCCAAGCACAGGGCACTGGTGAGACCTTCTCTCAGACTCTGGCCTTAACTGCAACATTTCCCCACCTGGCTTTAAGGTCACCCATGGAGACACTGTTTAAAAACACTTCTAGTGCAAACAACTCTGTCAGGCTTCAAACTGCTTTAAACTACTCCCTTCCCCCAGCATAGAGTCCCTTCAAAAAACCTCAAGCAGCAAAGTTGTGAACCAGACAAATAACTGACATCCAGCCTTTTCAGCTTAAAAGACAATTTGGAAAATACTTCACCTGCTGTAATATATTTTTCAAGCTTTGTTGCACAGTGTACAAATGTGTGAATTGGTAAGACTGGAATCAAGCCATTTTTCATGTAAATGATAACTCACTTATTAAACAAGTAGTTCTCAGTATGGCATCGATACTTTCCTTTTAAAAATATTTGGTGAGGTTAGGTAGTATACTTTCATCATCTGCGTATGATTTTCTGCCTCGGGGAAAGAGCACTCATAGATCCATTCATCTAGTTTCTTTCTGTAAGGTCAGTTCACATCTTTAAAAAGATATTAGTTTTTTTTACTGACATGTTAGTGTTTTGTTTTTAATAAAAATATTATAGTAAAAGGAAGGTGAGAAAAGACACTAGTGCCTACCTCCCTGCCAAAATAAAGTGGTTATTAAAATGGGAGGAGATTAGCAATGCCTTGACTTGAAACTCTACACTGCTCTTAACTGTCTAAACATAGATATGTGAATAAAACCTGTTGTACCACAGCGGCAGCCAGGAGCATGGGGGCCTCTGCTCTGTAGACCTGGTTACAAAAGCGTAGTTACCTGATCGACGTTTATTCACCTCCCTTTCATTCACCAGGGCTAACACCGCACTATTAGTTTGTGATCGCACTTGTTACGCTGCACGTGGGCCAAAATGCCAACGGCGGGGAGCGAAGACGGCCCACGCGCAGCCGCACAGGGAGTTTGGCTTGTGTCCTGGTCAGGGCTTGCGGTAAGGTCGGCCTCACTAAACCTGGTGGATACTCAGTTAGAGAAGCACCAGATCATGTGTCTCCTTCAAAGAGAAATGTGTGAGACTGGCAGGACAAGAGTAGCAGGTGCCATCTTAAATGTTTCCTTTTTTCTTCAAAAATGAGATTTTATTGAAGCACATGCTGCCCTTTTGAGAGAATCAGACAAACTCCCTGCCTGTCACCCAACTCCCACCTTGACTTCTAATTTCTCAGGCCTATGGTTGTTCATGTCTTTACATTTACTTATCCAATTTACTCCTGAGCCTGGAGCAAGATTATATAGTTCCTATTCATCTATGGTGAGAGAGGGCCCCAGAAAAGCCAGAGGAAAACAGAATTAGCGCTGTGTGACCTGACTTGTCTTCAAAAGAGTTATGAGGATGTTGTCCTGACTCTTTGTCCTCGGAAGAGCCCGGATATCTGTGGCGGCAGCAGCGCAACGTCCCCGCTGTCTCGGCATCGGCGCCTGTGGCAGCTCCTGCCGCTCCCAGACATGTCCTGGGGGCTCCGCTGGCTTGGTGCCCGCAGCCCCTTCACAGATCACGTGAGCCAGCAGTGTGCCCGTGAACGCCGGCGGCAGCCTGGCTTGTATCAGGAACAGGAACCAGCAGGACCGGGGAAGTGATCGGCCCCCTGTGCTCAGCACTGGGGAGGCCGCACCTCAAACCCTGTGTTCGGTTTTGAGCCCCTCACTGTGAGAAAGACGGTGAGGTGCTGTCCAGAGAAGGGCAACAGAGATGGTGAAGGGGCTGGAGCACAGGCCTTGTGAGTAGCGGCAGAGAAAGCTGGGGTTATTTAGTCTGGAGAGGAGGAGACTCAGAGGAGTCACTACCAATAGGACAAACTACCTATTGCTACCGACAGGACAAGAAGAAACAGCCTCAAGTTGCGCCAGGGGAGAATCAGGTTAAGACATTAGAAAAAAAGTTCTACACAGAAAGAGTGGTGAAGCACTGGAACAGGCTGTCCAGGGAAGTGGTAGCGTCCCCATCCCTGGCAGTGTTCAGGAAACACGTAGATGAGGTGCTCAGAGACATGGTTTAGCAGGCAGGGTGGTGGTGGGTTTACAGTTGGACTCGATCTTGAGGGTCTTTTCCAACCTTAATGATTCTATGATTCAAGCAAAATGCATCAGTTTCCAGTTCTGCCATGTGTTTTTGATGACACCTCACTTATGTTCATGGTGGGGAAAGGGTCCTAGTGGCGCCTTGTCACAGCTTTCATGCTCAGAGAAAGGGGAAGGTTGCTGCTATTTAGAGAAAAGGGTCAGCTATTCATTTCACAGCTTCTCTGTGACTGTGGGTAGGTTAAGAATAGAAAGTTGGTAGACCTCAACTTATAAGACCAAATGTCATGCAGCAGGTAACATCTATTGCAAATATCAGAGTGGATTTTTTTCTTGAAAAAAAAAAAAAAAAAGGGTTGGTAGATTTGGTGGACGTACTTGCACAGCCATTCATGCAGTTGCTGAGGAGGAGGGGACCTCAGCCTGAGTGGTCTGGCTCAGGCTACCGATCAAGGTACATAAACTTACTGCAGGAATGCCAAAGGGATATGATTAAAAACACGCATGTAGCAAAGCAGCTGAGTCTGGCTCAGGCGTCACACCCAGGAGTAGCGCAGATGGGGCTGTGTGGTGCGGTACTGAGCTCTGCGAAATTCAGGCTAGCTACTTTCTCCTGAACAGCATGCAGGGGTTTAAATGGCTGGTCACCTTCATACCTTTACATTTTCCCTCCCTATGTAGTCCAGGATATAAGCAGCTTCTCTTTGTCAGCACATTCCAACTTTCTGCATTTGGAAGGTAATTAAATAACATTAATTACCCAAGCAATTCACTGAAATCTGACCACCAGCAACTTTATTCCAGACCAAATGTCCCTTTTCCTTCAGAAAAGGAGGACAGCACCACTGTCCTCCTTTTCTGATTTGCATTTCTTAGTCATCTTCACATCTTCCTCCATTTAACTGCTCTGATAATTTTATTAATGTTCAATTGGATTAAATACACTAAAACTATTTAATCCAGAAGTCAGTTATTTTATTAAGGCGTTATTTTGTTAATCAAACATGGTTGGGCAGTAATAATGTAGACATTATTCTTAGCCAGAATGGTGGAGTTTGCAGTATTACAGGCAGATTACATTTATAGCTCATTTATGCACTTGGTGTAGCCCTTCTATTTCCCCGCCTCTGTTGCTTGCTTTTCTTTCTTCATATAGTTCGTTTTTCCCTTGCTGTTACGGCAAGCAGCACAGCTCCACGAGGAGCCACCAGAGGGTGGTCTTGCTTTCTCCGCTGTTTCACCTCGGCGCGGCCTCGCGTTCACCTCACAGTCCCGTCCTCAGCTCGCGCAAAGCTGCTCACAGTCCTCGGAAATCCCTGAGTGAATTTAGCAGCCACACTTATGTCAGAAGGCTCCGTCCTCAGGGACTATGGCAGCAGGTCATAAAAATGCCTTCTCCCATGGAGGGAACGTAGCTTCACTCAAGGAAGAGAAAAGAGAAAAACTGTGGGTATCTCTTCCTGCGCTTCACCACTCGTTCTTAGAAATGGCAGATTGTACCAAGCGTGAAAAGTGGCTCTGCCTGACTACCATTGCTGGTGTTTTAGTCTTGTTGACGAGGTTTTAAGATATGGGACAAGGACTGGTTCCTTTTTTGGTTTCATACCTGCTGCTGAGTCTGAAATACCCTGTTAGGCCTAGCTCAGTGTGAGGCGGAGTCAAACCTCCTGAAATATTTAACTTTTGATAAATAGCTCCCCTTTGGTTTGGGTTTATTAATTAAATATTTAGCCTCATGCAGTACAATCCCTGTGACCAGGGCTGTGAGGATGGATGGACGGCGCAGTCGCCCTTTCGGCACAGCCTCTCTGTGTTCCCACCTCGGACAAGATTCGGGCATGAGGCCCAGGAAATTCGTCAGGAGCTGCTGGGCGGGGGTCTGTGATTCCACCCACGCGTCTCAGTGCGCAGCTGGTTCCCACGGCGAGGAGGGTCGCCCCCGCCGACAAGTCCTGCCCAGGGCATTCAGGGAAGGGGCTCTGCACTGGGAGATGGGCAGGGCCAGGCCCTGCAGGAAACGCAGAAACCCCCCTCAGAGCAACCAGGTTCTCTTTGTAACTCACAACTGAGCCGCCATATCAAAACCAGGTCCCCAAGTGCTCGGTGCTAGACAAAAACATCTGTGTGAGGGTCCCCGTCCCTCCCCAAGTCCCAAAGAGCTTATTCTCAAATGCGAGGTCTGTAACATCATCATCCTCCTTTGCAGCCACAGAAGTGACACATAGAGATTGGTCCATTTGTGCACAACCACAGTGGACAAAACCACACTCTGGAGACAAATGTCCTGAGCTCCAGCTGGTACCTTACCTGGAGGATACAGAATGATCCTTCGAAGCACATACAGAGTAATCGCTTCTTCAGAAAAAATAAAAAAATCTTTGCTGAGAAGTGTGTTTCTATAACTGATAAACCTCCCCAGAGACAATTTGCAGTTATAGTTTCTTGCACAAGAAGTATCTGAGCAGCATGAGTGAAACCCTCAGCAGGGGTTAAACCACAAGCAACCACTTTCCAGCTCTATAAACACTTGAGAATTTTACTCATCTACAACATCCATGGAGAGAAAGACTTGCTGTTCTCTTACAGCAAGTGTCAATAACTTTATCATAGGGATTTTGCTGCAAGGGCTTAAATCCTCCGAGTCTGCAACCCAGCAAGGGTGTCCGAGCCCTTCTGTCCCCTCTGGCCATGAAGTTCTCACAGCTCCTGCTGCTCTGTTCCCGGCAGCACGAACATACTCATATTTAAAGATCCCTGATGTTTTCTTTTCAAATTCAAGAGACATTTGCCAATGATTTAAGTGGGATCAAAACTGAACCTTTCCTAGGAAACGAAGGGTATTATCCAAGGCCAAACGGCTAATATCTTTTATAAAGAAGGAACTAAACGCTCAATTTTAAGGGCTTAATGAATGGCAAGAGTAGCTGGACGCCACCTGACATGCTGAATGCTAAAATCCAAAATGCAAATTCCACTGACATTTCTTGGTCCCCGAGCCACAGTCACGATTCCTTTCACACTGAGGCTGCCTGACGGCAATGAGGATATTGCTGCTGTGCAAAGGGATCATCCCCCGCCCCTGCCGCTGGCACTGATGTTGGGGGGCACAAGCATCGGGCTCACGGACATGCGGGGTTTGGAGGGGGGTCCCAGGGACCTGCACCCACCGCAGCCCAGCTCCCCGCGCTGCTCTCAACAAGCAAGATGGAGAAACAGGAGCACTTACTGGGCAGTTCTGCAGTGACAGCACTTCCCTTTTACTTTAAAACAGTATAGAAAATAAACACATATGTAATACATATAATGCATTTAAATAATATTTCTAATGTTTCGATTTTTGTATTACATGGACTGCGCAAAGGTGACAAGCCCTAAAGGCAGCAGATCTATACATCTGATCTTTTTTCCTTTCCCTTTCTTTGTGAAATAAAGGGCACAAGGCTTTTCAGTTCCCTCCCTTTAATATCCAGTCTTCAGTCAGGCCAGTCCCAAGCAGACACTCGGAGGCAGCATGAGAAATGCCAGCGCAGGAAAGCTCAGCAGCGGTTCAGGTCGCTGCTTCTAGCTCTGCACCAGGAACCGCTGCTGGTGCCTGGGGCCGAGTCGGGGCTCAGCTCCTCGAGGAGCTGTCAGGAGCTGCTCGTGCCGGGGACAGGGAGCCGCATCAGGACAGCTCTTCAGCTTGGGCCGCTCACGGTTGGCTTCGCAGAGACCAAACCGCGTTGCCACGAGGCAGGGGAGACACCGGTGTGTGGCGGGGTGACCCGCTCCCAAGCCGCTCCGGAACAGCCCGGCAGGCGGGAGGCCTCCGCAGGGAATCCCGCCCGGCCTCCAGCCCCGCGCTGCGTGCGCCCGAAACGCGCAGCCTCCCGCTCTCCTGCAGCAGCGCAAACCCTTTGTATCTCTGTGTGCTGGGCAGGGCTATTCACCAGAGCTGCTTCCATTTGTTTTCTATTTTCCTTTTGTTGCTTTGTAGCCTGGGGCAGCTGACGGTACCTTCTAGGTTGGAGGGTTTTAGTAGATGTAGCACGCAGAGACAGGATAAATATTTAGGACTATTTTATGTGCTGAAAAATACGGCTTTGGACTGATTAAACTGTTCACAAATTTGTGATAGATTTAATAGACATTTGGACATGAAAAAAAGTCAAAAAGTAAAAAAAGAAAAAAATGAAATTTCGTTTCAAGACTGGCATAGTTTAGAAAGAGTAAAATAGCACAAAAAATAATGTTACATTTTAGTTGATCTAACTTTTTTGATGGCTTTGATTTTACCATAAAACTATTTTTTTTTTGGCTCAACCTTGTGGATAGTCCAGGTTTCAGGTGCTTCAGCCAATTAATCCTATATCCAGGTCACGGCTACCAAGGCAGTCAGAGCAGACCAGGTTAAATAATGTCACTAACTTGGGTCTGGGAGATGAAGAGTAACAGCAAATCAGTCACCACCTTGCCACGCTGCCTGAGCAGCATGCCCTTAGTCCCCCTCCGAACTAGAACTCCAATTACTTTCCATTTCCCGAGTTTGTACTCACCTTCATCCTTCACCTTTAGCACAGACAAGGCTCCTTCCTGTTACCAGCCACCTTTTCCATGTACAAGTAAACAGAGGCTACAGCCAAATCTTCCAGTAATCTCAGCTTGGACACTCTACACAGACCAGCAAACTTGCACTCTAAGGCAAATTTTCCAATTGCAAACATTTTTGTGGCATTTTAAGCATTCAGACAATTTTATATCATTTAAAATGTTTTAATTGATCAACATTATTTTTAAAGATGACTCTCAGAAAGAAAAAGATACTATTTTCAACTACCAGTATGGTAGACATCAGAAGCAGGAAAAATCACTCCTTGCTTTGTACATGGCACTCTGCGTGCACACCCCAAAAAGGAAAGAAAATACTTTGTTGATTAACACATTCAAACTGACATCTCCCTGCCAAATCAACAGGTACACAAAATTCAGAGTACATTTTTCTTAACTGCTGCAAGGTGAAAGATCTATTAATGTCATAGGTTCAAAATCAAGAGGATTCTATAGGTTATTCAAAAATGTTCTACTTGTTCACCTCTTTAGACGTGCACGTACCTACAGTGTATCAAAATGATTTTCATGAGATTAGTATTTAACATTATGGAAAACATACATTAAGAAATTATTAGAATGTTCATTTATTTCCTCCCATTTGCCTGAGATGACTACTTTGTAGATAGCTTTCTTAACAAGAGATTTAATTTAGGCCCTAGTGCACTTATTTCAAGGTTTGTTTTAGGCTTGTTTCTTTGCTATAAGGATAAGATATATCCATTTCTATTATCAACTTAAAAATTGGCAGCAGGACAAGAAGCATTTTTATTCCGTGCTTTCACAGCTCCTAGCACAGTCTTTGTGCACATTCACAAAGCTCAGATGCAGCAATACAAATAACGGCAAGGGAGTACAAAGATTTTTTTGTGCAGTCTGAGATCAAATATCGACATTATTAACTGTTATCTTTCCCTTGGGGACTCATCATTAACATCTCTTTTAATATGAAGAAAGCTTTGGCTGGAGAGGGATGTAATTTGTCTTTGGAGTGTCTTTCTTCAATTAAATCATTGCAAAACAAAGCAAATACTGCTGTGAGTACTATTAAATGCATTTCTGTGTTTTTTGATATATAAACTATTCGGTGGGACAACACAGTCTCTGTGTTATTTACTCTAATCTGTCTTTTTTTTTGCAAAAAAAAAATAGAGATTTTATAGGCACATAGCTACGTTTGTGATAACTACCCCATTTTATCTCACTTGATGGATGTCTCTAAGCCTGATTTGGTTCTTGCACAGGAAATTAAGAGGTGGCTGGCGTCTCGATGGGAAGTGGATGCCTACCAACTCAGTTGGATCTGGGCCTGTGGCTGCAGACCCATCCTAAAGCACTCTCATATGTCACGTTTTGCATGTCCCAGCACAGGTCATTTTTCCTGCAGCTCAGCAGCCCATGGGCCTCAGCGGGAATTTTGGATGGAGGAGGACACGCCATGGCCATGGCCACGTCCACAGCACAGACAGAGCACTCCCCAGAGCAGCGAGGTTGGCACGCTGCCAAGACAGACGTCTCCACCACGTGTGTCACAGAATCAGGGAATCACAGATTGACCGAGGTTGGAAGGGACCTCTAGAGATCATCTATTCCAACCCCCCTGCTCCAGCAGGGACACCCAGAGCACGTGGCACAGGGTGGCATCCAGGCGGGTTTGGAAAATCTCCAGAGAAGGAGACTGCACAGCCTGTCTGGGCAGCCTGTGCCAGGGCTCTGTCACCCTCACCGGAAAGAAGTTCTTCCCCACATGGAGATAGAACTTGCTGTGTTTCAGTTTGTACTTATTACCCTTTGTCCTGTCACTGGCCACCACTGAGAAGAGTTTGGCCCCATCCTCCCTACATTCTCCCCTCAGGTGCATACACCTATTCATAAGATCCCCTCTCAATCTTCTCTTCTCCACACTAAACAGGCCCAGCTCGCTTCATCTCTCCTCATAAGATAGGTGCTCCAGGCCCTTAATCATCTTTGTCGCTCTGTGCAGGACCCTCTCTAGAAGCTCCCCGTCCCTCTTTTACTGTGTCCTCGTGTCCCGTGACAGCCCCTGCGAAACCAGCCCCACACATGCAGGGCCGGATGGCGACTGATTTTTAAAACTGTCCCCCATGCCTCTGGAGGCAGCCTCGTCTACCTCCTGGCCCTGCCTCCCTGGACAGGATGCTAATTTTGGCTCTTCTGGACGGCGAGGGGCATTACTCATCCAGTCGCTTATTTTATTAAGGCTTTTCGTCTTGATCCTTATAATATTCCAATTCTAAAAAAAGATCGAATGACATCAGAAGGGAAGAGTGCCCGAGGCAGGATTATTTCCTATTCGAATCCAGGTGTCTCACACAAAGCTATTTCATCACATATAGAAAGAAACACAGACTCTAATAGTAGCAACCGTTTACAGCACAGGGGTACGCCCGCCTCCAGAAGTGACCTTCTACAACCAGATTATAAGGTTATTCCTCAGCGAATGCTGGCCTTCTCCTCCGCTCATGGACCAGAGCCTTTTCTATAATGGGATAGTTGGCAAGAGATCTCTCCATCTCATTTCCAAAGGGAAGATCAGGCAGCTTGAAACGCTAAGGTCTAATTATGAATCACTGGAACACTGCGACCTGAATAGTGATGTACTTAGTTGTTGATTAATGGTTTTAAGGCATTTTCTTTTAATAAGCATGGGGGGCCATCAAGGATAAGGCTAGCAATACAGTGTGAATATAGAAAGAATTTATTTTCTTGACTGTTACTTAAACTTGCTCCCTAACAACACAAATGTCAACACTTCTACCAGAATCTTGCTCTGGGTGTTCAGTGAGGATGGGAAGGTGGTAATAAAAGCTGCAAAGTGACCGTTTCTGCTGTCCCTCACGGCAGGGGGAAGCTAGACACGAGGGGCACCTCCTCCATCCAAACACCACTCGCTCATCCCTAGCAGCACAGAGGTGAAAGGACAGCCCAAATGAAGGAACAGCCCAACCCACCCCTCTCTCCACCTTATGCTTCATTTCCCACTTCTTCCAAACCAGAAAAATAGCTGCACACTCAGAGGTGCTCAGGAGTCCCTAGGACCCGGGCGGCAAAACAGTGTGACACAGCAAAGACAGACTGGCAGGAAACACAACTGTGCCGGATCATGCAAGACACCTTAAGGAATATTTTAATCTAAGACAACTACTGCAAAGACCTTTGTTTTTCAGTGCAAGTTACCTGCATTACCGTTCTATTGTCTCGACTTTTATTCCTTTTATATCTACCCATAACCTATCCACATAGCAATTGCAGGAGAAACGGGTTATTTGCCCCATGGGAACCAGAAACTCCTGTTGCTGGGTCTCCTGTGAACTCCCGTATGACAGCAGCGCCCAATCCCCCGTTTTCACCAGCAGTGCCACTCACACGGCGAGCGCCCTGCGGAGGCTTCGCCCGCTCCACAGCCCTGGCCCTGCGCTCTGGATCAGCCCGCGCTGACGGGCACAGAGCAAAGAGTGACCTACGGGCCGGTGACGACATCCTACAGCAGCTGAGCTTCACTGTTTGCCGCAGAAATACTGTTACAAAATATGTAAAAAGGCAGAGTGAGAGGAAAGGGGGAGCTAGGACAGTGACAGCACTGTTTTAGCCTCCATTTCCGTTGTGTCATATATCCTAGATATCAATGTGAAGTGGGAAGAGAGGCAAAAGAGAGAGTGGAAACCCTTTGGTTTCTCATTCCTCCCCTCTTGTCTGCTTTTCACGTATGCTTACAGCTTACACTGCTATAACGCCTGTTACAACACAGCGACTGAGGTACGAGCTGCACCCTGGCACACGTCCTGAGAGCCCCATGCTCAGCATTTAGGTTTCTAAGCACAAGACCAAGAGGTACAAAATGCCACCAACCTGCCCAGGTCACCGAGAAGCCAAACACACCAAAGCTGTGACTGTAAAATCACAATCTGCAAGTAGCTCGTGCTCCAAGGACTTCATCCCTTCTCTCCACTAGCGCTTGCCATCTCTTAGCCTCTATCACACAACTCTAAAAGACCACGGGGGCTTTTTTATTTCTGAGTGTAATTTAACAATGATACATGGCCAAAGTGACACTTGCAAAGTGTTTCTATACTCCACTGGTCGATTTGCTCCTTCCTGTAACACAAGGGTAGCTGCTACGTTTCCCCTCCTGTCCACAAAGGAAGCAGAGCAACAATTATCCATGATTCACATTTACCACAGCTTAAACGTGAAGCTCTGCGTGAGCCCGCAGCCTCTCAGCCAGATGTTGCCACACTCCCTGCATCGCTCCAGCCTGGAGCCCGGCGTGTGCTTTAGCAGTGATGTATGGCAACATACATATTCTGGAGCGATTTAGGCAACGTTCCCCCACTCGGCAGCAGACACAGCCTCCCTTTGCGCTGTGCCCCACACACGGGAGCATTTGCGAGCGCTCCCTGCACACACAGGCAAGGGAGCGCGCGGTTGGAGTCACCGTCTGCCTAATCTGAAGCAACTTGGATTTCTGATGCCATTCCCTGGAGTCAATGCCACTGATGTTGAGTTAATCCTGGCTTTCAGCTCTTCCAGTGGCTGAGAAATTTTAAGAAATGCCTTATGAGGTCTGCATTTGTGGCAATGTATTTGCGTTATTTTCCTGTTAGAAACGGCATAGTTAAATGTCTCTGGAACTCAAAGTTTGTGATAACAGGGCCTGGTTTGAGCACCGGAGCAGGGAACACCCGTTTCACTGGTAATTAACAGTTTCGCTGCAGCGAGGTTTGCTGAGCTGGTGTGACCTATGCTGTCCGTTAGGGCTGAGGAGTATCTCGCTGGGGCAGCCCGTCGCCGAGGATCGACGCTGGCGGATAAGGCAGGGGCTCCACGCTGCCCGGCTGCGCGATAGGCAGCGCGCCTGGACGCTCCGCGCGGCTCCGGCTCCCATGGGCGCCATCGGCACCGAGGCCACGGCAGAGCTGGCGGGGCATTCGCCATAAGCCGGGGACCTCTGTGGCTTGAAAGGGAGCCTTGGCCTTGGTTGTGTGAGGTAACACATGGCAGGGCTAACGCTCCCAGGAGCATAATAAACATGTGTCAGTATTTTCTCCTGGAAACTGTTGAANCGAGGCCACAGCAGAGCTGGCGGGGCCTTCGCCATAAGGCGGTGACCTCTGTGGCTTGAAAGGGAGCCATGGCTGAGGTGAGGTAACACACGGCAGGGCTAACGCTCCCAGGAGCATAATAAACATGTGTCAGTATTTTCTCCTGGAAACTGCTGAAGCCCCGGGAGCGGCCTGGGCTTGGAAAGGCACCCAGTACAGCGTGGCACCCCAGGCTCCTGCAAGCCCCCGGCCCACAATGCCAAGGAAGGAAGGAAGGAGAGCAGCCTGGAGCCTGTTTGGGTGCCTAACTTGATGACTCATCTCCCCATGCTCTCCTTAAGCTAATGGTAAGGAAACAGGAGCAGACGGAGCAGTGCTGAGCGCAGTCGTGTTTGGGCAAAGTTACAGTGCCCGCAACTTTGTCACTAAATAGTGTCCCCTCTGCCCACCAGGATCCGAAGGGACAATTATAACAAACAGGCATTTGGGTTTTCCAGTGAGTCACTGGCGATTTCAATTGGGATGCAGGGAAAACCTAGGATTTCACTCTAAGGGAATGGGATTACTGGGGAATTTGTCACCAGAGGGTAGTGGCCAGGGGTCTCCGCAGCCCCCCCGAGCGACGACCGCGACACTCCCTCAGAGCAGGGCTGCAGCCTCGCTGGGCTCAGGAGCCTGGGGCAGCTCGTCCTGCCCGACGGCGGAGACCGCGAGACCTTGGGGTGGAGGAGGAAAACGCGGTCCTGCCTCCCAGGGCGGAGTGAAACCCAAAGCGGGAGCCGGGGGTGTCGCACGAGCCCCGGGGGCGCCGTCCCCCCGCGCGCACATCCTGCGCACGCCACAGCCCGCCCCGCGGAGCCCCAGGGGCGGGAGGGCGGCGCGCGCGGGCGCGAC
>VWPW01006152.1:1483492-1592503 GCA_013389825.1 Crypturellus undulatus
GGGAGGCGGCGCCGGGCAAGAGCCGCCTGCGCTTCCAGGTGAGGGCGGCGGGGGCGGCGGGGCCGGGGCGCTCGCCCTGCCCTGCCCCGCCCGCGCCCACCGGCGTCGTGCCGCTGTCCTGCCCGCAGTTCCTGGAGCAGAAGTACGGCTACTACCACTGCAAGGACTGCAACATCCGCTGGGAGAGCGCCTACGTGTGGTGCGTGCAGGGCACCAACAAGGTAGGCCCCGCGCCGCCGCGCGCCCCGCGCCGCCGCGCGCCCCTCACGGCCGCCGCTCCCGCAGGTCTATTTCCGGCAGTTCTGCCGCACCTGCCAGAAGTCCTACAACCCGTACCGCGTCGAGGACATCACCTGCCAGGTAGGGGCCGCCCCGCCGCGCCGCGTCTGCTCCCGCCCCGCGCGCTGCGCTGCGCCGCGCCGCGCCGCTAGCGCCCGCGCTTCTCCGCAGAGCTGCAAGCAGACGCGGTGCACGTGCCCTGTGAAGATGCGCCACGTGGATCCCAAGAGGCCCCATCGCCAGGACCTCTGCGGGAGGTGCAAAGGCAAACGCCTCTCCTGTGACAGCACCTTCAGTTTCAAGTATATTATCTGAGTGGAGTATTTTTGTTTAGGGCTCTTCTACAAAACTGCAAGTAGAGGCAGAATTTTTTGTTGTTGTTATTTGAAGGTAATCAGTGAGGTGTAGCTAGAAAACATGTAAATAAAAGTATTGCAAAGTACTTCCAAGTGATCAGGCAGGTTTATGCCCAAGTCACAGGATGTACATTATAATTTCCATAAGGAAGAACCTACTAATATTTTTCAGGTTAATGATGGTCTTGGCAGCAATTGACTTGGGATCTTGTGGCATTTCAAATGGGAAGGGATGTCTTCCATTCCTTCTACCCTTGGATTAATCACATACTTAAAATTCATCAACTGACTTCTACAGTATGAAGTAGAACATCATTCTTGAACAAAGTATCTGATAATATTCACTTGCTTTGCACATTGATATTCCACTTAGGAAGCTTTCTTCACCACAGATTGAGACACACCATGGAGAGGTCACTTCTACCAGTACAGCTTGTCTGTGCTTAGCTGTGGTAACATCCTTGTTCTGTAGGCTAGAGCTGAAAAAGTTTGTGGTTGTCTCAATGTGTCTCTAGGGAATTATCACAAACTGGTGGGAAGGGAGTCACTGATGCAGTGGTTTTTGGAAATGAATCTTGCTTCCATGAGGTTTTTGAGGCATGGACAATCACAATGTGATCTTGCATCTGCCCAGCTTCTTGTTAGCTGCAAATAACACACAAAATAATACAGCTTAAGTGCCTTACACTTGAGTGTTTGCTCTAGCTCTGATGTAGCCTGTCATAGGGGAAGAATTACACTTAGATGCTCTTCTAGGATTGGGTTTGCTACTAGGGTTCTCTTTTGTTCTTGTGCTCTGTAGTAATGGCAGAACCAGCATTGTTACTCCCCAGTGATGCTATCCAAAAGCTGCTGTTGCCGTAAACTCTAACAACCTATGTGTAGGGTTCAGCAGATACTGGCAAACTTTGCAGGCTGACTCTGGGACTAGAGAATTGCCAGGCTGTAGAACCTACATCCCACTAGGCTACCTCATAGCTAAGAAAAGTTTGGTAAACTTATGGAAAACATACTTTTCTGAGGATGTTAATAAAGCTGCTAATTTTGAAATTATTATACTGCACTAAGCCTTTTGAAGATCTCTAAGTTAACTTCCCTTAGGAAGGACAGGCTTATCTCCATCTGTAACAAGTCTTAAGCCTGCACCTCACGACCACTCTCCTAAGCAGATGAGCTGAATACTACACGGCATCAAGAAAACATAGCTCACTACTTGGGGACTTTCTTCTCTGTAAATGGGAGCTATCAGTCAGAGCAGGCAAATGCTGTCCTCACTGTCAAGAGGTGGCTATATAGAGAGGCCAGTATTAATCTGTAGCGGATACATAACTCATCATGCTGTGTATTTGTGTTTTAATTTGCCTCCAATATTGCTGCAGTAATTAAGGGCTAATACTTCAATACCCTTGTGTTGCTAGATGAGTTCAGTTATTGATGCTGTAATCGCTCTAGTAGCATGGTGTATTCTGGGAACAAGTAGCAGATCCAATGCCTTCAGGGCATAGGGTTTTTTATGCTGCCACTTGAAAGTTGTTCTTTTTGTTTTGTTTTTCTTCTGTACCAGAGTAAAATTCCTGACTTTACCAGCTTGCTCAAAGCAAGGGCTCTCATCCTCATCTCAAGTTCTATCCTTACTGTGTTCAACCTGAAAAGTACAGCTACAGCCTTCCCTGCCCTGGGTGCTCCCCAGCATATTCCCTGTAAGGATGTTATGGTCTCTGTCTTTCAGTTGAGTTTTCCTGCTTGTCTTCCAGATTCAAAAATTTGTAGTCTTCTGAAAGAGCTGAGATTAGTCTGTTCACCTGAGCTTAAGAACTTCAGTTTTGCAACCAGACTGTGGAGTCCTGTGGCAGCTAGTAAAAATGAGTGCAGCTGACTGTTTTGTTTCGGTGCAGATAGCCTTAAAGCAATGCTTTGGCGGATGGTGATACTCTGAGACTGCACTGATCCTCAGGCAATTTTATTGGTAATAGCCTATAGTGACATTTAGGTCATCAAACTGTTGTTCAACTATCTGAACACCAACTGTGCTCAAAGCAACTGCTGCTTTTGTTCCGTTGGGTCTTATCACAGCAGCAAGAAAGGGGCCTAGTTGACCTAAGTTTAAGCAGTTGATTAAGACTTAAATAGCTGCTGGGAGCTGAGAGACACTAGTGCCTTCTCCAGCTCCTGCAGTGCCCCTGAGGCAGGGACAGGGTGACTGCAGTTGCAGCAATATTCAGCTTGTTGAGTCCCTAGGCAGCACAGGGCTTCCTTTAGCAGGGCCTGTCCAGGCCCACTACAGGGGAACCTCCTCTAGGCTTTTTCTGCTAACCCTAAACTATGTTTTGGGGCAAGGCTGGGAATAAGAACACCACTGTTGCACTGCATGAGACATTCCCCACAGAGTGGGGCCCTTGGCACCATAGGCCTTGTGGCAGACCCTTTCCAGGCCCACAGCAGCGGTGCCTCCTGCCCCTCTCTCGCTGAACCCTAAACCCTTCCCTGGGCAGTGCTAGGTGGATGGCCCAGGGGCACATTTTTTGTTCTCTATCTAGAGTTTTGAGTCCACAGGCCCAGCAGTGGCCTGAGAAATGGTTTAGGGCTAGGGTGAAGTTTAGTGTTAAGAGAAAGCTGGGAGTTGCTGCTGGAGCTGTTGTGGGAAGAGGCTGCTGAAGGAGGGTGCGTGCTGCTGAGAGCTGTCCTGTGAGGAGCGTCATCTCTGGGATGCTAACGAGGGGTCACAGACCCAGCACTGGCCTGAGAAATTGGTTAAGAAAAAGGAAAAAGCCGGGGGGTGCTGCTAGAGTGAATCCTGAAAGGAGCTGCCACAGACTGGTGGTTCCTGTGAGGCCTTTCTCTTGGGGAGGTCACAATCCTAGCATTGGCCAGAGCATGGCTCAGGGTTTGGGTTAGATTTGGGAAAAAGCCCAGAGGTGCTGCTGGAGTGGTCTGTGAAGGGGCAGCCAAAGAAGGTGGGTGCTGCCCAGAGCCCTCTCCTGAAGTGCGTTCCTGTCAGGGGAACTAATTGGCCTCTCGATCCCAGACCTAAGAAACAGTAGTGAGGTAGGAGAACAGCTGAGGGGTGGGGAGAAAGCAGCAGCATGCAGGTGTCCCTGGAGTTGGTCTGCCCAAGGAAGGTGTGTGCTGCCCTGTGAGGGGCTTCTCACAAAGGGCAGAAATGGGCATCACAGCCCCAGCACTGGCTCCAGAAATGGTTCAGGGTGAGGAGAAAGGCTGGAGGCATTGCAGGAATGAATCTGGAAGGGGCTGCTTAGGGAAGGTGGGTGCTGCCCTGTGAGGAGATTCTCTCCTGGAGCAGCTTTGGGGTCCTAGCTGTGGGAATGGGACCATGCACTGCAGTCCCCAGCGGCAGGAGCTCTCCCTGCCCTCTGCCTAGGTATTCCAGACACCCCCTGCTCGATGCTGAAGGACAGTCCCGTATCCTTTTCCACTTCACCTCTGGGTCACGTCCTTGGCAGCATGTGCAGGAGGTCCCAGCCTCAGCTTCACTGAGGCGCACGCGGCTACGCCAGGCACAACGGGACAGCCTCCTTCCCGTCCTCCTGTGAGACACCACCTGAATTTGCCCTCTACTGCTGTTTCAGGAAGTTTGGGTTTTTGAAGCAGCTTGGAGAGTGTGTGTGCGTGTGTGTGCGTGCTGGGTTTTTTTTTTTTTTTTTTTTAATTAAGGCTAGCTCAATCGGTATGAATGCAGTTGTTCTTAGATGTATCCTTTACCATAGCTTTAGGTTTGGCATGTACCTGTCATCCAAGAGCCTGTGTCACTTTCTGAGAAGTGGACACAGGCCCAATCAGCAAAAAGAATTGCAGCCAAACTGGCTTAATGCTTTCCTGTTAAAGAGGCTAGGCAAGGAAGATGTATTGGAAAATGCCAGGATATAGAAAAAAATATAGATTTGCCAGGATATAGAAAAAAAAATTGCCATCAATTAAGATCTGTGTGTCTAATACTGTCAGTGCTTAGCTGACTCAAGTATTTAAACACTTAAAATACAATATTTGTAGCTTGTAAAATAAACAAGATAGATACAATGTCTTTTATTTTTACAAAAAAAAAGATAAAAGATGATGTAAATAAAAGGGTAATGCACCACTAAATAAAACTCCTCATCCCCAGTAAATACTTATTAAATAATTAAGAACACCATCTACAGTACCACAAACCATCAAAATAATTCAATTTTATCAGGGTCAGGAAAAAAAATACAGTGATTATGGATGTGCCTTGACCAGTTACAGAGCTTGTTAAGAAAACATAACTACTGTCAGCAGTCCAACAGTGTGCACAGTGCCTTCAATTAATGCATTTCAGCATAATTACATTTCTAGTGGGGTCCAATTCCCCTCAAAAGGCAGAGCTAAGAATTTCAGTTCTACATTCTAAACTCTGGAATTAGAGCCCATTAAAAAATCACAGTGGGTAAGAGATGCATATAAAAATACTGGGTGTTCCTTTCAAATCACAGGAGTCGGGGGACTACATTCTATTTTTTTTCTTTTTTTCTTTGCCTCTTTTTTCTTTTTAATACAAAATGTTATTGGTTTCAACAGAATCCAGTTCATTTTTATGCTACAGAATTTGACACTGAGCTATGAGTATATTGCCTGTTTGCATGTTTTGGTAGTCATTTTTCTTATATAGTCCCACTTCCTTAGGCTTAACTTGAGTCCTGAAGACACATGGTTGTGCTCCAAACTCTCCGTCTGAGCCCTGCAGTCTACTCGGGCTGCATGTGACTACCGCCAGGGAGCTTCCCCTTCCCTCATAGCTTTGTACACCTACCCTCATAACAGTGCATTGCACAAATGTACAAGAAAAATACTGGTTTTGCACTATACAGTTTCTAGAATATATACAGAATAAAATAAGTTAACTTCTTTCTTCTAATGAGAATTGCTGATGGGCAGCATACATCTTTAATATACATTTTAAAGTCTCTGCAGGCAGCTACTTTTTGGTTAGTTGTTATCAATATTTGTAACATATGCACTGATCAGAGAACTGAGCAGCATTCCAATAAAGTTAACAGATATATTATTTCTTTTAGAAACACTGGGAAATCCCAGTTTAAAATATTATTAAATGTCCTAACATTTACACACTAGGAGGATTAGATCTAATAAAATAAAATTTCTTCAAAAATAATCTTGCAGCTCTTTTAAGCATGCTCTGAGACCTTATTTAACAAATCACCCATACCATCAAAAAGCAACTGTCACATAGCCATACATTCTAACTCACATACATCATTTCCTCATCACAGACAAAAGAAAGCAAATAAAACATTGAGAAGTCAATGGTTTTTGCAGTCATAAGTCATTCTATTCACGTTTGACCGCACATTCTTCATGACATTTCAAAGTGTCTCATTAGGTATTAGTTGATTATATTTACTACTGCTGGAAAGCCAGGAAGCCTTGCAGGTCTTCAGCCAAAATAAAGCAGCCTTGATTTCAGCCTCATCTCACCTGCTTTATATTGATTCAACCTTTAGAGGCTGTTACTGCAAACACCATTTACAGTTCTGTTACAACAGAAAAGAATGCAAATATATGCATTACGTTTAAGCCCTTTTCCTTTTGTGTAGTTCTTATACATATATTCAAATAAAAAAAGAGAAATATTACTGCCTGTACAGCTACTGTGTAGAAAGAGCAGTCAAGTAATATGGTTAACTTCAATTTTCAGATCTCTTGCTTCTGATTAAATATCTTCTTGCTGTGATGAAACCGTGAGGTGGGCATTGGGGTCACTAGAGGGTCTCCTCTCTCCCCATCTCTTAAAAAAAACAAAACAAAAGGTGCTCGATAATAGCCTGAAGCATCTTCAGTGGGTTCTCTATGTGACAGCTCTTCAGAATCCAGTGCTCACAAGATTAACTCCTGATTTGATTTTCCCTAGAAGCTGATAGGATTGCACCATGCGTAGAGACTCTCGGATTTCTAGGTTAAGTTCCATCAGTTTTGAGCTGACCTCAGACATATCTTGGTTGGAGCCTACTATGGCAAAGCTCCCGGTCTGACCGAGTGTCTGATGACGGAAATATATGTGCAGCAGGGTTTGAATTGGGTCATCTTCAGAACTGCCAAAGATGTCGTTGGGCCAAATTGACCTGAAAGGCACAGAATTTTCATTTAAATACTTATTTTTTTTTTAATGTTCTTTAAACAGACATTTGAACAGAAGATAGAAAAAAATGTCAGAAAAGTTTTCCTTCTGTAGAGTCCTGATAGTTAACAGTATCAGTTTCTCAAAGATAAAAACCACACATTACTGGAATTATGTTTTTTAAATTGCAAAGAGTAAATGAAAGAGCAGTAATGAAGCAACTGTATTGGTTGCCGGACGTCTAGAGAGAGTTCAAAAAAAAAAAAAGATGCACGTCTACCTCTAAATTAAGAAGTCCCCTTAGCAAAATTCATATGCATTTACCTGAAAGCCTTGACCTGAGCTACCGCTGACACAAACTCTTTGCTTCTCAGGGTTTCAATGAGGGAGTGAATGGCTGTTTCTGTGCTAGCTTGGGAAGCCTCTGCAATCTCGATTTCTTCAATACCGCTGTCAGAGGCAGACTCGGCTTCTTTCAGACAATTCTCCAAAACAGCAAGTTCTTCAGACATATTTATAACCTAAAGCAAGTAGTAACAGTGAGCTTCTCTAGTTAAATACAGCTTTGGCCAAGGTAACTTTTAGCAGTCACAGACACTTAACACATTTTTCCTTCTTTCCACAATCAATGAGACATAGAAAAAGCACATTCAGGTTCATGCTTCAGCCGCTGAGTACATGGACAGTTTAAGGAGAGGTCTTTAATGTATGTATATGCTGGGTATTTGGGCTTCCTCAGATAAGTTTCACTCAGTCCATCCTAGTCAGCTCTTTTAAAATCTATTTCAGAAAAACATAATTCTATTCTCCCCATATCACTTGCAATCATAAAATTGACAAGGAGAGCTAAACACTTAGGAAAGTAAAACAAAAATGGTGCTACTACAAGTCCAGTCTAAATACAAATAAAAAAATCTGGAACAGGGGTATATAGTGATTTCAGGTATGTGCCATGTCTGCATAGCTGAATGACACTTTTTTTTTCCCTAATAAAGTCCATACAGCTAAAGCTGAGATGTCCAGAGGTATTATGAACTGAACTTAAATCAGGGCATAAGGTTGCAGTGCAATTGAATGGTGGCTGAAATGATTTATAACTGTATAATCGGTTTGTAGTAAGTTTGTTCATAATAGGAAACATTGTGGAGATAGAAAGGGGATTAATCACAGAACTCTGCTGATTAGACTTGATGCACCTTGATTGTAGCTTGATTAGAACACACCAAGAGTCCTACTGCAATATTTAAAATTCTCATCACTGGACTCCTGCATTCCTGTCTATTTAAAAGCTTTCAAGTACTACAAGAATCAACATAGCTAATTAAATGTCTGAGAAAATTCTTGCAAGTTCCACTTAAATCTTTTATTAATTGGCTACAAAAACAGGTAGTATGCTCCTTCAGGTTCTGAAAAGATGTCCCACTGACTAAAATGTTAGCAAAATGTATTTTAACTTGTTTAGCTTTAAAGTGTCAACTCTAAGTAGCTAAATGACACAGTTTCCTTTACCTCGGCTTCTTTTCTGATTGTGTTAACTTGACTGATAAGTTTGCAATAGGCTTGAAACAGAAGCAGCAACTGAAAGTGCAACTTGTACAGCCTCCGACACAGCTCCAGCTCCTACAAACACAAACAGCAATATTATGTTCAGGAAATGCAAAACATCTAATATCCACGACCAGAGACAATAAATTATAGACAATTTGTACAGAATGTGCAAAATTAATAGTAGTTATTTGCTTATTGACAAAAATACCAAAAAGGTTTACAAGTTAATATAGCAAAAAGCTACAGAAAAGCTGATGAAAGCTTCTTACATATCTTGATTTGTAAGCAGTCTTATGCACTTATAGGTTAAATGTTTACTTTTAATAAGAAGTTACATTTCTAGCAAGGGAAAAAAAATCAAATGACATTTTAAAATGTCATGTTCTAAGGAAGACTATAAGATCACTTATTCTTATTGTTCACATTTTAGTGTTTTAAATTCAAGATCTGATACCAAACATAAACAGTTGAGGTGTATAAGAATAGAATCTTTCCTAATTATTAATACAAATATTTAAGCCCAGAATATATAACCTAGCCTTTGGCTTGTAACTATCTGATAGAGGAGAATAATTCCGTAAGAATGGATAAGAATAATGAAAGCTGTGATTTTCTTCTAGAAAATACCACAATATATTTTTAAAGGAATGAAACAGTAATATTAGGTTATGAAATGTCTGCTTGCGTTTTTATGCATATAAAACTAGCCAAAGTGGAGACAATGTTAATACTGCTTTACATACAGACATAAAAGCTAATGGCAATGGAATGATCTTTTATTAACTTCTAACTACAGTATTCTATTTTCTACAAGTACCAACAGTTTAATGGGTTAGATTATGCAAAACTGAAGCACACAGTGTTGTTGCAACAGTCTATTAGAAGACATCATTTTCTCACAAACGGATAAGAGACAGATGGAGACCAGGTGCTGACTAGCATGGTTAAGTATTCTGTAAATGAAGAACCATCACTTACTGCTAGAATTTCCATTTGCTAAGCAAGCAGATGAACAGGTCACAAAAATAAGAAGGAAGAAAAAAAAGACCAAGAATTAGTGTAGGAAATCATTTTTATTAGGGTAAAAGATGTTCCAGGTAAAATGGAGTTAAGAAATACAAGTAACATGCTCCAAAGAGTGGAAACAAGTAACAGATTGGATTTGAAGTGAAATTACTCTGCCCTTGCTGCCATAACCAACCACAGATTACATGAGCTTTGCTGTCTCTCAGCACGAGTAACATATTTCACCTTACAACCCTTCCTAGTCAATATGCGTTCTCAATTACACAGTCTTGAAGGTAGGCAAGCTTAAGAAATAAAATAAATAAATAAATAACAATTAAGTCTGTACATCTGTACAATGCTTCTCGATTCTTCTGTATCATTGTAATTTTAGCCAAAAATAGGTTATAGTTTTTAACATTTTTGTATTTGAGATGTAGGATGCTTAGGAAAGAAGGCCAGGAAGAGAAAATGCCAGAAAACATATTCCTTAGGCTTGGGGCAGGGAGTTAACTTTTGTGTTTTGTACAGTGCAGAGCGTACTGATGGCAGTCACAGAGTACAAAAGACAAGACAAGTATATGAAGAATGTCATATCAATATTGATTATAACAGATAAAAGCAATTAAGGTTTATCAAGCTCATAGTTATAGGCTGTGTGCCTAATGGACTATAAACAACATGTAATTTTGCTATCATGTACAGAGCACAACCATCAAATAAGTAGTTATGTCTGAGGCACAAAACATTTCAGAGAGACAACAGCTTGAACTGCCAAAGTCAACAAGAATTTTATGGCAGATTTCAATGGACCACTGAGTCAAGACTTTGAGGAAAATTAGAGGACATGAGTTCTTTTACCCAAGTCTCATTATTACTATAAGGAAAAAAAAGGGGGGAATCACACTTTTAGGATAATTATTCCAAATATTCAAGAAAAAATTGTATTTAAAAAAGGTTTTGTGCAGCTTCAGTGACTTTCACTTTCACAGATTTGCTCGCTTTACAAATGAGCAGCTTTTTCTAACTGCCAGTGCTGTGCACAAACACAGCCTAGCCAGAGAATCCAGATGCATTCCTGCAGGCTTGCATGTTACCACTAATAGTAAAAAATCCAACAATTAGATTTACTTGCAAGCCTGCTGGTGATGAATGAGCCAGAATAGAAACTCGCTATTCCTTAGCTGTATTGACAGCAAGGCAAAAAATTAGTAAGAAAATCTTGTTTGTGTTAGTGAATGAAGAATATCTGTTGAAAGGAGGAGCCCCAATTTCTTTTCTGAGCAAAACACCACTTCTTAAAAAATGTTAGCATTAACTGGCTGACTGGATAGGCTTATCAGCCCCACAGTTCATTTCTAATGACCTTATACTTGGTAACTTCTAGTTCTTCTGTAAGTCACTATAACCCTCTACAAATATATTCAGAGCTTCAATAAAATGTGTCTATTTGTGAAGCAGGATAACAAGAGCGCTTCCTGAATACGTAGATAGGAATGATTTTAACTGAATCAGCAACGCATCGGTCACATATTAAGAAATATTTGCCGGTGCTGGATAGCTTTGCAGACCTCTCAAATAACCAATGTGCACAGGTCACATCCTAACTCCTGTAGAGAGGAGATCCTCAAACCCTGCAGAGCTGTGGAGGAATAGGAGGAACTGCCTGGGTCCTGCATTCTCCGCCAGCCTCACTCTGTCTCTGCCAGTTAAATGAAAGGCTGAATGTGGAACTCCATTTCTCTGTTTATCTAGCTATATTACGGGAATAGGAGTATTTACCTTCACGGTTTATGTTACAGTGCTTTCTCAGTGTATATAAAAAACATTGTGAATACAGACAAATACATAAACCGAACGCTTTCAGCAAGTAGAAGCACAACCAAGTGGATCAATGAATAAAGTCAGACTGAATAAAAGGAATAAAATTATTCCCTTTTCAGTTTGGGTTTGGGATGCATTGCTCTGATGCTCAGGACTCAGGTCTCTTCTATTTAACACAATACACCTTCATTAATTTGGAGAAATGTGGTAGAATCAAAGTCTAACGTCTTTACTGATACAACTTTTTTTTTTCTTTTCAAATGCTCCTCTCAAAATGTCATTGTGAAAAGGCACTCTGGTTTGCTATCTGCAATTCCACCATCTCACATCTTTCAATGCTCCTAGTACAGGACTCTATATGTTAAGATTCACATCCCCGTATCAACTATGGATACTGCTGGGATTTGCTTTTTCTTTCTGCAGCAAAAATTCTATGCATCTATTGCTTAAAAAAAAATAAATCCTTGTCCCCCTGAGGAAGAGGCTTGCTACAGCAACCAGCAATATTAAAACAAGGATGACTGTCATGCAAATACATACAAAATATTTAAGTAGCATGGACAGGTGTTTGATTATATTTGATTATATGTTTGATTATATGTTTGACTATATTTGACAGAAGTTTTTCATGAGATTTCTGCCATACTGCTACGTAGCTCTCTACTCCTTCCCACTCAGATAATGGCTCCAGAAAGGTCATGTATATTTATATAGTACTAATTATACTAAATCCAGTAAAGGTTTTTGGCTAGACAGCTTATCTGAGCATATAAGCTGAATGTCAATCTTTTTCCATCTAGAAACAGCAGCATAAAACCAGCCTTGCTGGTACACAGATGATAGCTACTCTGCTTATCTGCTCAGTGTTATTAAGCTCAGACTTCAAGCCTGGCTGCCGACCTTTATTAGAAGCCCTTTGTATTAGATCACTGCTTCATAAGAGTCACAGTTTCCAAAAGATAGCACGATAACTGAAATGAAAAGCCTGTTATACCTTTTTAATCTCGTTTCCAATATTGCTGGTTTTGTGCAACAGTTCTGTGCTTTCAAATCTCATATCCAGAGGCTCATAAATGAGATGCACCTACCTGAGCATCTGTGTTAGTGCCATGAATGCCATCATCAGTACCAAATGTTCTCTTGCAGTCATCTAGCCACTGCAAAACAAATGTAAACAAGATTGAACCTTTTGAGAGAGAGCAAAGTGAAAAGTGATTAAATTGCTCAAGATACTTCATAGCATCTTGCACATTTTCAGATTAAGTATATAACTGATTTCTTATCACAGTTTCTTACCAGTATTGTTCCCACTAACGACTGCCACTCTGATGGTACCTCCTGGTGGTACTTAGAGCATCCCATCTGTTAGGAATCTCATGCAGCCTTGGCTGCCCACACAGGATAGTGCACTTTGGTGTCAATACTGAACAGGGGCAGTTTTACATGGAAATGTGTGTGTGTGTGTGTGTGTGAGGCGGGGGGCAGAAAAAGCACCTTCGCTGAATGTGTTGATGTTTTCTCTTTACTTACACCACAAGATTCCCACCTGCCTAATTCCTCAGCATCTCAGCATTCAAATTACAGAGGAGTAAAGAGTAATCCTGCTCCATTTCCTGGGAGTACTGTAGTAGCAGCAGGAAATGAAGTTGTCCTGTGTAACTACACAGAAATTGGAAGTAACCTCTGCAGCGGGAGCTGGCCTCGCGCATGGCTCCCACTGGCCAGGGCAGTGAAGGGCTCCCACGTCACCCAGTGCGATCACGTCTGCCCCTCGCCTCAACACAGGACTGCATTCACCTCCAGCTCCTGCACCACACACCAAATCTATTGATTTCAGAGCACAATCTCTTTTTCCTAGTTTTAAATAACCTTGCAAATGTACAGGCAGACTGAATCGAACATTATTTTGCCATACAGTACAACATCTCATCTACAGGGTGCCCAGCACATCTCTTCTGCCCAACATGCAACAAACTGCTGCAACACTGTGCAAATCTGAGCATGGCAAACTGTAGCGCATCATGCTGAGGTAAGTGCAGGTTATCTTTGAAAGGAAGCACAGCCTCTATACATCCCAGGCAGTATAACTTAGCACACTGTGTGCTTTATATCACGAATCTCATGGGAAACCTTAGTGACCTTTTTCTAACCTTTGTCTGATGCAAGAAAAAGAAAAATGCGATTTCCCATCTGCTCAATTTAATAAAGGTTACTTAGTGAATTAACTAGGCCTCTGTGCTTATCGAGAGGAGAAATGGAATTCTCTAAACACTCAGCTGTCAGTTCCAATTAGTGACATGGAGACCAATGTACGCTGCAAATCTCCTTCTCGTCTGACAGCATTCATCAGCAATAATGGAATACGTCTGCAGGAGGACTAAAAGCATCTGAAATTGGGAAACTTGTATTTATTTTCACACACTGCTGTTTTAAGATATTTTTAAATCTTAGCACTAGTCCTAGAAAGGGTATAGAATTTTATTTAGATTTAGAATTTTACGTGATATACCTATAACTTTATATTTTCTACTACATTTATCTGCCTTAGTATCTTTGCTTTTGTATGAAATCAAAACCAGCTTTGTTTCAATGGAAGAGAACAGATTAGTAACTCTAAAATGGTGATAAAGTTTGCAAAAAATTTACCACAGAACATATATTCAGCACTGCAGAAGGGATCCAGAGTTACTCTTTGGGAGCAGGAATGTGTGACAAAATAATCATCTCCTTTATTTGCTTTATATGGAGTTATTTCTTCCCAGATATCTCCTTACTGAAAGCATAAGCTGGGCAAGTCTGTCCTTACTGTTACTCACAGCATACAGGGGTTTCTCACATTGCCCCCACAATGCAGATATCAAAACCCTCCTGTAATGTAGGTACCTTCCTTTCTCTTTCTTATCTCAGGCCACAGCAACTGCTGCCCAAGCCTCTTTCCAGTTTAAATTCTGCTCCATATGAATGAGAATGCCACACAGCACTGATAGTAAGGTAAATTTTAAATAACAACTTTAATTAAAGTAAGTCAATGCACAGACTACACCCCAAACAGATTAGTCTGGTCACTTCTTCTATGAAAAGGGTGAGATGGTGGAGGAATCTTGTTACATGCTTTGCCTTAAAACTTCCTTCAGATTAAATGGGGTATGTGACAAAACTGTCGTCAAATTTTTCTGTCGAAATGACAGAAATTCAGATTTGACCTGAGGGAATCTCTTTCCATCCTTCCCTCTATTCTGCTTAATAAGATAAATACCTGAGAAATACCTTAAAATTAGCTTTGGAAGATTCTTAATTTACAAACACTGTATAATAGACCAAGGGGAATAATAAGAAAAAAAGAAGAACTAAAAGCTGAAGAAACAGATTTTTGTTTTAAAAATTTAGAATAATATATCTAAAAATTTAGAATATATATATAGCTTCAGAGATATTTAGCCACTACTTCTAAATTAATATACTAAAAAAAAAAAAAAAACCACACTAAATTAACTAAATGACATCCTTTTAATAATCAGAAATGATTAGTCCATGTTATAAATTTCCTCTTCCTTGGTGCTACTTTTTTCTCTTTATATATGATTGAATAAAAATAAAACCTAGCCATTGTTATTTCAGAACAATTCTCCTGATCCTGCGAAACCTTATTCCTGCTGCTATCACTCATAAATACTGTGGAGGACGACAGGCTGACCACATAAACATGTTCTTGGACAACCTTTTGACAGCTTCACAACAAAAAATATGTGTTCTTTCACTGTGATATAATGAGAGAAGCCAGCGAAGTCATATCCAGATAAAATGCAAACAAACTCATGATATCCAGCATGGATTTATATCTCTATGGCACATGGTAGGACAAAATTAGTTGAAAATACCATTAAATTAATTCATAGCCATCTAAAAGGGATACAGTTTTAGCTTAGAACACTAAAAATCCACCAAAAGGTATAATTTCTTATTGCTATGATAAACTGCAGGCTAAATGAGAGGAATTTATATTAGGACAATTTCTCAATACTGTTTGGGATAGTCCATGCTTATGGATACACATAAATCTGGCTTCCTCTGCATTCTGCCTCAATCCATCTTTCTGCCTGACCCTGGGACCAATCAGTTAGCCCCTCGGAGCCTCTGTTTTGCTAAAAAAAAAAAAAAAAAAAAAAAAAAAAAAAAAAAAAAAAAAAAAAAGACAGTGGATGCCTGTGTTGAGAGATAAAGACCTTTAAACCTTTAATATTTTCTTGATGAATAAGTTCTAATATTTCTGTTTGAAAATATAAATCAGACTCACCTGTTCTGCTGCTTCTCTCTTGACATTATAGGTATCCAAGTGTTCCTGGAGCTCTAGAACACTGAATTTCAATGTTTCTAGCAGGCCACAAGACATCAGCTGAAAAATAAAAGCAGGTACCTCTACAGTCAGATATAATTAAATAAGACTATAATCCTTATTGTCAGATATCTAAATAAAATATTAGATGAAATTTCATACCACATTTGGGGAGAAAAAAGGATCACTTGCAAACTGTCTGTGTATATACCATTTATGATGCCTCTAAGTTTATACTTTTACTTGCAACTGTATCAGCTGCTATAGTTTTGGTTTCAAAGCAAGCAGAGCAGCACCTAGTGAATATCTGAATGAGATGGTCTTAAAGAGCCAGGAACTGCTGAAGCAGGAGCTCTGGGATATTTAAAGAATATGCTAACATTAATGAACTTTCTCAAATATATATTTTCAAAATGCCTCTTTCTCTTGGGGACCCACTACTTCAGAGACCAGTTACTTCATCTCAGTAAATCTAATGCTCAGCAAAAGAAAAAAAAAATATTTTCTTTTCATAATAGGTGTTTTTATCCTCATTAGCCCCCAAACCCACACATTTTTTATTTAAGCTTGTAACAATCCTGCTACCCTAAATTGTTTTTGTATCATCCTTGGAGGCTTCTAAGACTCAGATGGACTAAGCCGTAACTGATTAGAGCTGCTGTGGGTGGCTCCTGCTTTGAACAGGAGGTTGGACTGCAGACATCAAGACCACCCTCATTTCTCTATTCTTTGTCCAGACCTGTCTGCCATTAGGTACAGGTATCAGTTTTCATAAATTATATGAAATCATCAAAAAATTTTTTTGATGAACAGGGCTGCTAAGCAGTAGTGTAAGCACAAGATAGAAAAAAAATTCCAACATTTCTAAGTTTTTCATTTAGATTAGTTCATTTGCCCAAACTGGACAGGCACATAAAAAATCTTATTTTCATCCTAATGCAGACAGCTGACAATCTGAATAAGTACCAGAAAACTAAAGATTTGTGCACCATTATTTCAGGTGAGCCATTCTTACTTAGTGAGAACTAATCTGATAAACAAGTAGGTCTGTGTCAATTAAATTATCTGTAAGGGAAAGATTTATCTACAACATATTTGCCAGTAGAACTGCAGTTATGCATGCAGTGAGAGTGCGGGGTGGTGTTTATATACATACACACATACATTTGGTGTTCTAGCTGCACAGTGCACAGTGTTCTAGCTACACTGGTATAACTCTTCTTGCAGCTTATTTCCCAAGGAAATTTCTTTTTCTAGTTGGTTTATGCTGCTTTTAAAGTGGTTAAATTAAAAACTTATAAATGGTCCCCTTGAAATGTATTCTCCATTTCAAGATTTTTTAGTTCCTACACTCCAAAGTGAGCATATGAAGAGCAGAGCTGCCCCTTAGTAACACGGTGCAAAGGCAAATTGGAAGAATAATCTCACACTGGGCCAGACCAAAGATCCATCTATCTGAACCTGCTGTTCAGCAGTGTCTACCAGCATTTGCCCAAGGAAAGGCAAAACAGGACAAGTGATGCATTTATTCCAGAGTGCTTTCTTTACCTCTGCAAACATGTGGTTCTGCACATACAAAAATCTATTCAGGGATATTTCTTTCATGCTTTCATGCATTTTCTTAGCTGCTGAACACACACTGCATAAACAGGATGGAGTTTCACAGGGTAGGTATCTATCCCATGGGAAAGGATCCCCTAGCATTGGTTTTGTGTGTTTGGATAGGAATTAGCCTAACTTTTAAAATCAAAAATAGTTTAGATAATGTTTCAGTTAGTGACAAGTTAAACCAAGCAACCTTTTGACAAAAATATAGCTAACGTATTTTATTCAGACATTTGAAAATTTTTCTCCACGTTGTTTATAAATGTTCATATATTTTCTTGTATTTTACATAAAATGTTTAACTAAACCAATGTTTCAGCACTAAATTAATGAGATTTTTACCGTTTCTGCATCCACAAAGACTGTTGGACATTCTGAACATAACATCATAACTTCCAATGAGCTTTTAAATTTTGTTCCAATTCGCTGTAGACTCTCACCAAGAAAGCTGACCGAATCATTTGTTATAGCCACAAACTTTCTTTGAATGGTCTAAAATGCAAAAAAATCAGAAATATTTTATATTATAACCCCTCCTTTCACATTAAGGATTTCTGGGCAACCTATAATCATGACAGCATATACTTCTGCCATTAAATTACAGCAACATTACTTAATACATATTTTATTATACACATTTACAAAAAGCTAGTTCAGAAAAGAACAGCAGTAGCAGCAAAACAAAACACGCAAGTATGGAGAGTTATTCCTTTCTTAGCCTTTGCCATCAGGATATCTTATTGGCTACATAACTTGATGCCGTATAAACAGCAGTTCTATTTGCTTGTTGTTTGTATTGCAGAGAATTATACATTCAAATTTTTACAAGTCAGATAGAATCTGTGAGATAATTTGCCTCCACAGCTACCAATGGCAGGGTTTTTCACCTTCTTCAAATATCCATATATATACACCATGTTTGATTATGAAGACTGTATGCTTAATCTAATGCTACCCTTTACATTGCTATGTAATTTTAGAATGTTATCTATAGAATAAAAAAGCAAAGACAAAGATTCGCAGCAACAGGAATTCACAGAACGGTGGCAAAATACTTATCTTAAGGACAATAAAAGGGTTAGGCGCATAGACAAGCTATTCTGTGGACAATCTATGGTAAGGCACTGATTTTTCACACATCAGTTACTTCATGGTACTAACTCTAAATCTTCACACATATATATGTATATATATATATGAGTTAAATCTTCTACAGTATAGCAGAACATGAAGCGAGTGTTTCACTGAGGTGAAATTTACATTGTGATCTATGAAACATTTGGCAAAATTAATAATGGAGGAATAGAAAGGATTGGAGTCCGAAGGTCTTGGTTTGTAGCACTGAATCTGCTATTGCTCACCTGCCTGCCTCTCCTTCTGAAGCAGGCTGCCTGTATAGAAAACTGAATAAGTGCACTTCTCCCATCTCATAAGAAATTATGAAGAATAAGGTATGTCTGAGTGGTACTACTTTGAAAATAGAAAGGGCTAAATATACACACTATATCCCCTAAATATACGGTGGAATGAGTCAGAAAACACAAGCCATAGGTATTCCACGCTGGATACCAGATCCCTGAGGTAAATACAAATCAAGAAAGCCATTTGTAACTTCTGCCTTTAATGGATCTCCTGGAGTTTCAATTCCTTCTCTGCAGAAAAAAAATTTCTCACAAAGAGAAGCAAGAGATATTCATTAACATTTGTCATGCTGTGATCCAGTAAAAATGAATCCCACAAAAAGCCCAGGAAAAATCATTAATTGTGTAATCAGCACTGAGTTTAGGTGATGTTCAAAAAATAAAAGGAGGGACACAACCTGAACTAAGAAGTAGGAAATAGTGAATAGCTAATTAATTTTCTGTGCAGACTCTCTCCTAGACAATGCAGCAACACAACAGATACCCTCTGAAAAATCTGTGTACAATGATATAAGGTTCTTTAACAACTTTTTGTTTGTTTGCTTCTGGTTTACTTTCAGAGGATTCCTGCTCCCATATCTTAGAGATTTTGCATTTATAGAGAGGAAGAATATCTTTAAAAGCAAGATATTTCAGAAAAACAGTCATTGGCAGCTCACTGACCTGAAACAACCTTGAGAAAACATGAAAAGTATAAACAGCACAGGAGCCGTCTGTATCTGACAGCATCTGATTGACGTGGCAGCGCCAGGCCTCCTCTTCATCGTCGCACGGCGCTGGCTGGAAAGCTGCCAGTATGGCAGAAAGAAAGGGGGAAGGAGGCGGGGAGGCTTGTGCTTCTGGGAAACCATCCTGCTCTTCCTCATCTTGGCTAGAAATTAGAAGCAACAGAAATTAGCTTAACAGAAAAAAAAAACCAGTAAATTTTAAGAAAAATAAAGTTTTGGTAACAAAAAAAAGGTAGAAATCAGATTGAAATGTGTTTTGTGAAACAGATAAACAACTAAAGTAACGATGAACCAAGAAAAGGTAATAAAATGCAAGACTCCAAAGTTTTTAAAAATGTTATTTCTATACATGTGTACAAAGCACCATTTGCATGTTACACATACATACACACACAGAGACCTATATAAAGCACTATATATGCACACTATGCAGAAATGAATTATTTTATTGCTTCAAATAACTGAATTAAATTCTGTTCTTTGAATCTAAATACACAATTCACTAATACCAATGTGAGTAACAAATTCCACCATTCCTTAAGAGAAAGCTAAGTGCTCTTTTATAGTACAACAATATTCTAAAACTCTCCTAATTAATAGCCATAAGTGAATGAAGATAGATTAAAGCACTTTCATTTTTATGGAAAAATCGATTTTACAGGCCTTTGTTCAAAACACTCATCAATACTACTACTTTACCAGTGTTACTTTAACTGTTAAAATTTTCTGTGTAACAAACATTTTCTTGACAATTCTTCTTCTAAATGTTTGTACGGCAAAAACACGATGGTTGATGTTCTAAGTATAGATAATTAATAATTATCTATACATTTATCTATACTTACCTATATACATTTATCTAATTATCTATACTTATACATTTACAGCCATAAAATTTAAACACATATTGTTTTTCTCTGTAACAACCACTTCTCACCCACAGAGACACTAAGTATATCTCAAACAAGACTTACATGTATCAGACAGAGTCACTAATAACGCTATCCTGGGATGGCTGGTTTGGTGTACATCTATCAACACAGTACCCATAAAACCTAAGACACAAACCTTTTTGCATATTACCTATAAGCAAACCTTCAGAAACATTTTTGGATACTTTCTACTTAGCACACTAACTCTATAATCAGTCCTCTGCGTCACTCTCAGAGAGCTATAGAGCTTATTGGTTTCTTTGCTTAATGTAAATAATGGTATAAGGGATTTTGGTTGCATGATACGGAAAAAAAAAAAAAAAAACACTGTTAATTGGAACCAGCCTTTAATTCTTGCAGAGCACATTACAGTACATTTTATATAGGATTATAAGATTCAACTTCCTCATTCCTGTTCCAGTCGAACCTTTTCATTTTCAAAATCTCCATCCACACCTGCTTGTTTATCTCCAGCTCCTTTCTGTAAAAGGCTCCCTAAATGAGTTCTCTGATAGAATATACACTGATCTTCCTGTATTATTCAATCCAAATTTCTGGGCAAATTTTAATTATGCGCAAGCCTATGAACAATCATGCTATTTGGAACAAATATTTCACTGTTGTTATTGTTCTTCCTTCCTCTTAAATGTTGCCTTCAAAGAACTTAGGGTTCCATTTTGAATTCGACTCAACCAGACAAGACTAGCTACGTCTTTGTCTCTCTCTAGTTATTTTTTTCTTTCGATATTCAAAAAAGAAAACATATTTAACTTAAAGTGTCTTAGAAGTATATCGGAGACTGATCAACCTGAACAATTAAATCAGATCTTGGACAAAATTCAGACAGATTCTGGCCTGCATCCTAGAGCAGTTTTGATCAAAGAGCCCCGTTTTCCCCTCTCCTGGGCTATCTGGGTGCCAAAAATAGTTTCTATCCTAATTCACAACAGTTCAAAGGCCTCTTCATGTTATACTGCTTGCATCTGGTGGCTGCAAGGAAGTGCTCCAGAATTCCCTCTAACTTCTTTTCGCATGTCTATCTTATTGATGGGGTAGGAATGTGCAAGGTTTCTTTTACTCAAGGATTCTCTTTTTTTTTCCTGCACAGCTGCTTTCTCTACAGCACAAATTAGTGCTGAGCAAGTACTGAGCTTATTTCCTCAGTAGGCAAAACTAATCAAACATTATTTGGGATATGCAAATATTATTTTAGAGGTCTATATTGTTAGATTAAGAAGCACAACAAGAGAAAGCCTACTTGGTTAGATTCACACATAGGTAACATGCAATTTGTGTAGTTAGAATTGAAGTTAATCTTACCTCGACAAACCGGAGAAGTCAGCTTCTTCTTCTTCACATCTCTCATCCAGCTCTTTCAAAGCAAGAGTGACGTCCTCTTCACAGACAGATTCACAGTAGCTCTCAGGAGCTGCTGGCTCTGCCATTTCTGGAGTCTCTTCCAACTCAAGAGACTCGTGACAGATCAGAGGGTCTTGTTGTTCCTGAAGTGCATATGACCCTGTGTCTTCACTAGCAGTGCTAACCTGTTCATCCCTTACTGCTGGACTGCCTTCCTGTAAATCAAGCATTCTTTATTACTTTTACTGCAGGACCTTATGTGCTCTTATCAGTTTTTATTAAGGTAGAATAAGAGATCTATAAACTGTTTAAAAGTACCCAGTTATACTTTTATTATTCAGCACATTTAGATCAAAATAAACATGATGTAGACTTTCATTTTTTGCTTTTCCAGGCATGGAGCAAAATAACTTCCCCCTACCTGTCTCTGAGGCCTGGAACCACTGCAAACATTTTGTCATCTTTTTAATCTTTATTTTTAACAGCTCCTCAAGCAAAAGTGAGTAATAGCATAACAGAGGAAAAGATATGGTTTTGAGAGAATCCCATATTCTAACCAGCACAAAACTTTGGAACATATCACAGTTTGAGCTTACTCTTATATGCATTTGCATTCTATCATCATTTTTTTGCATTACGCCAATTCTGGCATCAATCCATACAGCTGAAACCTTTCCCAGATAATGCTCCAGTCTGGTAAGACTTCCATGCAGTGAGCAGCCAGACATTTGATTATAGGTCTGAAATTCTTCAAAGAATACAAACCATAGAAGGTCTCAAGGACAAACTCGATATACACAGGATTTTTTTTTCTTGTGTAATATCACATTTTATAAAACTAAGACTTAAAATTTAAAATATCATCTAAAAATGATAAATTTGCCACTGAGACTTTAAAGACATAATTTGGCTGAAAGTTCACTGTGAAACACTATCAAGCGTGTTTGCAAAATCTTCCAGTCCCATACATGCCATATACTAAACACTATGCTACTGTCTTTCAGTTTTTAATGGTGGTTATTCTGTCAATAGATTAGTTTGGAGGACTAATCTGAACTGACTACACAGACACGCTGAGGTAAACATGCAGTGTTACTTTTATATTGGGCAGTACATCAATATCAATTCAAGGCATTTCCATTCTGTGGTCAAGCATGAATCATGTAACCAAGCTACAATACAGTCTTAAGCTACAGTCCGCTGCAGCTGTGCACCTCAAATGCAATTCACCCATTTCCTTTAATTTACTTAAAACATACACTGACATATTGGCAACATAGTCTTTTCATTCTACAGAGGGAGGAAAACGTCATTCAACTATCAGCTCTTGCCTCTGGTATAACCGTTTTTATGGGATGCTGCTTAATCACAAAATTATTTTGCAGCCCAATTTAAACTCCATGTTCTGTTCAATATTTTTATTAAAATACTAGAGCATTTTGGTGAATATTTTCGCTTGCGCTATGAGAGGTGAAGTGATCTCATAAAGGGAGCTGCAAAGAAACAAGGAATGAGCACAAAGGCAGTCCCGAAAAAAGTAAGAAAATGCAAAAATGAGTTATCCCTGAGACTTTACCAGAAGCACACAACAAAGACAGGACAAAAAGTTCTCCTCAAACAAGCCAACAAGTCACTCGGAATTCAAGGGAAAAAAAAGAAAAAAAACATAATGTTTTTATCTGCAACTGTTAAATACTAAAGGAACTTAACAGATTATAACTTTCATTTTAAATTAGTTTTGTGCTTTTACATTATTCAAGGATTTAAAAAATATTATTCAAGAAATTCAAGTACTCACAGATTTTCAGGCGCCCATTAGCTTGAAATCTGTCTCACTCCACACAGGCCTTTCCAAAAAAAATATACCACTAGCTTCTGTGGTCCTTTTTAAAGGATTATTTGATTGAACCAACTGCTAACACAGCTGGCCTGAGGTTTTATTCCCACACAGCACCAATCACATTAACCCAAAGAAAGCAAAAAAGGGAATAAAAAAGTACTTGAAAGAAAATATTGCTCAAGAAGGATTTTAACCGTATCAAGGAAAAGCATCTTGAATATCAGCCTATTTCATTCTGCACCACAAAATGCTCATTATCAGCCCATCAGGAATATTTTTAACCTGTAGTGAGTTCCCTCAGTCCAACACAAATAGTTTTCATTCTGAGGAAACATTCTGTAAGAACACTTCAACAGGTTAGAAATATTAAAAGCAAATCAAATAATCAGTGTAACAGATGAAAATTCAGGTGAAAAGAAAGTAAAAGCTGCTATAAAACACTAGAAAGAGCCCAAATCAGCCATGCACCAGCCCACATTTCTCCCCACCTCAGGCAGCTGGTTGCTAGAGTTATCTAGAGGAGAAGCCTCCAAACTTGGGGTTTCAGTTCTGATTTGAAGCACCTCTTCTGTCCCCGCACTGCTAGTGGAATCTTGAGACTGAAGTGATAAACCAGCATGATCAGATATAGTTTCATCTATGGCAGAATCGTTGTTTAACTAAGGCAGAAAAGAAAGAAATGTGATACTCATATAATAGTTTATTGAACCTATAAATTATAGGAAAAAACACGTTAGTTTTAGAAAGATTGAATTGACGTTTGATTTTATTTACATATCAAGTTAAACAACTTTGTACTAGACACATTATAAGCAACACAATCCATTTCTGTAACATTTAACTTCTCTTCAGCATTTGAGGTTATGTCTGATATACAGGAATATTATCTCTTGTTTTCAAAGGTCTTATCACTGGCAGAAATGTTCAGCTAGAAACACTGAACAACACAGCTCGCTCTTCTGGGCAGTGTTAAGACAAACTTTGCTTCAAGTCTTAAAAGTAAGTATACAATCTCTGTTGCTTCCCATCTCCTTCCCTTAGTCACTTCTTTCCTAATTCCATTTTTGTAATATAAGGAGACTTCTGAATAGGCAACTTTTTTAGATTATCCTCATTCACATGTCTAATTGCTTCAAAATGAGTAATTAATTTAGCAATTTCAATGGTAAGAAAACAACCAAGGCTCCCATGGAGATCACTTACTGTTCAGGCCTTCACTATTTTAGGGTTTTTTGAAGCTAAGAATCCCAAAAGACAAATACTTCATATGTATACATGCTATTTTATGTTTATACTTAAGCAAAAATAGCAAGTATTCCAATTTTAATACAATATTCAAAGATGAACATTGTACTAGAAGTATATATCTATTATGTATTTCTGGTAGGATAATTTTTTCTCTTCATTAATGTGACTGAAAAACAGAAGTATAACCACATTAGTTGTATTCAAAGCCTCTGTTCCTCTGGATGATAGTGCAAGCCATACTTAGCCATTAAAAATACAGGTGAAAATTAAATTCTCTGATCCTTTTACAGGGAAATGACTTACCATCTGTGAACGAGAGAGTATCTGACTTGCAGTTAGTGCCGCTTCTTCTTCTGAAGACTCATCAGTATCTTCCTGGTTAGTGAGGTTCAAGCTGGGAGTGCTGCCGGAGTACTGACACTCCTGAAGGGACGGGGTGTCACCTTTGTCAATACTGTCGAGAGAGCGCCTACGAACCCCCCAGTTGAAGTTGTCCATGCTTTCACCCTGCAATAAAAGAAATTTACATGCATATATATGTATAAATTGAAATGCAATAAAATTATACAAAAATGCAACAGAGAAGACAAGTGCCAAATGCATTATGAGCAGAGTTTCAATCAGCCCTTTAATTTTAATAAAATTTCAATACCTTGTTAAATTATGTTTTTAGACAAATTAAAATATATGGCAAATGAAGTATAATTCTTCTGATTATCTTCTTGGGAAGTAACTCAATATATAGTCTATGTAATCTTAAAGTATAATTTTTATATATTTGACTAGGAATACAAACACACCACAGACAACAACAGATGAACAAGCCATGGCACCAGGCTGCAACTTACCTGCAGCTCCTGGTTAGCAAAAAGGAAAACACATATAATTAGAAAGAACGAGGACAAACACTTAAAAATACTCTAGAACCAGGGAAAAATGTTTTATTACATAGGATTTGCCAGCAGTAAAAGACTGATTCAAGCTCTGAAAAAACGCTTTAGTCAAAAAAGCTAATGATTAATATACTTTCATTTACTCATGAGAGATCAATTATTTAAAATAAAGAAATAAAACTGATGACAAAACACCAAAGCCAGCATGCTTATGGTACATTTTGTTTTTAGTGGAACACATAAAGCAACTGTTTTAACAAACATCAGTGAAATTCTTCAGCTAACATACAGGAATCTCAAGTGACCACATCCAACTGGGAATGCATCAACATTACTTTTATTCAGGTTGCAGAAAGACTGATGTCTTCATTTACTGTTCTACTACCAGGTATTGTGTGTCAGTTTTATGAAAATTATGCTACATATCAACAACTGGATCCTCTCTGCTTTCATACTTCAGTGCTGGAACACTTAGTATGATAAATGTTTGGAACTCAAGTGAAATCTGTGTCTTAAGTCACCATTTGTAAATTCATGAGTACAACAGTCTTTGAAGTACTTTGCCAGTTTTCAACGATACATCCAGTAAGAATGAAAATCTAATCTAATCACTTTGCCAGTGTACAGCCAGTTGCTACAATACTACATATAGGCCCAAACTTGCAAGTAACTGGGTTCCAAAACTGCTCTGAAAAAGTGTGTCCTGAAGCAACTTAAGAAGTTAGCCTTATGCTTTAAATATGCAAACAAAGCTTTGTGGCTTTGATTGGTTCTGCTCCAGAAAAGGGAAAAATGAAGTACTACTTCTGTAGGCCAAAAGCATTTACAGTACTTAAGTGTAGTATGAATATTACTCAGATTTTAATTTAAAGGCCACAGTTCGTACTGCTAGCACTTAACAGTTAGCAACAGAGAATATTCTATATTTTTGAAAAGCTAGATATTTACATTAAGAGCACAATTTAAGTAATGCCCCATATTTATACATTTTGTGGTCTTGTTATTTTGCAAGTTTAGCACTTCATGTTGCATATAGGCAAGAAATTGTCTTCATTCTGACATGTTATTAAAATAATAAGGCAAATTAAGGTAAAAATTAACTTAAGTTTGGCAAAGCTTTCAGCTTTTGGCATCCTACTGTAAAGTCCCACCTGGGTATGAAAATAATGCTCTCCTGAGCCTTGATGATTCTGAACTGCATGTCTACTTACATTTAACATAGGAAAATGTATCTGTTTAGGGTGAAGTCACATGTATGCAATAGACCAAAATGAGTCTGTAATTTTCCTAGAAGATGCAAATATTAGTGGCAGTGAAGCAATACACAGGAAGCATGAAGTAAGGGAGAGAAAACTAAAGTATTATGGAAGAAAGAAAGAATCTGTAGAAAGAGCCAGATAAATCAGGAGGAGGAGAAAGATTTTAGAGTTTAGGTGGGCTGACACTCTTTCAGGTAGTTTGCTGACTCATGACCAACAAAGGTCTCAAGTCAATATTTTGTGGATGCAAGCAAAAAGTGAAAGAAATTTTGAGTATTCAGCTTTTCTTGCTTCTCCTCAGTCATATTGTTAAGCTGTCTCAAATTCTGGTTTGAAGCCTCTTTGGTAATTGCTAATGCAGTATTTAATATTTCTCAATGAAATTTCTTAATTTCTTTTTTTCTCTCCCCTTTTTATCGACAAGAGAAGGAGAGAAAATGTAACAACTACGACAAACTAGATATAATGCAAAAGTTACAATGCAAGCAATTATGATGACTGAGTGAAATAATATAATGAGATAGGATACCACAGATTTGATAACTATTCATGTTTTAGAAATGTAGAAATATATCCGGAACGAAGATTATGCCATTTTCTTACAGTTTTGTTCTATAATTAACCTTTCTATTACAGTGTTCCCAGAGGGTCATCCTGTCACTGGTTTATGTTGTGATATTACTTCACTTTCAGAGTAAGTCTCTGACTCAAAAAAACCCCAACCATTTTAAATAACTTATCTTTAACACTGAAAGTTTTTGATAAGGATTTTGTTTTCATGCAAGTTAACTTCAATCAGGTTATAAATTTTTCTCCACAGGGCTAGGTAGAAAAGCTGCCAATTCCTTCGAGTTGCACCAACATAACCTAATTTTTAGAACATTCTCAAATGGAAGTACACAGAAGAAATCCCAAGGTCTCACCTCTGCATCTTCCAATTCAACATCTAAAAAGTCAAAGTCTTTAAAAACTCCAAATTGTTGTTCACTGGTATTGTCTTCTACAGCCACTTCCTCTTCTTGAATCACTTCTTCTGTAGTTGAAATAAGGCTAGTTTGCTGGTCTCCAACTTCCAAGTCTTCATTAGAAGAAAACACAACCTGAAAATAAAGGCAAAAACAGAAATAAAAACTTGCAACTTCTGGATCTCCAACAAACAGCTATTCCGTTTCCCACCCTTTCATGGCAATAGTGGCAGTTTAGAATGTACATAAAATAACGATACAAGGGCAGGCACAGTCTGCAACTTCTTTTGGGGCTAGACGGAGTTCAGACTACATTCATAAAGCGGTGATACCATTTTCTCCTTAATGCAATTGTACAAGCAGGTACAAATGGATATAGGAAACTATGCCCCTGTACTTTCGTCTTCCTAACCACAATGTTAAGATCAAAAAATTCATTGTAATAATCTCATCTGCATGACGTAGTCCGTATCATTTTCACAGCAATTTCTGTGGAAGTACTGTGTACCTTTTAAAAATCCATTCAGTGAGGTCTTCAAGCGATAAAAATTCTGAGGTGAACATCCTCCTAAATTTCCTCTTTATTTCCATCTGAGATTTGCTAAATTTGCCTAGCTTCAACTTTCAGACATTTTACTACATGCTCTTCTGATCTATTTCCCATCAAAACCTTTCCCCAGCTACGAACTTTCATGTTACAATGAAAATACTCTAGATGATAGGCAGATTGTTTACATTATTTTAAAAGCCCTTAAAATTTCATCCCTTTAGTTAAGCATAGTATGCTAAGGGTGGCCTTTCCAGCACTTTTTAGAGAAGTACCTGAGTAGAATACCTGAATACAACAGCATTCCTGTTACTGGGATTTAGAGAACAAAATAAACCACAACCACCACCACTTACTGAAGGATTCTTGGGAAGCCCAGACTCTGGTCCACACAGAGAAAGCACATTCATTAGCTTCTCCCTTGTTCTTCTCTGAAAGATACACAATAAATAACATAAAGCAAAGCACCTATTAAGGGCCCGAGTGAAAATATAAAATGTCTGGATGTTTAAGTTGTTATCTCACATGCAGAGGTTCTCTAAAACTAATTTTATATATTTTTTTCCTCGCTAATACTAACTTCTAGCTCATGGTATATCAATTTACTAATTGCTAAGACCTAATTAAATTTCTACATGTATTTTTATTATACATTCATAAACAGTACCTACATTATTTGCTTACTATGCCCAAGACATATAATGTACCTGAGATAGCTGTGGTCTCTTCCAGCTGACAGGAACTAATGCATTTGAATTGGAGCCAGATGAAGTTGAAGAAGTGCTCCGGGTGACAGCAATGACTTTTGGCTTCCCATTTCTACCAGCTGCACTGTGTTGATCACCATATTTATTTCCAATAATTGGTGTCTACCACAGAAGACAAATACTTCTTAAAATTCAAGTCCATTTTAATAAAGACTATGTATTCAATTTTAGAAATATTAATATTACATAAAATACGAAAGGTGTGTCATAATTTAAGTCTCCATACCTAACACATGGACAGTGAGCACCCACATAACAGTGGTACTCTGAGAAACACAAGGTTGAAAACTTCTACCCTACCCAAAGTATAATAATAATAACTATGTTGTAAGTTTACCAGATGTAAAGCATTTTTATAGATGAATTCATGAATATTAACAAATCATTCTTACACTCCAGAAGCTTCACTAAAACACTACAATCATATACCCTTATTTCTGATTCCTTCTAAAGTTTCTCCAGTTTTCACATTCCTGCATTACACTGCAGGCATTTGGCTATGCCCTTCTCTTCAGATATACCAAGAGTAGCAGCTACACTAATATATTACTTCCAGTTCTAAAGTATTCTCATTTTCTTTTCTTTTTTTAACCATGGGAATTTGTCTCAAGCTGCATCCATCTCCCACTTACATTCCTGCATTCTCTATCTTCTCTCCTCAAAACTACCCCCTCCCTTATGAAGTTAGGACAAAACTGGAATACAGGATTGTAATCCTCTCAGCCTTTAAATGTACAACCCTTTATTTCGTAGAGGCCAAGAATGCTCAGACACAGAAAGCAAACAGCTTCATTATCCTGGCTCTCTGACTGAACTGAAATCCTATCAGCTTTAAGGAATCAACTCTATAAAGATATCTGAAGAGCGAAAGCAGCAAAAACAGAATATAAGAGAATACAAATGTTATTTTTCAGTATAACTCTAATGATGCTTCAAGTATGTAAAATTTGACTATACTTATTTTAGTACATACAAAAACTGAAGACTAAGGGAAAACAAATATGAGTTTGCAACAGAAAGTCATCATTGTATTTTAGCTTAAACTACAATAATTACCTCTGATATATCAAAATGAAAATCTAATGTCTTCCCAGGTAGCTCCTTGGAGACGTTATTAAAAATTTTTGTGAAAGAGATTTCAGGAGAACCTATTTCACCTCCATAAGACTTCGGAATATCATTAGGTACAACAAGGCTTGCTGATCGAGACACCACTAGTTTCAAAATATTAAGGGCTTCTTTCCAATATGGACTCTAGAGAGAATGAACATAAATCCCAAAACAATTACTTCAAGAAGTACAACAATTTTTAATGTACAGTCGGATTTTGTGCCTCACAAGAGATGCAAATATCCTAATTCTAGATTATTTTCAAATAAGCACACATTTTTAAATATTGGTCTGCATTATCACACATTTCTAAGTCTAGAATGTTTTAAAAAAAACATGAACAAAATGCAAGTGAATCATTCTAGGCACTGTTAATTAACAACAAAGGAATGCACTTAACCATTATATTCAAGCAATAAAGCTTGAGATGGCTTGAAAGAGGGTTTGGTCTAAATACTGGGCGATAGAGACAGTGTGTGATAGATTCTCATTCTTCTGCTCTCTAAAAGGCAGAGCTTGAGCTAACTCTACTCTCCTCAGAATGATCATGAATCCAGAGTAAATAACTTATCACTTGCAACTGTGGAGATTATGAGTGGGGAAGAGAAGAGACAGGCTCCTTGGGAGAGTTAAGCTTTATATTGGTGAAATGCTAGAACTCTAATTGCAACTCAACTATCTCAGTTTCTGGAATTACATAAAAAACGTCTTTTTATCAGGATGCCATGTTTGTTACAATATTTTTTTCTTTAGTGGCTATAAGCACTACAGACTTTTTAGTGTGTACTAAGAATCTGTTTACAAGTATCACGTTTAAACACAGTATCTTTCTTTATCCTATCTTTTTATCCTATCAAAAATCACATTTTATCCTATCAAAAATACGTATGCTTCTCTGGAATATTCTATCATTACTACCAGTATTTTGGCAGTTAATATCTTCTAATTAAAATGATATTCCCTGATGATACGGGGTTGGAAAGAGAGCTCAGATAAAGGTTAGAGGTGAAGTGAGCAGACATCAGGCCACGAGAAATACAGCTGCACTAACCATTCCATTTTGTCCAGTGCACTCTGACACAGTATCTGCAGTATGTATCTACTGACAGGAAAAGGTCTGGAGAGCACTACTTTTCCTGGGTAATTATGATTACACCATTTGACTGATCTCCATTTAGCAATAATGAAATTCAGAGATAAAGAAAAGAGGGGGAAAAAAAAGAATGTTGAAGAATGCTGCAGACTGAAATAGTTGTATGCTCTAGGCAATTTTATAAAATCTTTCAGCAACCTGCCAGCCTTTATTCCAGGGTTTTCAATAAATTATGTTTGAAATATGAAAGAGCAAATTACTTAGGGCAAAATACTGTTTGTCTTTTGGGGACCGTCTTTTAACAGCAACAAAAAAAAAAGCACTTCAACTCATGAAGGCAGAACTTAATGTTTCTGTCATGGACAGATGCACTTGTGAAAATGATTCAAATATGTATAAAGTGCAAAGCTTCCTTTTGAAAGAAAATACACTTAAATAAGAAATTTTTATCTTCAGAATTTGGCAGCAAACATGTTTCTTATTTACAGAGTTGTATTTTAACAGTTGAAGGATCATCTTCTATGACTACATATACACAGTAGCCCACATCTGTAAACAGATGCACTCAGGTAACTTGTCTCACAAAATATAAAACAAGTTAGAGAATGTGTATAACAAATTAAATATGTAGTTCAGAAACTAATATACTATAGAATTTGACTTTGAACAAATATTTTAAAAAACTGCAATAAATTACCATACTCAAAAAATAAGTTTAACTTCACTACCACCTTGATAACAAACAAAAAGATAATTTTATAATTTTTCACAGTTCCTACCTGAACGTATTTACCAATAACTTTTATGATCTCCAAGTTGAACTGTTTCACTGGTGCTGTGGATAGGTCAATATGACTCAGAAGACTGTAAATGATCTGCAGTAAGGACTGCTGCATACTGGATAATCCTTTCTCTAATAGCTAAAAAAAGGGGTTTTAAAAACAGACTTTATTTAAGACTGTTTAATAGCAGTCAGCGAAAGTGAACATTAAAATTTAGCTATTTCCCCCACATACTTATTTTTCCCTTCAAAAAACTTTAGTGTACCACTTTATATTTTTCAACTTTGTTTTAACTTAAAAAGAAAATTCAGTGCAAAAAAGACATGATCTATCCTAATTCATTTTACTCATACTAATTTCCTTCATTTATTTATAGAATGTAAGCAGCTGTGAGTACAGACCTAAATCACCTAATCATAAAATACTCCTCACGAATTTAAAAGAGTTCTTGTAAATTAAAAATCCCAAATCTTACAGAACTTTGGCATATACAATGTTAAGTACCTATAAATTCATGCAATAAATAATTCAAGGTAAACTCAATGTTTTGTCCTTTTATGCACTAGTAATTTCACTTGCTATATGCTAGAATATTTTGCTATCATTCTCTATTATGGAAGATGTGTCCTTTTCCCAATATTCAGAATCATGAAAAATAACAGATTGGCACTGAGTAAATACCATGTTTATTGCAGGTTGTAATATTTACCTCTGCAAGATAAGTTACAAGATTAAACGTGATATCTGAGAAGGAGTCATGCAAATATCTACACACTACATTAATCCAGTTAGAGCAGTCTCTGGAATAGCTGTGTGTGCTGTATAAACTCATCATATGAGCGAGATTAGCAAGAGTTGGTGATTTCTCCTCTGCACAAACCTGAGAAGCAAAAAGCAGATACAATTATATTAGAGAAAACCATTTTTAACCTAAGTATTTATGAGTCGTTATTTATTTGCCCAGATTTCACTGTATTTTCCAAAGACTAAAAGCAAACTACAAACATGTACAGTTTCTTCTGAAGAAAGCCTGATAACTTACTCAAAAAAAAAATAAAAAAAAAAAAGTAGAAAGGATTACTTAAGATACTTAAAATTGCTTTCCAAAGAAAAAAGATTGCTTGGATTTATATTTAAACTTACAAGCTTCAAAGTCAGAGAAGTCAGAAAAAATAACATAACATGAATAATAAGTACTTGTCTTCTCTACTTGTGAAGTTCACACAATAAGCTAAATGTGCTCTCTCATTCACAAAGGGAAACTCAGGAGTTGATATGAAGACCAATAATGCAAATGAGCTAGATCAGATCCTTAAAATACTTATTTTTCTTTAAAACCTGACATTATTAGCCGTTACAGATAAGTATTACATAATGGAGTGGAAAATAAAGAAATATACAGCTAATAAAAGTAGACTTCTCAACACTCCCAAAACCTTATTTTTACATACCTTTGCTATCCTGTCAGCTGTTTCTTTACAGAACTGAGTTGGGTTATCAAAATGTTGGATCAGATGAGGAAGTAAGCACAAGATGTTTAGGGGAAATCCTGCACACAAAATAATATGATTATATGATCCCTAAGAATTTTAATAAAACTTCATATAATGTGGAGTGATGTCAACATTCAACAGCTTTCTAGTATTTAATAAACTTTATAACACAACCTACATATACTATATATATATATATACATACACATATATGTATGTGTATATATGTAAAATGTGTGTATACATATGAATTGAATAAAAATAAAATCATCACATGCCCAATTAAGCAAAACATTTGAGTAAGTCAGGCAGTAGAGTTTCTGTTCTACTGTTTCTACCAGTATCAGAGTAGAGTAACCTGTAAAGGTTGGAAATAGCACTAAGTCACAAGGTCACATTATGACTTGTGGTCACAAGATGATTGAGCTGTTTAGCAAAAAATCCTGAAAAATAATTCACATTATCTATACATTTACTGAAGATACCTGCTAGCTGAGAGGGGTCCACCAAAGCATGCCTGGAAATTGTGATGAGTTTACTGAGGAGGTGAACTGTCATTTCTTGTGTAGATGATGAAGTAAAGCCTTTTAGGAAAAGCTGCTGAAGGCCTGGAAAGTTATTCCATTTCAGTTTATTCTGCACCTTTTCTATCTTTTCCCGACTCTCTGATTTATCCAGAGGCAAGTGAATTAGGAGTTTGTTGAGTAGTTTGAGAGCCAGAAGGTATTCATATTCATAATCTGACTCAAGCAAGGAAGCCGCAATCCAAAATATGGTAGCCAACAGATTGACAGGATCAGTAGTGGGCTGCACATCATACAACCCTCCCTCTCTCAGAGAGGAAAGGCTTCTAGTTCTTGCCAAACTGCCAGTATGATTTATCCTTCCATCCATTATGTCCAGCGTGTTGCTCCGTCGTCGGTCGCCTCTCCGCTCACTGATTAAATTCAGTCGCAAAGAATTACTCCTTGTATTGCTGTAGTATCCCAAACAACTGCCACTATTAATGGGACTTGTGCTTAGATTTATCTGTCCAGTGCTTTTCCTGTTAGCTGCATACTTGTTTCCCATTACTGAATCATGGTATGAGGTTCTAAAATAAAATGCAGTATTTAATTTCATTCCATGAAAAATACCGTTAATAACATACAGATTAAAAGTAGAGGAAAATAAAAACCACATTTGATACCAGTTACATATATGCACTCTCAGGGAATGCTCTGCAGCATCACTGGAAGAGCATCTTAGCTGTGAGAAATAAAAATGACTCTTGATTTTTCAGTTACACTTCTTTCAAACAGAAGCAACAAATTTGGGGCCTAAAATTAGCATTTGCTGTAACTACAGAAATTTAATCTGTATTAAAAATACAGTACAAGTATTTATTGTAGTATGGAAGTTTTCATCTTCAATGCTTAGTATGTTTTAAAACTTGCTGCCATTAGCTTCAATATACATAATAATTAAAAATGTACTGTGTCCTAGTATAAGAACTTACTGCGAAAGGGCAGAAAGGAGATCATAATGCTTCATGGTTTCAGCCAATGTATCAATAGCAGACTCTAGAGTCAGAAGCAGTTCTATGACAAAACCCTGGGGAAAGCCACATTTTTTTTAATCAATTATGCAATAATTTAAATAACAAATACTTTATCATATTCATGTGATGTTATTTACTAAACTATACATAATATTTGTGTTTAAATTCTCATACATACAAGTAAAGATCACAGAAAATCTGTGAAGTAATGATATAAAAATACAAAGAAAAGCATTATTAATTCAATTATTATTCTAATGCTTCAATTAGAGCATAACCTTGACAAGACAGCTCAAATTAGAACCATCTCTTCAAGAGAGATGGGAAAAAAAAGGTAAAATGACAAAACCTTCCATTTATTTCTAAATACTCACAAAATTTATTTAGATGTACATTATTTTAAAGGATGCATATATCCTTGGGGATTTAGACTCTTATTTCACAGTTTTAAAAAGTCAAATCCATTTCTTTACCTATAATAACACCCAGTAAATATAAGAATACCTAAATTATTTTTTATATGGGTGATCGAATGTCTCTCAAAATATGAAGGATATAGTATTTTCAGGAAACATGTATCAAATTCTTTGCAATTTCCTATTGTTGTAAAGGATTTTTTTTCTAGATCTTTTAGGTGAAAATTCAGAAAGTGTCATGATTAAAACTGTTTTAATATTCAGGGTAACTTCACTTAAAAATAGAAAGCTTTATCAATGGATTGAAATGTTTCAACTCAAAGTGCTTTTCAAATTAAAAATGTGTTGAAACTTTACTGTCATTAATATAATAAAAATTATCTGTTATTTAAATTTATTTAACTTTCTAATAAAATGGGTGAAGAAAAAACAAATTAAAAAAGAAGTACCTGAGCTTCTTCTCCTGCATCTCCAACAGTTTCTACTAATCTGGAGAGAACATCGGAAAGCGTAGATGCAGTAAGAGGCTGCTTCAGAGCCCTGAAAATCTGAAAGGACCTCCCAGCATAATGTCGAGAGGAGCAAGAAAGAGCAGTTTGCAAAGCAACTTCACTGAGACGGTGCTCCAGCTGAAACCCTCCTACAAGAGCAAATAAATATTAATAATTAATCTTAATATTCATAACAACAAAACCCTTAAATCTTATGGTCAAACTTATTCCTAATTTTAAAATGCCCTCCTCTACGAACTTCTTTCTCTTGAGGTATTTCTCTCACAAATCTTCACAGCCCCACAACATGTATTCCACATACTTTGAATACCTACAATAAATTGATAGGATATTTAATCTCATCCCTAAAACACTGTATTTCAATCAGATGTCAACAGAAACATGAAGTGAACTGTGTAATGCACATGAGAAACCTCTGTTACCAGAAGCAGGAAGCTATCACTAAGAGGGGATTTACAGGTCACCGATAAAGTTGTACATTTTTGAAAAAAATAATTTATTTCAGACTTACATTCTATGATGCACTGACTGTTTTCTAACATACCTGAGCTTGCCTGTTTAAATATAGATACCACGTGCTTTAGAAACACAGTTAACTGTTCAGCACTTTTTATATTAGGATTCTTGGCTGAAACATCTTCATGATTCCAAAGTGGCCCTCTTTTCCTAGAGATATAAAAAGGGAAACAAAGATGACATTAAAATTATTCAAATGTTATTTTCACCTTAAGTAACTGCAGAACAATCTACCACCTACTATTTAAACAAAACAATTTAAAATTGCAGACACAAACTGGGAAGGCGTGTGACAACCATTAATACTATACAACTATACGAAACTGAAGACCAAGTGAAAAGCAACAGATTGAATCTAACTGAAATAATACCATACATTCGGGAAGAGCAAACATTTAGTTATTCTAACAGGTAATCATTAAAACTTACTCATTATATTTATACTTCTTAAAACAATCTTCTCCCTTCTCATCAACATGTCACATTTCAATTTGAGGTCCCATTAAAAAGTCTTTTTTCTTGTTAGTGATTTCCAGAAAGATTTTGACTAATTAATCGGTATGCCAGATTTACATGATATTGAAAGTTTATATAAACTATCATACGAATTGCATAAATGCCGCTTGTTTTAGAGTAGCCAGCTCTCCATTATTACTAATCGGTGAACTCCACACAGATCTTGTAGCTCCCTAAGCATCACGATGTATCAGATCCCTAATCCTTCACTGTTCTTCTGCCAGGATGGAAAAAAAAATTCTATAAACTGCACAGCAAGCAAAACCAACAGAACAGAATGTAGAATATGTGCAGAATATGCCAACAGGCTTTTCAACTCTCAGGACAAGAGGGAGGGCAAAACGGTTGGAAAATGAGGGTTGCTTAGAGATTGTTTCCTATAAGAACACTTTAGGACCTAAATCAATCTATTAATGGGAATAAAGCAAAGAGAAAAGCTAGAAAACAGTATGATAAATAATAATTTTTGACATGTTTATATCTATCCATCTATCTATAATATATACATAAAGGTCTTGACAATAATCAAAACTAAAATTTTACCTTGAGGTAATAAATTCTATTAGAGTTTTCACTTTTTCATCTTGTTCTACTGAAATGTCAACCTCACTGAGGATGGTGGTATGCAGCTGAGAAATGGCAGCACTTGTATTTCCCAAACTGATGCTAGACGAGGTAGAACTTGAACTAAGCCCTGAGTCTGTCATTGGGGAGGGCTGGTAATCAGGTATAAAATCATTAACGCCTGCTGAAATAAAAACAAGACTATTAGGAGCTCTTAAATTAATCATATTAAATATATAAAAAAAAATCCCTGTAACAATTAATAATTTAACAAATGCAAGAATTTCATGACTGCAAAAACTACAATGAAATTAACAGCAAGTCTTTTATGTGCAAAATCTTTGCATAACTGGATCCTTAATAAGAAACAGCCAGGTCCTTCCTTACAATCATCGTAGTTTGCTTGATTTTGTAACAGTAGTAAAGATAAATGGTGGCTTTTCAGTTGCTAGGGCATCTCATCTTAATAACACTTTTTTGCTGTTTTTTGATAAGAACTAAGTCTACTATGACAGCAATTTAAAACAATGACGACTAAATCTTAACTATTGAATCAATTCTAATTATTTCTATTTAGGGTCTTTCTGACTACACAGAATTTCTCTCAAGTCTGCCTAATCTACTTCCTGAAACTTTTTCCATTCATAAAAACAGAGACTCACTAGCAACTACCATAAGCTTGTCTACAGAGCCACAAAATATTGATTGAGGTCTTAGATGCTTCAAATAAAGTTTTAAATTAGCTTGTCTGACCCTGCGCTAAGCAAGCTGCACACCTATAATCACTTTATCTTAATTCTTAATACAGCCAAAGCCGGAGATGTTTGATGCTGATCTCCTTCTAGTTTCTAGTAGACATTTTCTTTTTAATAATACCAAAATATTGTGTTATATCATAATGGACTGCACACAACATTGCAAAGAATAGGAACAGAATGATTGAATAGGTCACCATATTGGTGCACCAGTGAAGTTCCACAAACAGGTTTACACTAAGAATTGCTCCACTATGCCCACTTCCTCATGATAACTGCCATGACTAGCAAATTGGTATCGTATTTTTGGTTAGTGACCAAGCCACTCTGATGTGAACAAACTGCAATGAATGGATTTTGTAGGTGCTGCAATGCTGCCACCTACTGAAATACAACAAAATGATTTTTTTCACATTTCTTCAGAAATCATAGGCTGAACCATGAAAAAAGCTACTTTCATAGCAAGTTACATATAAAAAAATATAGATTTTCCATATAATGACAATATTGTTATAGAAGCACAAGTATTAAACAGCAAGATCTCAAAAGAGTTTTCTCATGGAACATCGCCTGGAACATCTGCCCTATGAGGAGAGGCTGAGGGAGCTGGGCTTGTTCAGCCTGGAGAAGAGAAGGCTGAGGGGGGACCTGATCTGTGTCTATAAGTGCCTCAAGGGAGGCAATGAGGAGGATGGGGCTGGCCTCTTTTCACTGGTGGTCACTGACAGAACCAGAGGAAATGGCCACAAACTGAAGCACCAAAAGAACTTAAGGAAGAACTTTTTGACAGTGAGGGTGACAGAGCACTGGCACAGGCTGCCCAGAGAGGTTGTGGAGTCTCCTTCTCTGGAGATCTTCCAGACCCGCTTGGATGCAGTCCTGTGCCACATGCTCTAGGTGGCCCTGCGTGTGCAGGGGGGTTGGACTAGATGACCTCTAGAGGTCCCTTCCAACCTTAGGCATTCTATGATTCTATGATAGCCTACTGACCACTAAAATGATAATTGGCTAAGTCGGAATACTATAAACACAGAAGAGATGTTTCTTCTTTTTACTTTCAACAGAGATTTTATTACTATCTACAAGAAAAGATAACTTTCTGTATCATTTTAACAAGCAGCACTTAACAAATCTAAGGATACCTGTGAAAGTATAATCTAAGTGGGAAGCTTGCTTGACAGTAAGCACCCTGGACTCATTGAACTCTCTGTTCCTGAGCAGGACAGAAGCAACAGACTGGACGTTACTGCTGGAGCCCATCACTATCAGCAGATGCAAAAGCAGCCGTTTACAGTGCTCATAGACTTCAGGGTGACAGTGGTCAAAACCTAACATGAAAGAAAAATGTTAATGTTTAATTAAATTATTAAAAAAGCAGTATGCATACTGCTTGGTATCACAGTTTAGCAATAAACAGGTATGTAATTAACCCAATAACTGTATACTGGATTCCTGCAGGCTACATATTTCTTCTGTCTTTGGTTAGATTGGCTTTATGTGTTTAAATATTAAAAATAAAAATAAACAGTTTATGTAGCTTCTTGTTGCATATACAGAAGTACGTAATCAATTTGTGCTTTTATATGAAAATCACTATATAGAGAAATAGAGAGAAAAATAAAACAGCAGCAAAGGCAGTTCCCAAAAGTACTGTGTATTTCAATTTCACTTTTTCTTCTACAAGTAAAAGGAGGGAAAAACAGCTCCAACAGACAGAGCTTCAAAGGACTCCAAAAACCTCTTAATGTATTTGTACAAATCAAGCAGAAAGATTTATGGGAATTTCCATTCAAAACAAGGAAGAATGCCGCTTTTGTTTTCTGCAAGTGAGCTTTCAAATATTCAATTGCTCAAAGCTGCATGCATATACGTACTCTTTAATAAAGCAATGGTCCTCTCTATGCTTCATGCTAAAGTTGTATTTGCAAATCCTAACAAGACTAAAATCCAATGGCAAGCACTAACTTAAATGTGGAGAAGAATAGTTGTGTAAATAGTTACAGTTCTCAAGCTTCTATAAATATTTCCATAAGGATTTATTCACCTATAAAAATTGCATGAAGCAGAAGATGCAAGTACCCTCCCCATTCCACCTTTACACTGTGGTCGACTATCAAGTCAGTTAAAAGGATCACTGCTATGTTGCACCTAGAAATAAAACACAAATAAACAAACATAAAGCTTGTTAGAACAACACAACCGAGCGTGACAAAGAGCTACAAAAAGCTTAGTAGGCTGCTAAGTAGTATTCTTTCCTCAGTCTCTATAAACACTCAAAGTTATATTAAGGGAATATATGTTCACAATGAAATATGAAATCTTTACTCCTCCAAACGGAGAAGCTCAGAAATCTTATATGCTGAAACTGCGAGTAAGACTGCATAAAATAAAATAAATGCACACAAAGTCTGCTATCTTTAGATTACTATAATTGTGCAGCACAAACTAAGATCAAAATATTACCTGTGAAGTGACATGCCTGGAGGAGAGGTTTCAGGCAAATAATCCACCAGTGGTGACCAGCAACCTCCAGTAGGTGGAAAAGGCAGAGGCTCTCCTTGATTGTGCTCCATCACTTTCAATCGCCAATTTGAATACAGAGGCATTGAATCACCTAACAAGGAGATAATTAACACAGAAATCAAAACTAAATGTACTCCACAAAAATATAAAATAGTTTTCCACTATATATTCAAAAATTATATTTTTAAATTCTTGAAAGGCTGATGTGTTTAGAAGAACTAAAAAAAAAAGCTGTAAACAGCTGGCTAAAGGTAAAAAAAAGTAGCTACTTATGTTAGCATAAGAATGACTTATTTTAACCTAAGAAGGATTTTACAGAAATCATATAATTTGCATATATTGAAGGAGATTCTGTTGAGTAAGTTGAAAAATGAAATGAATGCACCTAAGGAACAAAAGGACATGTGACCTAATAGAATTTCCTTGAAATTCAAAACTTGGGCTAGATAAGAATAATACTGATCTCATCTCAAAGAGAGACAGTGTGTTAAGGGCTAAGGAAGCTTTTTCCAAGGACATCTCACTGTAGCTCTCCCTAGCAAAAATCTGCTACATCTAGATGTCAGGTAACGCAGATCTTATATATGGGGTCACTTGGCACTTGCCATTTTTCCATCAGCAAAAAACCTATCCTGGTGCTTGACAAAAGTCACGGCTCAGAAATCAATTTATTGTGCCTTCAAGAAGACGCAGAAAGCCAGCTAGTGTCTGATCATACAAGCTTCAGCAGGCATTGGATGGGGCACGTGAGTTTTTTTGTATAATAGCATACTGTTACACATTAAATTTTTTTGTTGTTTATTTGTTTTTAAATTACATGTCCTTAGTTCAGGTTAGTGATTAGTTACGTTAAGAAATATTCATGGACACAGCCTGAACAAGTTTTGTACCATGTTCTTCAGCAGACCATGTATTGCTACCATTTGAAAAAAATAATTATTCATAATTTAATATATTTCTATATTAAAAAAACGTATTTGGTGTTAACTGAGAAAAAATAATTTTCTACCCATAGAAATACTTTTAAATGAAAATATTACTTTTTTCTTCTTCATATGATCCTCCAGAGCTGCTGCTGTAGCGAGATTCTAGTCTGTGGTGCTGTCGGTTCAAGTTACTGTTCAACCCACTGTAAATGTCTAGGTGTGCATAACTGCAGAAACAAATAGAGCCATGGTAATAACTGATACATTCCTTAGCAGAATTAGTCAATCAAACTGTACAGCAACAAAGCCATCATCATATAAAACTATTTTAATGTACATAATATACCTCTAAATATCTCAGCTGCATAAGGCACATCTCCAGTAGTAAGCACATATGGGGATATGAGGACATAATCCACTGCAAATCATATTTTTATTAACATTTGATTAACATTATCATTAATTTTTATTAACATTTAAGTACATTAAAGCTTTTGCTACTCTTATACACAAGTTTTTTTTCACTCTTCAGCAAAATGATAAAGCCCATAATTGATGTGGCATTGTCCAAGATCAAGATCCTCCTAACGTCATTAACCTGGCAAACTAGAGTGAAGTTGAAGAACTGAGAATACCAAGTGCACTATTTCCAATTTCTTCCCAGATGATTTATAAAATCTCTACTATCTTGTGAGCCTAAGATATACAAGGGTATATTGTATCTAAATGTATATACACTGGGGAAGTTCTGAGTAACACTACAGCCAATGACAAGGCTCTACAGGCTGGAGCTGGAGCTTCAGCTCCAGCCTCCAAAGCACCCATATTATTTATTACTTCCATCTTGCTAGACTGAATTCTGAATGATATTTCAGATTTCATAATCTAGTATCATTTATTCCACCAAAATTAATTTATTTTAATTGACGTACTGGGCATGTCTGTAGCAATTTACTAACCTAATTATGCTGACATGATTATCCTGTGGAAGAAAAAAAAATGTCCAAATGGGAAATTATACTGGTATAATTACAGAAGCATAATTATATTCATACTTCCTATAGAAATGTAATTACTAAGGTGCACAAACAAATCATCATGAAGTGAATTATTTGTGAACTTAATCCATATCAGCTATTCTATAGTAATGGTCTGTACATACTTGTTTTTTTTTCTATTTATTTCTTGCTACTTATGGAGTACTTACTCCCCATTTCATTGAAGTGTTAGCCAGCTCAGATTTAACACAAAATAAGAGCATGCACTCGGTTGCTGCTCCCTAAGCAGGAGAATAGGCTATCAAGACATGTGTAGTGCTGATTTCTAGTGAAGTAGGAAAGGGACCTGCAAACTGGCTACATGACTAAACTGATAACTTTTTGCCCTCTGTGTTTCCATCTGCAGCATAATCTCTCTTAAGTAAACATACACAGTACAGTATAATAGTAGCTAATTCAGCTATCGGTAACAGGATAGCTGACCCTATTGAATTCTAATTTATTCAGCTGTGTATACACATTTTGGAGTCTAAATTAAGACCGAAGCTGCTGCTGTTAATCCCAAATATTATTCCACTTTTATTATTTAAAACTATATTAAACTAGTTACACTCATGCTTTTCCTGCAGTGTAGACATTCCTGGAGCCATCATGATGCAATTACTTAGAGTAATTACCAGTAACTCTTGTAATTTAACTATTAATTGATCTCCAAAGATATACTTACTTCTCTTCAATACTGTCTTTTATGTGTTTACTTTCAGGGTTACCATCTGTGGGAGCTACCATTGTATTGCTACTAGAAGTGGTTCCTGTAAATAAGGGACAAATAAAAATATTACTAACTGAATTAAAAAAAGAAAGAAAGAAATCTTAAGTGATATATAATGACCTTAATTTACTTTCCTATCCCAAGAACACTAAACAATTATACACTGTTAAACTGGCTCAAATGCTAGCTAAGACATAGACAATTATTTTCATATGGGGAAAAATACTGTTTTGTCTGCAAGAGTCTGAGCTGCTACAGCAATGTCACTAATTGGAAAAAATGTGAAAAGAAATCATTCTAGGAATCTCTGTTTAAATCTTAAATGTAAACTGAGTAGAGAGGCTTTAAAAAAAAGGATTTAGATACTTCTTTCTTTCCTATATGTTATACTTTGAACATCTGTAATAGGTAAGTAGTCCTTTGCGTACAATTTGTTCAAATACACTTAAATCCTCTTGAATAAATTTCTATGGACACAGCTTGTGCCAGCTCTTAACTTAAAATGTAACAATTACATGGATTTAAACCGACATAAATTGTTCCGGTTGTTTAAATGAAATCCTATATAAGTGATCTGGGGAGGGTGAACAGCGAAAGATCTGAAAGTAGACAAAATTTAACACATATATATAGATATAAACCTGTTCACTGTGAGCCTATAAAGGTCTCATAAATGAGAAATTTAGGTACATTACAAGCTGCAAGCCTGGTAAAGCAGATTTTATACCCTACAAATATATATGTCTATAAACATGTCTTTTTAAATTGTACTCCAAATCATTTATAGATTAAATCCAAATCTATAACTGACGGATAACAATATGTTTATCATTGAAAATGGTAGTAATTCAAATTAACTAAACTCTCACCTGAAGTGACAGAAGGGATTTTGTAACTGGATGTAATGCGGTAATATGGTGGATTGTCCATATGAGTGACTCCAGAGCTGACCGGATCAGTAAGCTGAAGTTCACTCACCAGCTCCTCCAACAGTTGCATTGTTTTGTCTCTACCCAAATAAACAATGACTTTCTTTACCTGCCATGAAGCAAAAAACCCAGACATATATGAGTGAGTGTGTATGTATAAAAACTCTCGTGTGTAGTGACTGCATACAAAATAACAGGAGATTTTTATACTGCAACTGCTTAGAATCTCTATCTTTATTGGCAGTGACCTTATGCACAACTTACTGTAACACAAAAAGCAAACAAAATTACCTTCACGGCTGTCAACAAAAGCAAGTACTGCAAAAAAATCTTATTTTGAGGACAACAACTTAAAAAAGAAGAGTGTTTTTCTTACAAAGTTTTAGCAACGTTTGAGATTAATATGGGTGAGGGAATAAAGAGAAAGCCAAAGTATACGTATTGAAATATCATGCATTTTTTGATACTTTGCAGATACACGCAGATATACAAACACTTCTCAATTTTGTTTCTAGTCTCTAGTTTCCCCCCCCTCACAGTACTCTGCAGTGCTGTCATGTGCAAAAAAAAAAAAAAAAAACCTTAAAGTTTTTTATTATGGGGAATTTATTTTTTGCTTTAATACTTGGTCATGTAAGATAACTTACAAAATTCAATCACATCATCTCCTACATGGCATTCTTTAAGTGACAGCATGGCATGCTTTATTTTACTCTATGATCTATTTTTTCATACTATGCTACATTATAATACAGGAAATTTGAAAATTTCATTTTTATACCAAAGGTAGAAAAAAATGCTAAAATAGATGCACTTTGTAGACATTTTAATGACTCTTTTCCACTTTTTATTATTTACTGAGGATGGACTACGGTCCATCTTTGATACTTTGGATTTTGGTAATTCATAACTGATAGACGGCTTGTGGACTCTTTCAGACTTACCACCCTGAGTAGACTGGAATAGTCAGTAAGTTGTTTTAAGTATAGGAAGGCTCAGCTATCTTTAAAATGCTATCTCCTTTCTGGTTTCCTTTCTCAAGCACCTTCAATGGATGATGTGTTTAACTCAAACTGATCCCGTTTCTGTAAGCAAAACTTTACACTTAACAATTAAATCATTTTACCTTTGAGGTTTTGATTCACGAAGAAATTATTGTACAGACTAGAGCTAAATACTGTAGCTCTCCTCTCACAATCTTTGTTAAATTCTTACATTCACATTATTCATGGAAGGTTTCCACAATTTCGCAGCTTTTACGAGTTGACTTTGATTTATTTTAGTTTACTCTGTATTTAACATATAGAGAAATATTCCCTGCCTTCTGAGCTTTTCATTGAAATAGTAAAATGTTTTCTTTCCAAAGATATCTATCGTACAAGTCTATTTCTAGGATTCACCAATGTAATGGTATATTTTGGATATGAAGATATGACAAAGCAAAAAAAAGAAAAAAAAAAAAGCAGAATATTAAAAATAACCACGCTTTTCTAGAGAGAGAATTTCCTAACAGAAAGAAAACCTCAAAGAGAAAATTGAAAGCATATGAACATACAAAGCATGAATATCCAAAGTAACAAAAATGGGAAGAAAAATGAATTTGATTTGTTCATGGTATTCAGTCATCATAAACTATGGGATGACATTGTTAGGCTGAAGGAGATTCTGATATCAAAAATTCTATGGGATATTTTTATTTAGCAATCTGCATGCTAGACACTCTATTTTTCAAATACAAATATCACTGAGAAGAGTCATATAAGGCAATTACTTACATAAGGCAAAAGACTGGGTTCACTGTTCACTCCACAGATACTGATCAAGAAGTGCAAAATTATTTTCAGATTTTTTGGCCAGCTGTCTGCCAAAGTAGTCCAAACATTTTCTATCTCTGACCAAGCAACTTCGTCACCATACTAGAAAACAAAATAGCATCTATTCTGAAAGGTCCAATAGGAAACACTGCATTTGAAAATGTTTTGTATTGAATAGGGACTAGAAAAAGCAGACATAAATCCCATTGGATGCTGTGGATCACAGGCTGCCAAGAGGCTTTAATTTGTAGCTTAAAACTTGATTTCTCAGTACAATTCAAAGATACAAAGAAGTGGCAGGAGCATTGCAAGTGGCCAAAATTTTCTGTCTGTTAGAAGTTGCTATGATGACAGGAAGGAAATTACCAATCACCCTGCAGTAGGAATATTTGTTCTAAAAAGTCACTTCCACTTTTTTCAGATTATAGCTAGAGAGAAGGGTGGATATTATCTACTCAGCTAGACATCTACATTATAAAACAAATGTTTTGTGTCTCCATGAGATTTATTCAAGTTAAGTCTTACTGTAACATTTATCTAACATATTATGTATTTCTCTTAATATTACCGATAAAACTACCTGGTAGGGTTTGAGTATAACATAAGCAAGCCAACAATATTTAATAATTATTAATAAAAATTTGGTAACACAGTATTTCTGAACATATTTCCTTCCATCCTAAACAGAACAATCCACCAGAACAACAGGGAATACTCAATAATTAGTTTTACCTTTGCAGTCATATACATCAGATTGTTCAAAACCATAGTAGTAGCTTGTGGAGATCCCCAGCCTTCTCCTCGTAGCCAGCGTCTACTGTTCACCATCATCTCCCTGTCTTTCAAAGAATCTTCTTCATCTTCATCTTGCCGACGAATGGTTGGCAAAGGTTTCAAGTCAACCAACTCAATGTTGTTCATCCATGGTAGCAGATAATGCAGCATCACCTGTCTCCCAGCTGGATGAGCTGTTTGAATTCGCTGACTTACTTCTGTCATTCAAAAATTAGGTACACATGTGAAAATGCAAATCAAAAAATACTAGAATTGGTAGTAATAACAACAGCAACTACCACCACCTAGTATATCACATTAATATACATTAATGCTGTTATTGACATTTTTTTTGTCAAAACAGAGACATGCACGTATATAAATATAGATGTACACAAACACATACAGCCTTGATGAACACTTTTGATTTTAATTATTCTGTTAATTCTGAATTGCTGAAATTTCTAATAAAGTTAACTTGTCAATGTCCCTTCATTTCATGTTTAACTCATGTTAAGAAAGAAAGAAGAAAGAACTTTGCAAAGCAATTGTAAATTACTGCTCTAATACATGTCTTTTCATGGCTATTAACAAATCTACAAAAATAACTTTACTCACTTCTGTTTCTTCTTGAACATCTTACATTTCAAACATAAGCAAACAAAGACTAACACAATAAATTCAGTCTTATTTACTCATTATGAATATGCGATACTATGGTCCTGATTTTAGTAATACATACCTAGAAATTATTGGAAAAAACTTTTTAAAATATATTTTAAATGTTTTTGTTCTGATGAACTTTTTTTTAACCATACCTGAGAAGATAGCAAGAGTTAGTTCTGGATAGGTCCGCGCTAATTCTTCTGACAGTTGATAATATGACATAGAATATAGGTGTGGTAAAGGAGAAGGCTGACCCAAAATCCCATCTGTCCTCTGAACTTCCAGTTTGTGAGCATAACGGAACATCTTTGGTTCCAAGATCTACAACAATAATGGTCAGAATTTGAAAAAAAAGTAAAGAGTTTTAATGGAAGAATTTATATAAAATTACCTTAGAGCTTTAATAGAAATCTCTATACAAAATTGCCTCTTACATACTATATCCATATATCTACTATCATTTAATGCTTATCTAGTTAAATTCCCATACATTTATCATATTCATATATAGTGTGAAATTCCAGAGAAAAACAGTTAAAACTAGCTCCATTTGATTAGCAAATCTACTCATTTTCAGAAATCTTTTTCATAACAACAGTATCAAATGTATACTTTTGTACAACAAAAGTTAAAATGTATGAGATATCAATAGAAGCAACGTAAACCCTTATGACGCAGCAAGAGGTAAAAGCATTTTAACATTGTTTTCTTGATCACTTTTAAGCAGTGGTGTTCTCTTGAGAAAAAAAAGATGGGATTAGAAAGTAAGGGTGATATGAGTGTAGACATATTAATAGAGTTATGTCTCCAATGGAAACTTTACTCTTGAATTTAGTTGAAAAGGATCTTGTCTCTCCCTGAGGTGCTCTTGGAAAGGCAGAGATGTGTGACACTCTGTTACGATGCCAAATTAGGAAAATCTTCATTTTGGTATTATTACAAGCCTTGAATGCTCGGTGCATGCAAAAAGGCAAACTTCCAAAGAAGTGAAGTTATGCCAGGCAAGAATCTGGCCAAGTGCTTATCAAAAAGGGAAAAAAAGAGAAAAAAGATTAAAAATGGGAAAAAAAACAAACCAAACAAACAAACAAAAAAAACCCCCAGAAAACATTGCACTTCATTACTGAAAGGATGGTCAAAATAATACTAGAAACAGCTTTCTTAAATACGCAGGATTTTTTTTTTCCTGATATCAAGTATTTTAAAATCACAAAAAGCTTACAAACCTGTAATAGTTGCATAGCAACTTCATAGATCGCCCTCGTAGAATCAGCTGCTTTAAATAGTATGAGATTTAGGAGGGTCACTGTATCACACTGGTAATCCCTAGGGAAAAAATTCCAGTGTGAAATAAAATTCCATTTAACCTTTTAAAACATGAGTTTATTCAGCAAAGTTTAATTCACAGAGGATATGATACAGGATAACATAACAAGATTCTGAAGTGTCTGTAGTAAGACACACACACACAAACAGGAGTGACTTTGAAAAAGACCACTTAAAATGAAAGTTTCAAAAACCTCTGTAGTACCTGTTTTGAAACACACTGGCTATGGCTTTAAAACAGCCAGCTGCTACCCGCTTGGAACCTGTGTAACATCGGTCTACAGCCCAGTACATGAGGTTACTCTGGTCAGGGTTGAGTTCCAAGAGCAGCATAACTGCCTCACAACCTAACTGATGAACCTGTATTCCAGAAATGAAAAACAAAAAGTAAAGGATGACTTGTAAAAATGGTATAAGAAAAAAACACTGATATTTTAAAGCAAAAAAGGGCAATATACAAAATTTGTTTTAACTAAAAATAATGAGACAATAGTTTAAAAGAAAAATCTATTAAATTGTTTAATATTTGAGTTGTACACAGTCACAAAGTATCAAAGCAAATAGGTACATAGCACTATTAATTTTATTCTCATTTTATTCTCTACACTGCTATTATTTATTATTTTTACTGGTCTTACAGAAACCTGTAACTAGATATAGAAAAGCATTTAAATATATACATGAATTACAATGGCATACAAGGGACTTGTGTGCATTCTCGAATCTATGTAGCCTGCTGGAACAGCAATCAAGTATTTCTATGCAGTCACAGAATTAGTACAGTGGACGCCTTATTTTTCTGATGTAAAGTTTACGTCTAAGCTTTCTAACGTAAAGCTTACTTTACTATGTAGATGATAAACGTTGGTCTTCATAATTCCATAGAACCCCCAATGAATCCTACAGTCCCCTCGACTCCTTTAAACTTCTAAGAGACTTATTTATTACTGCAACTTTACCTAGTTGATTAGCCCAGTTTGTCTAACTCTTCCCTCTTAAATTTTGTTCTGTCTGCTCTCAGACTGCGATTAGGAACTGCCTCCCTCACATGGCAAATGTGTGTATGAAGAACAGCACAAAGCTTTGAGCTAAACCATCTGTGAGCTTAAATTCAGTCTACAGCATTGGGCTCAACTTGACCGCACATCTCAGTACAGCACACATTGAAGACGCTGACAGTTGTAAACAATGCTGACACTCCCTGTATTACCTTCTTATCCTGGGAATCCAAGATATTATCCAGCCATTTGTATAAATACCCATCAGATGACAGCCCCACATTATCTGCAACAGGGCCACAACACAGTACGGCAGACATAGCCTTTAGAAAGTAATTGAAAAACATCACATTTTAATACCTCACGTATGGTAAATGTATTCTAGCAAGCCCATTAAAATATCAAGAACTTATATTCAGACAAGGGAGGAAGAGAAAGGCTGAAAAACTGCTTAATATCTTATCCAAGAAATGAAATAATCAAATCCTATTGCTCTGAACTCCCCCACACAAGGGACTATCTATATGGAAAAGTAACGGTAAGAGTTGACGTGATAATTTAGCTGCTAATACACTTTTACATGAAAGGCAATCTCCTTAGGCAAATTAGGAGTAAAGTCATGGGAAGTGAATACTTAGTTCTAATTTTAAGAAATTCCTCTAAGAAGTGCAATAAGTCACATTATAGAAAAGGTCAAAATGACAAAAATAGGCATAAGGGTAGAAGAGAAAAAGAACTAAGTTGTGAATGACAGAAAGAATGTGAAAACCACCCCCAAGAAGTCCGTTAAATCTTCATTAGAAAAGTCAATATAAGAATCTATTTCCAAAATTCATAAAGTGCTAAAAATACCTTCAATGCACAGTATTGGTGTCTGTTTATTTGCATGTTCCTATCACTGTATCTGTCCAGGGGAGTAAACATGATACTAAAAGGACCTGCCCAATGACTGAACAACATAAATAGACTGTGGCGTAGACTCTGCTGCGGAAAGACACTTCTTCTCTGGTGTACTGTAAGAAGAGTACACACAGTTAGACCCACTTTTCCTTTTTTTTTTTTTGTAAATGAAGTACATAAAACAGAAACAGACAAAAAATGAATATAAAGGAAAAAGTTAATGTAAAGACAAAATAATAGCTGGATATGCACTTACTATACTCCCACTTATGCCACAGCTATACAAGAACAAGTTAAAGCAATACAGTAGTAAAAAGTCTACCAAAATTAAACGTACTGCCAATCAAGAAAACATCTAAGAAATAAGAAAAAGAAAAGTATGACTCTAAATGGTACTAAAAGCCCTCTTAAAAATTCACATTGCTAAACTTCTGCAAACTGAAGATATAAATTATTTTTATGAAAGTATGCTGAAACTTCACAGAAAAAAAAGGCCTTGAAGAAAATGGGTGGTTTATTTTTCCTTTCTTTTTCATTACTGCATATTAAAGCAAGTCCTCAGAAGTTACTGATGTTTTGTTTTGTTTTACATACCTGGAACATTTTGAATGATATTTGCCACTAAGGCACTAAAATGGCACCGGATATCTTTCAGCGTATCAGAATCCTTTTCATTCTCTGCTTCTAGGAGTTGTCTTGTTAGATCAACATACTCCAGTAAAGTGTTGTTGAGGGAATGTGTTTCATTATCGAGGCCACCACTTGCACTTAAAAATAAAAATTCAAATAGTATGTCAATGCATACTACATTTTTTTTAAAAAACAATGTTTATTTTTCAATAAAGAAAAATCTGTACAGTTGCAAATATTTAATTAGGCGTCATTTCTTGAGGTTAAATAGAAAGCCTGAGTAAAAGCAAAACTAATAATCAAGCCTCATACTATCACTCATCTTCCTGTAGAATTAGTTTCTCATATTGAGGTCAGGTGTTAAAAAAAGGAAATTTGTAGACCACAAAAAATAATGAATACTACTTGACTACTTGACTGTGAACATATTATGCGCTGACTCTTATGACTCAGGCAAGATATGCTGTATATCATGGCATGCCCAGAAACAGAAGACAGCAATTTATTCATTTTATTTGTGATCATTTCCCATTTTCATTGCTTTATCATCTGAATAGATGTCCATACTAATCAACATATGGAGATTAAAGTCTGCTTGTGATTCAGACCTGCCCTCCTTTGGAAAACAACTGTTAGAAGTGTGAATCCTTTCTCCTCAGCACCCTTCTTCCACAACTGCATTCCAGACAAAGGAAAAGCTTGCCTGGCATAGCACATGGAAGATGAAGGGGTTTATGGTAACATGTTGGGCGTTGGGATGAAGGGCCTGCAGCTGCTGCCCTAGAGAAAGACCAGTCTCAGAGAGCAGTCACCAGCTGCAAAGTGGAACAAGGTCATCAAAGTTCCAGAGTGCAGACTGTGGTTAGGAGGTATTTTACATACACTAAGGAAGTACCAGTGACTACCTTGGAAGCTAAAACGCAATAAAACAATTTCAAATGAGATGTTGATCACAGTGGCACTGAGAATGGGGGAGCGAGGTAGGGTTAGAGAGAAACATAACTTCTGAGTTTTATAAAACTGCTTATTTCTTTATCTCTGTATATAGAAACTTGATGAACAATTTTGCACATTTGTTTCACTAAGTCATAGGAATACTAGTAACTTAATTCAGAAGTAGAAAAAAAAGTCTTCTCTTTAATGCTGCCCCACCTGTGACTAATGACACCAGCATCTGCCAGCAGTTCAAATATTCGTACTAGCTGTACTCGCAAAATATCCCGACGCCTGCGCCGTTTCATGTTCTAGTCAACAAGAAGAAAGAAAAGGAAGTGAAGCGGAGGAAGAACTAAGTATAAATACAACATAACATATAAAAGCATTATTATATCTATGTTACAACTGGTATCATTTATCAGGGTATCCAAATTTGTAAAAGCAGTTAACACAATAACACATCAACTTCAACAGACCACAGAGTTGGAAAAAGAATCCTTTGCGGTAACCCCAAGATATATTAGGCTAATTATTATACATATGATTAAAATAATAAACTGTGTAATCCTTGTCTATGGCAAAGTATGACATATAAACTGATAAAACCAAGTACATGTGCATATGTAAGACTGAAAACACACTACAGCCCAGCCACATTTTGAAATGAATGTTATGTTCCCATCATTCCTGCTTAATTACAAATTTATTACTAGTAAAAACCTGAAAGTTACTTCAAAAAGTATTGAGCAACTCTCCGTGGGTTTGTGTTTGTACAGATATTATTTCTATGGGTATTTACTAAAGCCTGATAATAGAACCAACATTCTCCTTCATAAAATTTTTAGCGTGCTACTATAGCCAGGTGAGCTTAGGGCTCACACAGATATTTTCATTTAAAATAAATTAATGACTCATTATGTCTTATATAATAGTAATTGTGAGCATTTACTGAACTGGGAAAGGTTATAGTAATGTATAATCACTTAAAACTACTTAGAGAAAAAAATACTAAGCAGAGCTCAAATAAAACTTTTCTAACATAAATATCTCATAATAAAAATATTATTTCACTTTTTAAAAAAATTCTGCTACATTGACAGTTTTTAGGTGCAAAATTAAAGAATAATATAATTAACACTACTGCAATTTATGAACAGAGTTAAAACAGGGTATTAGAATTTAGCAAAAACTTCTAATTACCTCTGGCCTTCTCTCAAGTGCTTCCTTAATTATAGGATGCAATTCTTCTATTAATTCCCTGAAAAAAATAAACAAACAAATAAAAAGGATTTATAAATTACTAAATAATGTCTCAATTTGAAAGACCTGTCACAGCAACTAGTGAACAACTCTAGAGTTTTTCTTCTTTGACAGTATTTTTGTGAAATACACCCGCATCGAATTGGCAGATGCTTCCTAGCACGTGATTTTCCTAATTTAAAGACAGAAAATTAACTGGATGTCTTAATAATTGCCATTAAATTGTCATTAAATTGCCATTTACGAAGTATTATTTATTTTCAGATTCAGGGTTTAGCAAAGTCCTATGGTACAAATAGATTTCATTAGAAAAATAATAAAGGATTTGGGGTATTTATTGTGTTACATCCTTTGAGGTATCATGATGCACTTGTTAACAAGCATTGTCTTTTTTAAGGCCAATGATAATATGCTGACAGAAGTCAAACTAGTCTCAATGAAAACTGAAAAGTAACATAGTTTGAAGCTGCAGATACATTCCCAATTTGTTTGAAGCTCACCCAGTCCCTTTTACTAAATTGGGAATGTTTTATAACTCCAAAAAGGTGGTAGGGGAAGGGTAAAGAGAATAGTAGGAGTGTGAATTTACACAAACAAAATGGTAAAGTAAAAACAGACTACTTTTACTTCAATATTTGCTAGCCAAGTAAACAGGTCCTGCACTTTGGGCTTCCTGGAGCGTGACTCAGGTCTTTTTCTACCTGCTGCACTGTTCTAACAGAGAGGTACCAGAGGCCTTACCTAAATGCTCCAGGGTTGGTCCTGCCAAGTCCCAGCACAAGGGATTCTGTGATTTCCATGCTCTCGGAGCGCATCATGGGGACTATGTGCTTAAACAAGGAGGAAGGGGATGGAATGCCAATGATCTAACAGATAAAACCAGAATAAAACAGAATGAACACAGAGGTTGCAACATTAAAACATCATCTATAATTTTGCAGCATTCTTAAAATGACAGTAATATAAAATGCTTGTAATTCAAGCTTCAAAAATTTCACAACTGACATTTTTGTCTTTAACAAGGAAATATTTTTCTTCAATAGTGAATATTTTCATTCCCTGTCTTGAATTTCCATCTCCAGACCAAAATGAATGTCTCAATACAACAACAGACATGGAATTTAAAATGGAGAGAAAATTACTCCCTTGCACAAAGGGTAATTATAAAAGGAGAACATTAGAGCTCCGTTATGACTTGTGGACCTGGTATCAAAAAGATCTTGCACATTGGTTAGAACACAGAAAAGTGACTACTTTAGATTGCCCTTAAAAATGACTGCAAATTATTTATTTACTATTATGTATTAGACATCAGGAATGAAGATTCTGACTTTCCAATTTTGAATTTTAACTTGCAATAAAATTGAAGAGATGCAATTGAGTAATTTTGTGGTTACTCTGCCCTTACATCTGACTTCAATAATGTCCATGGAGAAGGAACAAACCTAACAAACATTTTCTGTCAAAAATAATTCAAACTTGACTGGGTAAAGCACAAGAATTACTAAAACCAAATGGTAACTACAAATCTCTCACAATTCTCACTATCCTTTCACTTCCACTGAAGCACCAGCATTCCTATCAGAATTCAGAAACATTTGTGCTAGAAATATTACGATTACATGTAGTACCATAGAAATTCCCTAAAAACCTATCCTCTCAGAGAGCACCAAAGATAATTGTGAATTCCTCAGAAAAAAAATGTAAGTTAACTGCCTTAGTCATTGCTGTTCTCTCAGTACAAAATCTTTTGGGGAGCATCTCTTCCCATCAGTAGTAGTTTGCTATCCACCGAGAGATTTTAAAAAATGGAGCTGAAATATATTAAACTGTATATTAAGAAATATATTAAGTTAAATCTTCTCCAAGAGGTGCTGAGTAGGCAGTTAGACCAAATCTTCACAGCAAAAGACTCCCTAGCAGAGTCATCTCTGGGAAATTAAAAAATCAGGCAGTTATACACAACTCTTTAGGGCAGATCTCCAACATTTTTATAGAGGTTTCCAAGGCTTTTCTCTGCTTCTCTGGAAGACATTCTGATTACAGGAGGTTTGCTTTTTTTCTGTTTTTTGTTTTCGAGGGAGTGGGATGGGATGGGACTTGCTGAACACGGACAATGCTTTATACATTTTAGGGTATCCACTCTCCTTACAAAGAGAGAATAGATTTCCGGTGTCTCCATCCCTTAGACTCCACTGCATTACTCCAAGAGAACAAAAGTAGTTTCTTAGATGTAGGGAAAGGAACTTCCTAACAACCTAGCTGGAATAGGCTGCTTCTGACAGAAATCTGCTGCACAGTCCAGCAGTCATCTTCAGCACCACTGTATCAGCTACCTAAGTGAATAACGAAGGAAAAACCTCCAGGTGACATGAAATAGTGCAGACAATAAACTGTCTGATATCGGGAAAAATCATAGAATCATAGAATGCCTAAGGTTGGAAGGGACCTCTAGAGGTCATCTATCCAACCCCACTGCACACGCAGGGACACCCAGAACACATGGCACAGGACTGCACCCATGCGGGTCTGGAAGATCTCCAGAGAAGGAGACTCCACAACCTCTCTGGGCAGCCTGTGCCAGTGCTCTGTCACCCTCACTGTCAAAAAGTTCTTCCTTAAGTTCCTGTGGAACTTTTGGTGCTTCAGTTTGTGGTCATTTCCTCTGGTTCTGTCAGTGACCACCAGTGAAAAGAGGCCAGCCCCATCCTCCTCATTGCCTCCCTTGAGGCACTTATAGACACAGATCAGGTCCCCTCTCAGCCTTCTCTTCTCCAGGCTGAACAGGCCCAGCTCCCTCAGCCTCTCCTCATAGGGCAGATGTTCCAGGCCCCTGATCATCCTCGTGGCCCTGCGCTGGACTCTCTCCAGTAGCTCCACAATAGATACACAAATCCATAATAGACATACAAATAGATATACAAATCCAAATACAAGAGGTAACTGCCTCAGTTACTGAAACTGAAATTACAGAAGGCTCCTGACAGAGAAAAAGAAAAGACACCTTCCCATTATCATCAGAAAAGAGTTTGAGATTGGGTTAACATCTTCATGACATGTTTTTTTTTGTGTGTGAAAGAACATAAACAGAAAACCTTCTACAACAGAGTGGAAAAAGAGAACTGAAACACTACACTCTCCTACACAAACAAAAAGTGAATGTGTACTATGCCATCTTCCTCACAGAAATTACAGAAGCATCTGTGAATGAGGATATATATTATAAGCTTATTTGTTACTATTTTCAATAATATGTACTCAGAGCTAACTACAGTAAGAAATAGAAGAACCTACTCTTGAATCAATGCTATAACCACTGTCAGGAGTAGACGCCAGCGTCTCAGGAGGGGAACATCTCACAGAGCCTGTGGAGGTGGAGGAGTTTGCAGAAGAAGCTGCACTGCAGCACAGAATCAGGTAGTTTCTCCAAAGCCCAATATAGGAGTCACTGCTTGTAGTAGTATTTACTTTCTTGGCATTGATAGGGCTGCTACAAAAAAATGGAAAAAAACTCAATATAGAAAATAAAGCTTACTGAATTTATCTTTTTCTATTTAATTTATTTTTAAATTATGTATATGACCTCACTTCTGCAACCGTTAACATGGTAAAGTCCAAGTAACTTAACAGAATAGACTAGAACAGCAATAACATATGTTTCTAGACAAAGTTGTTAAACTATAGTATGGCCAAAAGACATGAATTAGGCCAGGTGATTTTCCTTCTAAGTGGAATTGCTTTAACATTTTATTCTATCAAGTTAAATTATACCCATACAAAATAATAATAGTGCACATTTTACTTTACTGAAACATAACGGTATTACAATGATGATAAATCTTATAGGAATGTTTAGTATATTATATTTATTAACTTAAGAAATGAACTTACTTTATATCCACCTGTGGGGACAGTAGCTGGAGTCTGGTATAAGCAAATGTCCAAGCGTAGCTCACAGCTGTTGGGCAGTGTTTGGGAAGATTTTCTTGTTTCATAAAACTTGAGAGGCTTATAATCCAGGGATCTTGGCCTTGGGCAACATGTGCAAATATCCATATGTGCGATGGACTGACCACATCAAACTGGTGGCTGATTGGGGAGGAACTCCAGTCAGCCAAAGTTTGCAAATCTATTGAACTGGGGCAGTACAGTAAAGTAGTCTGTGTGTGTAAACAGAACAAGGAAACATTTGTTACCCATGTATGTTCAGTAACGTCTTTGCACTGCTAATGAAATATCAGCATCAAAAGCACAACTAGCAAATAGATCAAAACACTTGTGGTGTTTAATAGAAGTTCTTAATATGGTCATTATATAGACATGTTATTTGGAAAGAATCTGGATATTAGGAAATAGTAAACTGTAAAAAACCCTTTCACTTTTGATGACTTATTCCCCTGAAAGGTTCCAAATTCTTAAAACTTTATTCTTTGATTCCATTTCACTTCCTAAAAGTAGTATCCAAAGAGTTCCTCCTTGATACTTACAAGTTAATAATAAACACATATTAAAGAGTTTAGATGCTATTTACTGATATATAGTTTTCATCATTATTTACATAATCTAAATCGGTTTTAAAATCAGAAAGAAGTTTTATCCCTGCTATTTCTTATACAAGAATATAATTCAACAACACATTTACAATCAACAGTCTATGCAATCCATCTCCTTTAAGGTAGAAGATAAAAGGATATAAAAAGGTGAAAAATACTAATTGCTCATTTCTTAGTCAAGCTTAATGTAGAAGCAATGTAATGACACTGTAATTTAAAATATATACAGCTGATATGGGACAAAGATTTTACATCGTCTTACATTCAACTTAATATAAATACCATTAACGATAAAAGATTCCTACCTGATCAGCCCCAGTGAGATGTATGAAGCTCTCCAGGATAGAAGCACTTAGTCTATCCATCACATCTATAGCCAAATCATCATCACTCTAAAAAAGAGAAAATACAAACCATAACAAGCCCAAAGTCAAGAAAAGCAGTACTCTTTCAGCGAGCAGTCACATGCTCATTGACTCTTACCTTGGGAATTTCTAAAACCATGAACAAGGCTCGTATTTCTCGAAGAACACTGACAGCTAATCTTCTGGTTGCAGGCCTCGTGCTGCAAAGAATCACCAATGCAAAGCCTTCCACGACATGAAACACGCTGGAATAAAGGCTCCTCTCCAGAGGAAGGCTATGTGCAGCTCCACTGGATACACCACGCTAAGGAAAACATAAAACAAGGTAAACAAAAAATTAAGAATAAAGTAAGCATACTAAGATATAATTTTATTATAGTGATGGTGAAATTAAAAATAAGTCATTAATTCTCACATTTAAGAGCATATATAATTAAATTACTTAAATCTTTTCTGTTTGTTAGTAAAAGCATGGATTTTTTTAGTTACACTTTTAAGCACTCTTATTAAATATATAAGTGATAACTTTTGATGCAAACAAAAATGTGGCATATATTAGCTTTTAGACAACAATGAATAATATTAAAATACACTTCTGGCAGAATTTTTTCTTTAAAACAATAGGTCTAAAAATCTCCCAGCACTGCAAGAAAGTTATTCAATATTTGTTACTTAACTAAAACAATAAAGTATACTAACAAAAACGTATGTAGATAAAAAATGTATTTTAATAATAAAGAATATTATTAGGAAATACCTGAGAATCTTGGGTTTTATTGTGCATTTGGGCTGCTTGTTTCCACTGATTTATGAGTTGCACTAACATTTTGACTGCATTGTCAAGAAGCGTTGGATGGACGTCAGTTACTTCGCGCACAATAAAATAAACAAACCCTGAAAGAACATCCTCCCGCCAGTCTGGGAAATCAAGCATTAATGCTTGGAGCGTATTGAAAGCCAAGGCACGCAGTTCCTCGTCCATATGAATTGTCAGTCTGGTCAGGAAGAAAACAGCAATACCATTACTCTAGATTTGCATATTCTAAGCCAGGCTTCACAAATTAGAATTTGGTATTTATTCTTCTTCTTTGCTTTTTGTTTTCTTTTTTTTAATTCACATAGAAAATTTCCAGAAAGATGCATTTTTCTGCGCCAAATGCATCTGAAATAGGCCAATAATAGAAGGCTTTACAATTATAGCAAAATTATGCAAAATACTTCACAAAACTACTTTAAAAAAAAAATCATTTTCGAGAGATGTTCAAGCTTTTCATATGGTCCCGTATTCACTTGGATCTAAGCAACTACTTTGGTAGCTCAATGGGCACCCAGTGATGTGCAGGTTATGTTCTTCAAACTAAAATCTAAAATAACACATTATTTTTATAGATAAAGTAGGTCTGCTCTGAACAGGAGAGCCCCACCTCTCCCCGAAAATTTAACACATATACTTAGAAATGTCTCAGCTTGTTAGAAGAAATTTATCAAATATTGTATTATTATTTAATAATTCACAAATTTTATTCCATTTTTATTCCACTTATTTAATTTACATATTCTTAACTCAGCAGAAACAGTGCTAAACCACTAACATTTCATATTCACAATGCTAACATTTTCTTTTTAATAACTCAACATACCATATGCAAATACGTTTGTATCTTGGAACTGCAAACTGATTGGTATTCCTGCATCAAGATCATTCTTATTTTAAAGTTATTCTTTTGCTCTCCAAACCTCTATCTTCTTCCCAAGTTCTCATAATACAGTTCACTTGCCCTGTTCTACATATTTCCATGTAATCTAAACCCATTTTTATTTTCCTCCTTTTTGAGTAAATGGGATGGGGGATCAGTGGGAACAAATCAGTGAGGGAGTTTAATTGCTTTAGTTAATAAGTAAAGATTTCTTGCATTTATCTCAACTATGTGTTCTCACTGAATGCTCAGATTACCCACCAGCTGCCTCTCACCAGTTACTTATCAGCACTGATAAGGCACAATCAATCTAAAACTGAGATAAGAGAGAAAATAATATGTGTAATAATGGATCCAAAAAAAAAAGAAAAATGTAGTAGGATAAGTAGAGAGCAGGTGAAAGTCTCCCATGGGTACCTGTCTCCCATTTTGGAAATCTCAAACAAGAAAGTGGGGAAAAAATGATGATTACTACAAAAAGACCACAAGTGCAAAAAAGCAAAGCAACAGAAATAAATCCCCAGTTTTCAAAAACTTCTCTCTAAAAATCTACGTTAAGTTCAAAGTCTTCTCTTTTAAAACATATTTACCTCCTGCTTCTGTGGCCAATCGGTAACACTTGACCAAGTGCAGAAGATAAGCAGGAAGAGGGGGAGTACATACAGTATGAATCTATGGACTATATACTACTCATACTGCATATAGGGCACTGAGAACCTCTTGATTACACACAAAGAGCTTTCAGAAAAGAACATGCCGTAAGAGCAGAATTTAATGTTCCTTACCTTGCAAGCAATTCAATGAGGTCTGTCCTGCTCATGCCATCTGGAATCAGTCTTGGGATAGCAGCAATGCAAGTTCTGAACAAATCTATCTTAGGTTTTCTTTCACCCCTATGAAAACAGTTTATATCCACCAACACAACAGGGAAAGCTATGTCAGTATACCATTAGAAATATTTTCAAAATAACAAGTTAATATTTTGATGTACTAATGATGGAATCAGAAATATATTACAGCATAAAATTAATACAACATGACCCTGACAGTGAAAACATTTTAATACATACGTAATCATGTCTTCAGGTTCTTTATTGGACATCTGCACACTAGTCATGCACATTGGTCTTCCAACTTCTTTGTCCAAATGCCTAAGAATGCTGTCTAGTGCTTTTCTGACTTGAGGATAGTATATAGACATTCCTTGAAAAACAAATAAATTAATAAAATCACATGATTTGTTTCAGTATTCCATGTTCTCATTTTATTTTGATCTTCTAACTAACTTATCCATCATTTATTCACCTTAAGATAAGTATCAGTTTTACAGTAAGATGATATTGAACACATACTTTATACTTTGGGTGCTAAAAGAAAATAAATGCATGCTGAACATGCAGTTGGTAGGTGTTAACAATAGGAGCTGAAAACAGGAGTTTCTGTCAGAAAGAATGTATACAAGGAAGTAGCTCTTAGTTCCTTTTCTATTTTCTCAATTCTGAGCATTTTAGTTCTAGCTGAAATTACACATGTTGAAAAAGTCCTTTAGAAACTGATTCAATAGGAGAAGATAAGCATGCAGGTTAAAAAATTTCCACCCCACTCCAGGTGGCGTTTGGGATATCCTAGAGTGACATCAAGAGAAAAATAGCTGCCACATTAGTAGTCTTCAGGCTTTCTCTGCTAATTCAGCAATGCGAAACAGTTTTTAGAAAAGTCATGGATCTCATCTTGGTATACCAGAAATTCAATATTCTGAGGGAGCCCTCTCTCTACATAAGCAATTTTGTTAAAACATACTACCATTAGATTTCCATTAACAAGTAAATATAAAGTCTACACAAGTGTACTCCTTGAGAATAATTGAAAATGAAATACACTGCAAATGTCAATTTACAGAAGAATACAACATACCTATAACTTTTGCTTCCTCATCTGTCAGTGTTTTATTAAGAAAAATTTTCTTCACACGGAGAGTATTTCCTGAGGGAAGAACAACTCCTGTTGTTGGCATTGGTGGTTCACCATCTTTCTGCTGCAAACTATCTGCTATCACAAGGAAGACTCTGAGGCCTATATTCATCCTCTGCAACAGCAACAAAAGGAAAAAAAAAAGTAGTAGGAAACAAAACTTAGCATAACATTCACTTAGCATAGATTAGAATAAGCATTATTTAAATATTACATTTTAGGGTAATGAAAGTAATATAGTCCAAAACTTCAGTGCCTTCCCACAATTCTGATTCTAGTTAACTGAATTGTGATGGGCTAATGTACTTAAATGTTTTTACAAAACACAGCACTAAAGGACTTGATAGGAATCCTGAAAATGAAATACTGAAGCAGATAGCTCAAGTTTCTCATCCGTTAGATTGGATCTTGGACTGTGGGATCAAGGTAGGGCTTTACAGTTGTATTACAACAAATATTTATACAAACCTATTGATTTTTTTTGTCCGAATTGTAATGCTGTTGTTTGTTTACTCACCAGAAATGTAGCAGCAGTTGTGCACAAATACAGTTACTTCTTTAGTTTAGTCAGGTGAACCTCTTTCAATACACATTAGCCTGTTTGCATTCGAGCTCAAAAATAAGCATTTTCCCCATATACCCCCCTGAAATACCTTTTCTCACCATGTAAGCAATGAGCTTATTTTACCTCTGGATTAATAGTGAAGGTTTTAGGTGATTTTCCAACACTAAGAAGATCAAAAATTATTTCTTTCATTGCAAAATCCAAACGTTCCTATAGAGGAGAACAGATGTACATGATTTTAATTTTCTGTTAATATGCACAGTGAAATCTCTTGGCTTTGCAGATGCCAGATGTCATGTCTTAACTATCTTAGCACTTGGAAAAAAATATTTTCTTTGCTAATTATTCCCATGAATTAACATTTTTATTTACCGTAATACAATTTAAATTCTTTGCAGTAAAACAAAAAAAAAAAACAGAGTAAGATAAATTTACTAAAGTGATAAAGCACACATGCTAACTAGAAAATGCATGAGTTAAGGTTGTCTTTGCCAACTTGGATTACTCCCCCGTTTGCAGAATGATATAGCTCTGCACCAGGCCTTTCCCAATAATCCACTGCAATCTCATTTTTCACTCAGCCCATTTCCATGTCATTCAAATCCAGATATATACTCAAAGATTCCAGCATTTAACAGCAGCATTGCCATCCATTGGCTTGTTACCTTTAACCAAACCTCTCTCCAACTCCAATTCATTTTTTTTTCTTTCTAAATCCCTCCCCTTTTATTTTGGCAGCACAACAACTATTGCAAGGAAAAGAACACAGTCTTTCTTGTTCTGAGCTGTTGTGATTCATATCAGCACAGCTGATAGCAACCAGGAAGGCGAATTTCAGGAAAGAGTTTTGTTCAGCTCTGGAGCAAATAGCCAGAACACACTGCAGATGGAAACTCTGAATTTGAATTACAAAACTCAAATCCTTTTTCTAAGACCTTATACTAATTATATTACTAAATTTTTATATCTAAATGCATACAGTTGTGCAATATAAGTATAAAACTAACATTCACCATCAAAATGTTCATACAAAATAGTAATTGAAGTTACTGCGGAGTATTTTTACATTCCATATCTTCTCACTAGTAGCATTTCATTCACTATACAAATATAGGATATAATGCCATTAGTTCAGTACAAATATGTCAAAAATCAACCTTAAGTGTACACCTCTTCCAAATAATGTTCACACTATTCCCATATCTCGAGTTAGAAATAGTTTAGAAAGATCTTACCTGAGCAATGAACTGAATAATCTTCACAAATATGTTCAGAGGTGTGTCTCGAGGGACCACACTACGTGATCCTTTAGGGAAAAGTGCTGATACAATGCTCATGAGACGGCTATAGGAGTTTAGAAACGAATATTAGAAACAAATCCAGAGTTCTTTTAAGAAATAACATTTAGAATAGCACAGATATTACACTTCAAATGTGGCTGGCTTTATGGGATTAGTTCTATACATAGTACAGAAACATGACAAGAAGGACTTCCTCGGTAGAGTCTTCTGCTGTCACAGGAAACAGTATCATATGTTAAGTAGAAATTGATTGAGATCTTCTAAACTAGTTAGTCAGGAGCAGGAGGAAAATCAAAATGACTATTCCATATTCTCACTCTGCTATTATTTTGCAAACTGTTTTCATGTTTTTTCATTCATGGCCTACATCCAGCAATGGCCACTTTATACCCTATTTATTATGGTACCATTACTGCCTTATAGTTTAAGTTTCTCCATTCACTCATGTCATTGCATATATTTAAAACCAATCATAGATTTTCATTATCCTACTTGCCAAACTAATCAAGTTTTTTTCACCCTCCATTTAAGACTATGTCTCTGTTCCTCTGCATACATTATTAGCCCATCTTTGCACTGGCTCAAAAATCTGTGCTGCTATCATTAGGGAAAAATAAATAAATAAATAAATTCATAGAGTAACAAACTTACCTTTGAGTTACAGTGTTGCTTTCACATTTTATTCTAATAACATAAACCCACAATAATCTATACAAAGATTCCAGTGCAACTCGGGACATTTTGGGATCTTTATTCTGTAAAATAAATTCAAAATGCAGTTACTGTTGTCTGTGTGACACTCATAAAGCAATGAAAGCTGATATTTTTTATACTCTAAAAGCTTGAATATCTTTTATTACATATTTACAATACAATAAATATTGAGTTGTAATTCCACATTATTTCATACATGTCTTTTACTTGGATAGTAGAGGAGTAAATAACAAGCAGATATTCCCCTTGAGATGAGCGCCAAGAGTGATTGCCTCAAAGAACTTTTCTCAGGAAGTTCCCAGGAATAGATACCTGCCTTATAGGAAACTAACTTATAGCTCATGCTTATCAACATAAGAGTAGCAATTTTGAGTCAAAGTCTGGTTAAGCTCAATATTCAGTTTATAACAGCAGTCAGTAGCAAGTGCAGAAAGAAAGCACACAAAAAGGGCAAGCCTACAGGGATATGTCTCCCATGAAGGGCTAGTTGCCCTCCAGCCTTCTAGCAACATAAAAGGTTTCCTGAGTCTTATACTAGTTTTTAACTCTCTTTTAATGGATTTTTATTTTAACTATTAATCTAGCAGTTTGAATCAATCTAAAATTTTGTAGTGCAATTCAGTTTAAATTATACATAATTCTTTTCGTCTTAACTTTAGTAATTTATAGCTTGTTGGACTCCTAGCTCTCACACTGTGTAAAACAGGAGGAGTTCAGTATTCACACTCTCCATACCAACCCCAGCCATCCAGCTGAGGATTCTCAGTGTATATATAATCCTGAAGTGTCCAGTGCTACTCTTGAAATTGGCCTTTAGTAGTAGCTTATGAACAGAAAATGAACTCTAAGATGTCATCTTTTTAGGCATTCACTCAATTAAAATTGATACTCAATTCTCTCCAGAGAAGCGTTTCCGTTTCAAGACACAACAGTTCTGTATGATGGCTTGAACCTAATTAACTCCACTTTCTGTGGTCTCTACCACAAGGCAGTCAGAATAACAGTATTGTTTTGTCCTCACAGGACAACTAAAGTGCAATTTTATGAAGTGTTTAAGTGGAGCTAAGATAGGACCATTAAGAAAAGAGATGCTCTCCTCTTCTGTTCCCTTCACTACTCCTTTCTCATTGACTTTACCAATAAGAAAGTCCAAGTCAGAACAGTAAGCTGATCCAAATAATTTCATAACCATGTATGCCCAGCAGACTATAAAAAGGAAAGCAATACAGGTGGCTTTAACATGGATGGCTCAGTATCATTATTTTTGGTACCAATTACCTTAAGGAAGGCTAAAATGCGTAAAACAAGAAAATACAGACACAAAAGTAGTCATGGTACTTCACAGACAAATAACATATATGGTTATTTATCAAAGAGCATCGAAGTTAAGCAGATTCATCACTTCAATGGTCTTCCATGTGCATACAGAATGCTTTTCCAATGGCTAATCCAGTCTTAAGTCAAGAGATAATTCTGTTCTATTTTTCCTTTCATGCTTACTCAATATGTTCCTATCATCACCTTGACTTAGCACAAATGGAATGCAGCAGGCAGTAAATTTAGGAAGGTGATCTGGGGGAAAAAGTCATGTGCATCCATGGTTACTATTCAGACAGATGAACTGCTTAAAACATCTTGACATACCAGACAGCAGACCAGTGAATTTACCAGCAGCTGTTGCAAGGAAGAGGCAAACACTCGTAACTGAATGGGAGGCTGACACTGAGATAACATTGATTTTATTCAAGTTAAACTGCTAGGAAACTATAATAATATTACATCTAGCCTACAGTCAACATACCGTCATGTTCAGAGTAGGTTGTGAAATCACTGGTAGATACATAACCAAGGTCCATGTGAAATTCACTGTCTAGAATTTTTCTCATTAATAGTAACACACTTGAATAATGCTTTAATTTTCTTTTATCTGATATTCCAACAGGAAGATTAATTTACAAGCTCAAATTAAAAGTAAAATATAAAACTCCAAAATTTCACCATTGAAAGCAATAGTTATCAAAAAGCCAGTACCAGTAGCAGATATTTATATGCTTCAGTCAACAAAGCTCCTCCATTTTTGAGGAGTTTAATCTTTCAATATAGTTATTTCTGACCAGTTATAGCAGAGTTTGCCTCTTTGTCAAAAAATGGAACGTTTGAAGAGGAATTTATGTTTTAAAAGGGTTACAAGATTATGAAGAGAGTGGCACTTTTAATTTCTTAAGCACTGGAAACTTTCAATTTACCTTCCTATAACTGGAAACAAATATGCTAGAAGAAAATGGCTTTCTTTTGCCTAATTGTCGCACATTTTAAGCTCACTGTCATTAGACCAGGATTTCCTCTTCTCTTTGAAATTACTATATTAGAATTCAGTATCTAGTAGCCTATTTAATTCACCATCCTGGCAGAATTTCAGTCTTTTGGCTGATACGTATCATTCATTTTTCTGGGATTTTTGTTTCAAACATAGTTCTGTTTCAAATCCTGAAACTTTTACCACAGATAAACTATCAGGAAACTATGGAATAAGCTGTCAAAATCATATCTCTATTAGAAAACATAAAAATAAACAGTCAAATTACAGACAAGTCAATGAAATATATCTGAACAAAGGCAAAAAACAATACAGTATTTTTCCATGTTAGTCAAATGTAGTCACTTACTGAAGAAAGTACTTTTTAACACTGATGTTAAACTTTTCTTCTGTTCTGAACTAAAACATTTCCTATTTTTTAAAACCTGCAAAACCAACAGTGTAAAAGTCTTTAAAGTTAGTGCACTGCAAGTTGTTATAGTAAATCAGTTCCACATTTTTACTGTGAATGTTTTCAAGTTCACTCACATGCAAAGTTTGTTCACTTTTGTTTCAAGTTAATTAGCAGAAATAATCATACATCTAAGTAGACATTTGACTTCCTAGTGGAAACATGCACGACTGCTCAAAGAAACCAGTTGTGATATTGATAATCAATCTCACCAGGCCACATTTTCACCCTCAAGAAAACTGACACTAGATAGTTTTCTGAACTTTTTTCCTTTACTCTCCATCAAAAAAAAAAAAAATCTCTGAACAATTAACCCTCTTCTGTCTTGTTGCATCTTCACTATACTAAGAGCAATTTTACAGAAGAAGGAGAGCACAAAATACAACAGTTAACACAAAAACAAAATAGAGCATTTACATTAGACAAAGCAACATTTCACTGAGGTATACAACATTTTAACTCACCTGCAATGTTTCTATTTGTTTTCTGATACTGTTGTTAGATGGCATCTAAATAAAGCAATGTGAGACAGCAAAACATAACAAACATGAGAATGGGAGGCACATGCATGTTAGATGAAAAAAAGCACAAAACCAACGGATAGCTGTACAGTAAGGACTCTATTCAGTAGAAATAGTGTTTCCTATAATAGCAGAAAACATTCCCCTAACTTAGGTGGTTTCATGATAACAGATAATATCGTTAAACTATAAAAGTGAAAAAATTCTTCCATCAAAGAGTGGTGCAAAAATCTAGATCCTTTTTCTTCCCATCTGGGCAGATTTCTTAAACATTCCTTCCTCTCCCCTCTGTAAGAGGTTGTACAAGGTTCAAGACACTTCAGCTTCTTTCAAGAATTTATCAGTTTTCTCAGGTATCTGCTAAAACAGTCTATAAAAATACTGGTCTATAAAGAAAGTAAAATGTTTTACAAAAAGTGACCACTGTATCCTCAAAGACTCCCTTTGGTGCATTACTGCTCTAGAGCAACTCTTATCTGCTGTATCTGCTATATGAATTGATCCAAACACAGAGCTATTCAGTCCTTCCTCCTAGCAGTAATAACGGGAAAGAAAAAGAAAACCAAACTGCTGCTTTTCAGGAATGCTAGGTTGTTTCTCTACACGAAATGTGCCTGTGTGCACTGAGACCAGGTACAAAGAGTTTACAAGGGCAACATATATTGCCAGCACTGAGTCTGGGCTCCAGGGCACTCTCAGGAACATTCTCAAGTGCAATCCAGCTACAATTGTTAAATGAAACATTGTGCTGAAATACTGCACGGGAAAGTAGAATATGAATGTACTACACATCAGTTACCATGCAGTAACTTCCCACATACAGGCTCTTGCACCACGCAAGTGGGAAAATTCATTTCTCTGTCTGCAAGATGACTACATGGCATCTTCCATGTGAGGTTTATAAAAGCGGCACTTGGCAGTCACCACAGAAGAAATCGAGCCCTGTGATCTAACCTCCCTTCCTGGCAACTTGCTCGTCCCTATCCTCCTCATAAAACATTCTTTGGTGAATATTCCTGTGACTCTAAGTGCTATTATTACTTCAACTCTAATTTGTCTAAGTTTCTTCCATACATGAGGATAGGGAAAACTTTTAAGCACTCTAAAATAACTCCCCAAAACTCTCAAAACTACTTCATCAGGCAACATCAGGGATACTAGCCAGAATGGTTTTGAAATCCTTACTACATTTTACATACTTTATTCAAGTGCAAATAAAATAACTTCTGTAATCAGGTAACCAGGAGAAAATGAGGAAAAGGAAATCTAATAGAGTAAACTCCTGGGAGATTCAGATTTATAAATTAATGAGATTACTTATTACAGAGTGCATGCATTTCAATTAGCACCAAGAAACACAAAAGAACACATTCATTCACAAGAAATAGGTGGACAGTTGAGATGTAGTTTTAAAGATTAACCTCAACAAAGTTTCTGAATGAGTTAGGCACTCAAAAACAAAAAAACAACAACAACAAAACCCTAATATTTGGTGGGTCAAATTAAACCAATTTATAAATATACTGAATAACTCATTGCACCTAAACACTCCAAATTTTGAAATGCAGAAATTCATATATGCAATTTCTGCTGAATAGAGCCTTTAAGGTAAACGTGTTAAGCTGTTAGTGGTTAACAAAACTACATAAAATATAAAATGCATGCTGAGCAACTACCAGTTAAACTCACTGGCATCCATAGTTTTAGCACATCCATTATCAGCAATGGATATTATGCCAGAAAAAAAAGCAACTTCTAGAATGTAAGAATTTTTAAAAAGCTATAAAATGTGAAAGAAGCCTCTTAGCTTAGCAAAATAAAAATGAAAACAAAAATCAAGGCAGATATTGCAAAAGAACTGCAAACGTTAGATGAAAAATATACAAAACCTGAACAAGCAACAGAAAAGTGTGAAAGATGTCATGAAAACAAAATGTCCCTTTAAAATAAGAAGCAATCCAAGCAGCTAAACCTACTTCCTTTTTACTTCAAGCTGGCTTATGTACTTAACAATAAGCTGTGAAATTGTCATGCGTACCTAACCAGAATGAACACTGTGAAGGTGGACCAAAGAATTCATTAAAAATATTCAAATCAATACATTAGACAAAATCATGAACTATGTTAATCAAAATTAAAGAAAGTGTGCAACAAGAAAATCACTTTAAAAATCCCTAATTTCCCAGTAGTACAATCTCTGAATTTTATCAATCAGCTCATGTTTACTATTGAATCAGCTCATATGATCAACTGAAGCCAAGCGTTAAAGGGACACTGTAAATTTTTATTTGACAAAATTGTATCACAAGCTACAAAAGAACAGTCGTAGACATATTTTCTTTTCTGGCCTACTGACTCACTTTCTACTCCTTTAATAAATCAAGAAAAGACTTACATTTTAGAAGTATAAAATCCATTCATTTTCTCAAAAATAATTTTCATGTGAAAAATTACAGTTTGTAATTTTCTCTGATTAGCATAAAATAGCCATTATTAGGCAGATTCTTCTATAGATTTAACTTGGCAGAACTGGTGGACTATTCATAGAAGAATTAAAACACCCTCCCCTGAAGAAAGCCATACTCTTTTCCAGCATTATAAAACATGAGACAATGGAGATTTATGACATTTAAGTATAGAAAAAAAATGTATTTCACAGTGTCCCTTTAAACAGCCAAAAATTTGTACATTTGGCACTAGAATATTGAGAACATACCGGAATAAACACTATCAATTTGTGACAGTGCCTGAATTGAAAAGGATTCTTACCTTTAGATGTGACAAACAGTTCTGCAGGAAAACGTGCCAGTTATTTAAAAAAAACTGTTTCTGACTGACACACAACAGGCAGGTGATCAATGGATACAAAGCCTACGAGCAGGGGGGAAAAAGAATTGATCAAATTCCTCTTTGCAGCCCTCCCGAACATCCCCAGTGGAGACGAGTCACACACTGGCCCCCGCTCCCGCTCTCCCAGGGGCAGGCCCGCTCAGCAGCTCTATGTGCTGCAGGGGCTCCTGGTGCAAGGCCAGGAAAACGGTAACGCTCACAGCTCAGACCAAAAGAAGTCCTGGTCTCGCATGAAGACCACAAAAAGCTTCACCCCTCTTCAGATACCTGCCCTTGCCTCGCTGCCACTTAGTTCAGTTCATAGAATGCAACACAGTGGGAGAGGGAGCGGCCTTTAAGGAGGATATTCAGGAGCAATATAATCAGCTCCGTAAAAACTGAGGCAGGCTCTAGGTTGTCAGAAGTGCCTACTTAAATTAAATTAAAAGTCTACTTTTAATTTAAAATCAAGCACAATTTAATAAAGTCTGGTGAATATGGAAACTACACTGTCTTTTCTTTGCTCTTACAACATTTGTTCAAATGCTGCCCATTTTTCAACATATAGAGGTGAGGAATGCAAAATTTGATTTCAGATTGTCTTGTTTCAGAATAAAATTTAAGAATGAGGACAAATAGGTAAATGATAGTTTTGATATAACAAAGTTTCTGACATATTAAATAAAATCACAATGGTGAGAACTGGTCGCAACTGCTTTACATTCTTTTTATATGGGAGTTTAAACACAAACAGCAACACAGTCTTTATATTCTCAGACTGAGAGAGAAATTCTCTGACAAAAAAATCTCAGACAAAACAGAGCTCATGTCTCCATCAAAGTTCCAAATTTAAAAGTGAAAAAAAAAAATTAAAAATAATTAGCATATATCGAATATGCCAATTGTAATGCAAAACCTAGCTCTGTAGTTTTGGTCAAGTGATAGCTATCAACTTGAAACACGGATGCCATGCTTGCAAAGAGCTACCAAATACTGCATTAATAACAGAATCCATGCTAAGATGCAGTCTTATGGAAAAAAAAAATCTTAAAAAGAATAATTTCTCTAAAAGAGATAATAAAAAATACTGCGGAAATAAATGTTAAATATATGAACAGAGGAGAAAACTGGCAAAGCGGGGCCATTAAGGGATTGCTATCTTGCGGAAAAAGTCCTGTCTGCCACTTCAATCTTATAATTAAACATAAATTAAACATAGTCCTCTCAGTCTACCCAAATGTAAGTTCTTACTAAAAGAGACGCTCATTTAGATAAATGTGCTAAAACCCACTAAAATATTTAAAAACAAGCATCAGTTTCAAGACAGTTCCCCAAATGAGATAACAGAGAGCACAAATCTTGCACAAAGACACTCATCAAATTTAGAGCAAGTGCAATAGAGACAACATGAATTTAATTCTCACTGAGCTGAGAAATCAAGGTTTCAATTCATACTGCTACTAGCTTTTCTCAGATAAGACACTAGCTTAGAAAAGTCTAAAATGAGCAAAATGTGTGAGAGTTGTAATATTTCTTTAAAATACCAGCGAGTGCTTCTTTCTTGAACTCAATTCAAAGGTAGTCTGATAAAGCATCTCCACAAAATTTTTCAAACATGGAACATTCACTTCATTTTTAACAGCCTATTAAGAAAATACAGATATATGAGTTTAAAGCTTTATATAGAAGGCAGTTAACATAAACTTTAAGAACTCCAGTTATTCAAGAATTCAGTATTTAAATCTCACATTAGATATATAAGTAATTATTTTAGTACTCCTGTAGCACATAGACTCTCTCCTTAAAACTTAATAGTTATGTTTTCAGTCACCTCCTAGCAGCCCTCAAATTAGTCCTATTTTTCTACTCTTAAGCCATCAGTTGATTGGTACCCTGCCTGTCAGTTGTTGCCAACAACACACCGTTCTTGCTTTTGGATACAACCCTAGGCTTAAAGATCCACTTGAGCTTCCACTTGGATTTGTAAAATATTTTATCACCCATTATACTTACAGATTCCAGTTAGACCATATTTTTACATATGAATAACTAAATGACTAAGCAGGAGAATAACAGTGAAGAAGTCACAATGTTGGAACCGAAGAGTTTAATTACTAACATGCTCATCAGGAGCGTAGGAAACCCAGATACACCTCTTTCATCTGCTTTAAGAAGGCTCAAACTTGCCTATCTCATCTTCAACGGAATGACTACACCTCTCAACTATATTTCAATCTCTGATTGGGTTTCCATTTTCTCATTAAGAAACTTGCTTTGTGTGAAATGATTAAAGGTTCAAGACTTACTAGCCAACTGTTTAAGGAGATGACTCAACCTATATATGTAGGAAGTGGTCCACAAACAATAAAAAAAACCATCTTATTTGAATACAGAAACACACATATGCACTTTGCATATTGTGCACAGGCAACATGCATGCCTCTCTGGTTGTTACTAAATAGTTCCAATTCCCAAATGCATTACTGCTTAATTAAAACAAGTGCAGTTTTTACTATTTAAAATATGACTTTGTAAATGGATGCTATATTTAACTAAATGCTAAGTACTTTCACTATCCACTCCCATTCCAAATGTCAAAAAACTATGGAATTCAAAATGATATATGAATTTGCTTTTCAAAAAGGTGCCTTCACTAGGGAAGTGTATAAATATGTCCAGCTAAGAGCAAGGTTTCAGCCAATAAACAGTTACTCTGAACAGCATCTCTCTGTGGTCATGCGCTAAGAAAGAGATCATCTGCTTTTTAATTTTTCAAGAGTCCCAATGTTAAGAACACTAAAGAGAAAGAAAAATATTGAGGCAGCTCAAGATGTAATCAAAATTTTGAAAGGAAAAGTAAGTTCAGAGACATTCTTCTTCCTTTTCCTATTAGTTTGCTTAAACAGTAACCCTTCCACTTGAAGGATCATGTCTAGCAGACATACAACTTGCTGAGTAATTTTTACTGAATTAGCTAAATAAAATTCTTTCTTGTATAGGAGTTAATACTCTCCCTAACCGAGTGTAAAAATGTTATGTATCTCAGTGTATCCTAGAAAGTACTCAGAGGCTTTGCCAAGGGAGGAGAGTTGGTGGAACCTCTGTATGAACTGGAAAATGCTGGAAAATATATTTCTGGAGCAATGCTCCAAAGCGCTCTGGTTATAAAAGGTTCTAGAAAATAACTAATGAAAAAAGGCTCTGGAAATAGGTGGGAAACCAGCTAATAAGCATACTGATACATTCCCTTCAATAGGTTCCTGTAAATACCAGTAATTTACTTATATCTTTTTGAGTCTGTAAAAATGCAGTGTAACAGAAGCAACTTCAATATGAGAGTTTAACTGAAAGGGGGAGGAAGAGAACTTACAGCAGCCACAGGGATGAGGATTTCCACAAACAAACCAGCAAGTGCATGTTTTATATCTTTATCTTTTACTTCCAGGAAGTATTGAGCACATTCCTTTATGATGAACCATTAAAAAAAAATAGAAAAAAAATTTACAAATGTCACTATGTCACACTAATTACTACTTCAGATTTGATAACTACAAAATGTTTGGGTTAGTGTATTTCTTATATTTCTTGATAACAAAGTCATTACAAAATATTAAAAATTTTGAATTCTATTTCATCTCCAATTAAAAAGAAATTCAGAGAACACTAGCAATAGCAGATATCTATATCCTACTCAGAATATAAAGACAGAAAAAGATACATCCAGATGTCTTCAAAAATAAATAAATATTTACCTAATATTGAAAGTACTAAAAAAAAAATAGTCATTTTCATTTCCAAGATGACTTTTTAAAGTTATCTTGCAAAGGACATTTTAGAAAGAAATGAACAACCATTAATGCGGATGCACATTTCACTTCGTCAAAGTGATCACTCTGGAAAAAAATCTGAAGCATCATTTTATGTGATAAAATTCACAAGATCTAAATCAATGAAAATGGTTGTTAAAGTGTCTCATAAAATTGTTGGCCAAGTTACAGTAATAACAGGTTATTAAAAATCAGCTGAGGCATAGTTATTCATTAAGACAATGTTTTAAAAGCACAAGGAATAGGAGGAAACTTCAAAGACATTTTATATCTTTATGAAAGTTAAATGAAGTGATTTTTAAGCAAAATTGTTGACATTTCAACCACCTTTAAAAGTTACATAAAGTATCCTTTTTAAGTTAAGTTTCATAAGATGAGAAAAAAATGTTGACTGCTACACATTTTCATTTAGTTTCCAATAATTTTGTATATTTGGGTTTTGACATATTAATGGGACATCTAAGAATGAATGCAGTGCAAAGCACTTGCAAGAATGCAGAAGAGAAAATGTTTCCTACCTCGGAGAACTTACGAGCTAAATAGAAAAGGCTGAAGAAGGGTGGGTGACACACAAATAGAGTGAGCAACTCATCCCAGTCAAGTGTTACAGGGCTTAAACAATCAGAATGAAGCTTATTTTGACTTCATTACAATATTTACTTACCTGCATGAACTGAAATGATGCTTCAAAATCTTCCACAGGGTACATTTTTACTCGAAAAAACTTCATTCCCATAATCAAACTGATGATACTTTGTACTACATGAGGACTCTGTTCTTTTTGTCGCAGTTCCTTTAATTCAGTGACAAACTTCTTCCTAACAGCTTGAAACCTGAATAAGGGGTATCGATAGCAAGTATTGGCATTTATTATTTACTTTCATATGATTTCTATAGTTTTCAACTGATTTTTTTTGTCAATGGTAACAGATCAGCAATTATTGAAGGATATCAAGCCTCCTTTTCCTGCATTCTTGCATCACAATTCAGAGTTTTATACTAAAGATTTTGTTTAATGTAATTATATAAATGAGAAATTTGAATTTTCTTTCTTCAAATTATTGTGCTGGAATATATGGAAGATATTGCACACTACACTTGACATGGAATTAATTGCTGAGACGATTAATAAATGATGCTATGTTAAATTTGCAGGGTTTTTTTTTCCAAAAATACAAGAAAAGATTAGACATTGAACTTACTTTGACTGAGCAAGAACCCCTGTCACTTCTGCATACAAGTCTGCAATAATATGCACATTCCCAGTGTTGGTTCCTGAATACCTAAAGGCAAAAAAGGGTGCAGAGGCGTGCATTAAAGACATCTTTATTCGACCATGCCAGCCAGAAGCAAAATGATAACAGGAAGGAATGTAATCTTAAAGACAACAGAAATGAACAAAAATGCATCAGTTACAATTAAATAGGTATAGGTCTGCTCTTAAGAGAATTCTGCAGAGCAAGTTTACTTCTAATTTCGGAGCAACCAATCTTACTCTGGCCAACTGTGCAAGTCATTCTCACCACGCAAAAAAACTCAGTATTATGCTGAACACAGCTGTGCTGTTCAGGACATGTGTTTTCAGTTTAACCATATTAATCACTATTCATTTTCAATATTATCACCAATATGTTGCATACGAGACAATCATCATCAAGGATAAAAATTATCACAAGCTGATAATACATACACTATATTTTATAGTATACAAGTGACACTTACCCTTCCTTATGTTTAAAGTGCTTAAAAGCCAAGTTTAGAACTTCATGTACTAAAGGATCTGGCACGGGGTGAACAGGTATCTGCAGTACAAATATCTTTATTTATATACATGTACAAAGTACATAAAGGGCACTGTAATATGTGCTGTAGAAATCTCCCCACCAGAGAATAAACCCTTTGTTTGCATAAGTTAGCAATTAATTCTATAATATATGAACATTTACAAAGCTTAAAGATCAGAAAATTTTAAGTGTCATATAGTGTCAAAAATGCTTGTCTCATTTATATATATCAACATTCTTTTAAAATATTTTGTGCACTGGTGTGAGGGGTTAGGTTCACAATAAAATTCACAATAAGCTAAATTAAAATAAACAGTAATCTAATCATTATGCAGTTGTTACCAAAATTTATCAGATGAGGTTAATTATGCATTTTTCTCCCAAGTGATGTATCTAGTTTGATGAGCCCACTGAAGAGGGGACCTAAGTACAAAAGGAAAATAAAAACAAAACCTTACCTGTTTTAGAACCTCTATTAAAACTAAACAAAAAATGAAATCTACAGCTAAGTCCCTCCTTTCAAGTAGATAATCTCTTTCACGCTGTTGGTCGTCCCTGAAATAAGAAATCAAAAACACAAGTATCATACATAAGACTGAGCACAAATACTGAAGAGAAGTCCTATATGCACCTATCCTGCAAGCATGCTTGCATGGGTATTAAAATGTGTGGTTAGAAAAACTTCTGGGTCTTGTATGGAACAGGGTGTTTTCCACATTCTTCTCAAGAAACAGGCAGTACTTTTTCTTCCTGGGTGGACATCTTGCCCCCTCCTGAAAAGTCCTGCCAATGACCAAAATAATTCCAAAAAGGAACAAACTTACTTAACAAACAAACTTAGCAGAGTCCAACTTTCCTCTGTATATTAATCATAAAATTATGAACTCTACCCCATGCATGTTTTTCAAGCAACTTAAATGCCGAATCTCAGGGAAAAAAAAAAAAAAAAAAAAANAAAAAAAAAAAAAAAAAAAACTCATCTTCATCCAAAACCTTAGGAAACAACAAACAAAATATCAAACACTTGTCTAAAAAAACACAAAGCTTTTCAGTGCCTACACTTTCTTAAGAAAAGCACAATAATATCAAGCCGACTTCTGCATGGAAAACTCTTACCCCTTTGATTTTGTGCTAGAACGAGGTCTATATTCATAAGATTCATCTTCTGTTCCATTTTGTCGCCTGTACCAGTCAAACAAGGTGCGTAGTAAGGAGGGGAGACAGTGCTCTGCTACTGAGCTCATAGAGCTTATCAACTGCAAAAATTAACAGGAATAGTTTAACGTTATAAATCAATCTGTACTTTTAATAACTCTTTGAGATCAGCTTGTTTTAACATTAAGAATCACATCTTACACATTATTTTACAAAGTTGCAACCTAGGAGAATGTGTTTTGAAGATCATGGAGGTTCACAAAATCCTAAATTCATTCCTAAACCTAAACCTCAACCTAAACCTAAATTCATCCTAAAACCATTGAGAAGACAATAGGTATTTTAGGATGTCCCTGAATGTTGCCATTTATATCTTGGCATGAATTTTCAAACGTAATAAAACCTGCAAAGCATATATTTCAATTATAAGAATACTTTAGTCAACTTGTTAACCCATTATCCATTGATGCCATAAGAATTAAACATCTTTTTGCAATACCAAAAATCTATAAATTAAGCAAACAAGTGGAAAAACTTCCTGATAATAAGTAAAATCACATTCTTATAAAGAAAAGCTTATGCATTGCATCCTAGTGTACAGTATAATCTACATATATCCAAAATCTGTATAGGAAATAGAATTCATGAAAACATTTTGATTAGAATAAGATTAGATAAAGTAGGAGGTGATACAGTCAGCACTACTCACACACTAGCCTATTAGTTCGAACACTGGGGATCCTGAATTCCTGTTCCCCTTGTATGAGCATTGATCCAGTAATTCACCTATGTAAACTATACAATGAGCTTCTGGTAGAAGCTATGATTCTCTTCCCCTAAGAAATCTTTTTTTACCATTGAAATGTCTTCTTCCTCAGGATCCACATTATCTGCTCAGCAAATATATACAGGCATTTGTTAATAGATTGTGTAGTTTGGATGCTGTGAACACCTACATTCGTATTTTAACTTAAACTAGCTTTAAAGTGTGCCTGAGGGAGTATTTAGCCCAAACCACTGTAAAAAAATGCAAACCAGGACATCAGACCATTTTGAAAGTACCCCACACCTCAAATATTCTGGAAGATGTGCTTGAGAGACAACACTCACATTTCAGCTAAGTGGGTTTGCTGACCTGCTCGCAACACAGAACAAAGATAGGATCGACCTGCACTGAACAGTGGCCAACTAAGGCAGCTCCTATGCAAGCAACAACATTCTGGGGTGCGTTCTTGACCCTCTACAATTAAACAATTTTATAATCTCTAATTTGATGATGTCTAGTTCTCAAAGCAGTCTCACCTAGCCACCTCTTAAATCAGGTCTTATAAAGATCACACAAATCAATGAATTAATGAGAATAGAGATTTATTTCTCCATGACTCATACTTGTCATCACCATGTTATTTGGAAGACAGGTGAAAAATGTCATTTTGAGATATTCGAGCTTTTGTGATTTTAAATTCAAACAGGCTCAAAATACTCTTCATCTTATTTTGATATTCTACTGACTACTTTAAATGCTTTACTGTATTTTTTAATATCGACAGCAACATATAATTTAAGTAACTATCTCCATTTAAAGTTGTAATTCAACACAATAGTAAGTTTTCTTTAAAAAACATAAAATGTGCTAAATAACATGTTAATTGACAAAAAAAGAAAACTAATTTGCAATAAGACTTAAATTATAGTATGCAAACTTATATGGACTTGCAAATGTAAAAACAACCTTCAAATGCTGTCAGCAGAGAATGGTCACTGTGGGAAAACTGAAACATCTCCAAATAAGGGTTGACTGGCATGGCTGAAGATCCTCCCTAAAACAGAACAACTCCCAAAATACCTAGACCAAATAATTCTTTAGTATGTATTTTCTTTCCAAAAGGCTCATGAAATTCATTCACCTGAGCTTTCTTCACAAGCACTGCAGTTGTCAGAATAATTAAGCATCAAACCTGCAGGAAGCTCCTCTGAGATTTCATTAGCAAGATTTGCCCGTTGCTTGCAAACAACTTGGGATGTTCAAAAAACTATGTTGAATTCACTGCCATTCTACAATCACAGTTTATAAGGAGTTTATAACTCCTTTTGGAAGAAAATGATTCAGAAAGCAGATGGGAACCACCCTACACACAAGATATTAAACTGAAGGTGTTAGACTCAGCAGAAAGTCGACACAATTGATAATCTTTGGAATGAGAGCTAAAGATAAGCCCTTTCCCAGGAGAGGGTATATAACATACATCTGCAACAACTATGACAATTCAAGACCTGCTTTTCCTTCAGAATACACAGCTAATCTCCATACCTCAAATAACCTGACTTTTGGGGAAATACATCAATTTCTCTTTCAGAAATAGCTAAAAATAACAGGGATATACTACCTACGTTGCACAGAGTTACATTCAGCACTTCATATAGCACCTACATGCAAAGTAGCACTGGAACAGATCAAGTGACCATCTAAGCTTACCCTGCGGTCACCTTGTGCTGTCACTGTAAAATTTCCTCACAAAACATTTCCAAATCTATGGGTTTATCCGTAAAAGAGAGAGAGATCCTTTTAAAGCTTTACTAAAGGTCTTCCTTAGGTATTCCTGTATGTTTCCAAATTGTATAAATGCTACTACCACTCACAAAAGTTCCAAAGGTCAATCATCACACAGTTTGGATGCTAAATTTACCACTGCATCTTACATAAAAAGTTGTAGATGAAAACAAAATATTTCAGGGTTAAATCATGCCTATGTTGAAAGCAGCAATCCAGAGAAATAAGGACAGATGCCATGATCCCAAAGAGGACAGGAAAAGTCACTGTGACATGTGCTTATTTTCTTCAGAATGAAATTGCAAGAATTACTCCAATTTTTAAAGGCCATAACATATTGCTAGCAGTGGCACTTGACATATCAAACAGTACATTTAGAAGAAAGAGGGCAAGGAGAGAGAGGCAGAATTCTAACAAGATGCTAGAATCCAAATTCCAACAATGACCAAAATCCTGATGCTGAAAACATCAGTAAAGTTGTACCTAATCACGAACATGCCTAAACCCTAGAGACACTCCTTCTTTCAGTGAAGGTCCCAAGATGAACCTTCAAGAAATGATTCTCTCCGATAATAAAGTTTCTCGTGCCTTAGGACAAGAGTAGGCTATTGCTAATTAGGATCTGTCAACAAATCAATTAAGAAAATTACAAACTATCACAGTTTCAAGTTGAAGAAGCAAAAATATTTTAAGCAATACAATATATGCTTTACACAAAACCCTCTCCCATAGCTTTTTGATTCTCTGGGATAAAGGGGCATAATAAAAGGCCAACATTGGTACAAAATGCTATCACTGCTAACAGTTTAGAAATATGTAACATAAGTATTTTTCTCTCATTTTTCTTAAATTTCACGTCTTTTAGCATTTTTTCTTCCAATGAAAATCTCAGTGACAAATCAAGGAATGATAAAATTTCAGAATATAAAACTATTTATTTTCCACTGAAATGAAAAAATCTGAAATGATCGTACTGTTCTAGTAATGCTTCAAGCAGAACTGTATTACACTGCCTTTAAACAGCATTTTATTTTTTCAGAATAGATTCAGACAACACCATGCACCTTCCTCCTCTACCACCCTCCTTCTCCTCCTCCTCTCCCAAGCTGAAAAACCGACTGCCAACTAGACACCACCTCGCTCAGCATCCCTGCAGTGTCTCAGCTTGTTTGGTCAGAGGAAGACCCCTCCCAGCACAGCTGAAGCCTCATTCAGACTTCTAAAACGCCAGCGGTGCCATGGGGCAGGGCTGGCTCGGCAGCAGCGCCAGCTTCTCTCTGTGTCGCTGGCCACTGCTGCCCCGCAGTCGGGAGGCCCAGCTCCCTTGTCCTCTGCTCAGCTCTCATGCTTCACACTGCCTGAGTATCTTAACCTGACTTTCAGACACTCAGCAACTAATAAAAAGAGCCATAATTCTATTGCCAAACTATGTCGAAAAATTTATATCAGAATCCATGTTCCCTATTGCGCCAAGAAGATCACCCAGCTTTCACTCCCTAAGTAGTTCTTCAGAATCACCAAAATTCAGATCTTGATGAATTCAAACTAGATTACCCTCCAAATACATAAGTAAGGGAAATGAACAAAGTAATAATCCCCACACATACACAATTAAAATTTATTATTGCTAAAGTACCTTTTTTTAAAAAAAAATAGTTTATTTCAATACTGCAAAATTTGAGGGGTTAGAAGCTTTCTTTTTTCCACTCTGCATATTTGTAGAACCTCTATGTAGCTCAGAGGAATACAAGTGATTAATAACAACATTCTTAACTGGGAAACAATTAGCAAGAGTTTTTTAGCAGAAAAATCACTAGTTTTACTAATTTAGAGCTTCTCTTCAATCATTCATATTATTTTGCTTTTGGTCAGCTGTGAAAGAGAATTTATGTCAAATCCTCACCATCCCATCTGCCTTTCATTTGGGAANAAATAGTTTTTTAAAAAAAATAGGGGGTTAGAAGCCCCCCCTTTTTTCCACTCTGCATATTTATAGAACCTCTATGTAGCTCAGAGGAATACAAGTGATTAATAACAACATTCTTAACTGGGAAACAATTAGCAAGAGTTTTTTAGCAGAAAAATCACTAGTATTACTAATTTAGAGCTTCTCTTCAATCATTCATATTATTTTGCTTTTGGTCAGCTGTGAAAGAGAATTTATGTCAAATCCCCACCATCCCATCTGCCTTTCATTTGGGAAACACTGCCTGTACAGCAGGCGGGAAAATCCTCAGAAGGTGGAGTCTGGGTTTGTGGGGAAGGGAATGGACTTCTGCAGCAAATATTATTTGGTATTTTTTGTTTCTCTTTTGACAGGAAGAGAAAGAAAAAGCTACATGGATGGCTCTTAATTTTAAAGTCTGGGAAAGTCCACAGATTTCACTGCAATTACTCCTCATTACAAAGGAGTAATGGACAGCATAATACAAAAATCAAATGACAGAGTACTAAAGTCCTACCATGAAGCCTCCTGCAACAAGGTGCTATCCTGCAAGGGCTGGGAGTAGCGACAAGCAGACCATGCCGCACCCTCTCACAGAAGCAGTTACGGCACAAAATCTACCTCTATTATGACAGAATTAGAAAAAATAAAGAAATAAGCATGAATGAACTGAGCGCAGTGTAATTTCAGGGGCATTTCGGGCACAGTAAGTGAAACATAATAGCTTTGCATTGCAACTGCACACTGAGCAAAGTACAAAAAATATCTAAAACCTACCTTATGCTTTCTGCTACTGTCAGATTAAAAAGCTCTCAGTAAATACAGTGTTCCTGAAATTAACACTACTTCTTTGTGAAAGGAGAACCCAGAAACACTGAAATCTTCAATCATATAGACCAAAGTTACACAAAGCCTGTCACAAGAACACAAAAAGAGAAACCGAATCTTCTTCCTTACCATAAGTCAACATTTTTCCTTCTAGTTCTCACTGCTATCTTCAAATAATCAACCTAACCTAGTACAACTGTAACATTTTTCAGTGGAAAATAAGGCCCAATTTTGTTGCAATTCTGGTAACTAACATTCAAACTCTGAATCTGATAAAGCAGAATTAGACATTTTATTTAAATCATCATAACAGTGAAACACCTGTCCTTCAAAAACACCTTAATCCAGTAAAAACTGTCTTCAAATATGCGTCTCCTACCTGATCAAACTGAAGATCTTCACCTCTTTGAAGAGATCTGGACAGGAGCTTTTCCTAGAAGAAAAAATAAAAAGAAACATGCGTTTTGTACTGCAAGCAACTGTTTTCTAACCAATATGGATGCCTTCTTTTCCAGTTATATTACAATTATAAAGAAATAATACTTAATGTGGGTACATACGTTATTTTCCATCTAAAAACATTTATGAAGAGGCAAAGTATATACTCACTAAAGAGAAGAAAACAGACTTAAAATTAATTTAGTTGCTTAGCAGTAAAAATACTGAAATCTATCAAATAGAAAAAATAAAACACCTTTTCCTGAACAGCGAGGCCCAAAGTAAGACGCAGACTGTGGCTCCGCAGAGGTAGTTGGCAATGTGTGCCAAACTGAACGTAGGAGGAGAGCCCTCACTCCTCTTAGGATAAGCAAGCGTGCTCATGCTCAGGGAGTTACATAGTAGGCTACAAGAATGAGGTTTAACAATGTTTCCACAACAGCAAAAAAAAATGTTCAATACGTTCCCAGTTTCCCTAAACTAGTCAATGAAAACTGACTAGGAAACTAAATGCAAGAAAAGAAAAATGTCAATACTAACTTGTTTTACATTTGAAAAAACTTCACTGAAGTACAGAAAAGATACAATACTACCAAAAGTTACCTTATTACAGTTTTTTATTGTTATCACTGTCATAAAACTTACTGCTCTCCTACAAGCAAAAATCAATTGCATTCATGACAAAATGATTTAGCAAGAAACATGAAGAAAACAAAGTGCTCATGAGCTATAACTGCAGGTAGTTGCTGTTAGGAGCACCAAGAATACAATTCTAATACAATTTTTAAGCATAAAGTAAAAACAACGTATACTGGCTCCAACGGCCAATGATTTACAAGTCAACTTCTAAACTCTAAGTGCCATAATCACACATACTAAAAAACAGTAGGAGATAAAAAGACATGATGAGCACTTCCTGCTACTCGAAGAAATGCTGAACTCCTTCGCATTTTGTTATAAATAATTTTCCAAAAGCTGCTTTTGACCACAAGGGCAGAAAGAGGACTCAAGGTGAGTTAATAGCTCCCGCTCCATTGCGGTGAGCAAACACCGAGCTCTTCTTGAGCAGCAGGTTAAGCAAAGCAGTAAGCTGGAAGAGCTCTTAACCTGCTCAGCCTAGGCTGCGGAAAGGGGCACGTTGTGCCGAGAGCAGACGGCCAGGACAGGCTCCACAGCCTGTGCCCCCCTTAGCACAGAATAACTGCTCAGTGGTTTAGCACTAGCCAACACCCACTTGGTCCTGCTGCTGACGGGAATTTCACAAGTCGGCACTGCCCAGTCGCTGACACTCGCAACACTCGGGCACAGGCAGCTGCACAAAAGCAGACACGCACTGCCCCAGGGTACAAACTCCAGATCTCAGCTGCGGTTTATTTGAGCATGTTCTGACCATCATCTTGACAGGAAGGGGCCAGCTCCGGCGCCTTTTGCCGTGAGCGCAGCTGCGGCCAGTGTCTAGAAGACACCATCTCTTTCAACTCTCTGGGAACCCAAACTCAGCGTTCTCCGGACCAAAAGCACTGCTTTAGTCTAGCCTACACAGTGGTGAATGAAAAAACGCAACAGGTACCAATTCACAGTTCAGACCATTTTCACTTTCTGTGCTCCAAAAAAACAAAATGCTTTTGCTTATACTTTCAGACTGCTTGAATTAAAAAACAAAAAAAAAAAGAAAAGAAAGTCTCAGAAAAATGCATTTAATACTCTAAAATAGTGTCATTTGTTCATCAGCAGACATATCAGCTAGTGTTCTTTCACTGTACTCCAAAGCAAGAGAAGGTACTGGCAAGTAAGCAAGTTTTTCAGTCTTAGGAATTCATATAATTTGATATTTTAAGTCTATTCACAATATTGTTAAAATATTTTACATTTTGCAGCAGAAATTGAAAAGTTTCAAAAAGTACTTGCCAATTACAATGCCCACCACCACCACCTTTTTGCTTCATGGAAATTTTTATTAGAGGTGAATTCATGCCATCTGTACCATGCTTTCAGATAAACTACACAAATAATCATAATCTTATCTGCTAGGGAGAAACATGAGAAATGGCCCGCCCTATATAAACACTGTAAATTGCCGAATGAGTTGAAGAAAAATCAACTAGAAAACTATTTCCTAGAAGAGAAATAAGCACCTTTCCTGTAAGACATAATAGTAAAGGCGAGAGTCCTTAAACAGTCTCACGATACAGAGCCTTAACAATCTATTTTTTCCCTGACAAAATTTTTAGATACGTGAGCAAATCAGTCACAGCAGTGTTTGACCATCTCCACTGAATGGATCTAAAACCAGATGCACTTAAACAAAAGGCAGCTAATAATTCATACAAAAATGAAATACCTGAGAGGTTTACATATAAATATGCTGAAAGCGCTGGAAGCCAGAAAGCAAAATTCCATATAAGGGGCCTATACCAGGGGCAATAATTTAGTACAGCAAATGAAGATGCAATTGCTAGGATTTTTAATATTAGATAGAATGAACACCTTGCAAGTCTATAAAGCTTTGTGTATTTTTCCACCAGTTAAATCTCCCTGCTAAAGGTAAATATCAGCACAGTTAATACAGCGCTTACCAAACAATATTCATGAACCGAGTCACAGGTTTATCAAGGCCCCTGAACTAGGTGTATGGCTTTAAAATTTATTTCTATTTGATATTTTCCTAACGCTGCTTTGTCATTGTTCCAGTTGACTCATACGATTTACAATAACTTATCCAACTGCCATGAAGTAGAGGTCTGGAAACTTTCATTGAATTAATAGTTTAAGATTTATTTTCCTGGCTTCCTGCAAGTTCAGAGAGAGCTGGAAACAACAGATGGACATTTATCTTCTACAAGTTGAATGAAAACACGGTCCCCAGTTGAACAAAGAGCAGCCTGTGCCCATTGTGCAAAGCCGCAATGTCAACAGCGGCCGGGCTGCGGCGAGCGGGTGCAGCCACTGGCGCTGCGCAAACACGGCCCAGCCCTCAGCCCGGCACCTCCCGCGGCTGCCCGGCTGGCCCCGGCGCCGCCTTGGTCCCTGCTGGGGAAGTCACTGCTTCCCGTGCTGTTTTGCTCTGCTGTTGGCCTGTTCATCTTGGGTTTTTAAAGATAGTGTCTAGTTGCTAAATTCAGTTGGTCTGGCTCCAAATTCTATCCAACAGCTTTTGCCCTGGTGGCATCTAACACATTAAAGACATATGCAACACTACATATACCCTCCACATAAACTTTACTGTTTGTAGGCGAGACCTCTCCCAGAATCAAACTAAACTAAAATGATGGAGGGCTTTTGTTTCTTCCTTGTAAAGCCTTTTCTCCATTTTCAGTCTGAATTTTTCTTGACTCCTTCAGCCTTTCAGCATTATTTTAAAAATGTCAAATACTAGAACTAAACATTTAGCATGTCTATTAAATATCAAGGCATCTTCAGTCTCTGCTTTCAATCAGACATCTAGGAATTTCCTTCCACCACTTTTTCTTAAGTTGTTTTCCTTTTCCATAGCTTCTACCATCTATTTCAAATTTTTATTTTTCTATACAGACTTTTCTCCCAGTCCATGTAAAAATAAGGAATGCTAAGTATGACGTTTACAACTGAATGCTTTAAAATACATTTTGTTTAAAGAAATTCGACTTGAAAAATGATTCCAGATAGAACTGCCATACACACTAACATTTACAAATGACTATTCTATCAACTTTTTATCCTTTCATATTTTATCTGAATGAATTTTATACACATCATACACAGGTTAAGCACAATGTCAATTTTACAATCTTTCATTAATAAATCTTGATTAACATAGATCTTATGCAATCATCTTGGATCCTCACTAAAGAATGCTTTTGGGTATCTGTCATCTTGGAAAAAGTGCATTATTTCATTAGTTGTATAGGTCTGCTAATCATTAATCTGTTGTGATGCTTTTATTTTATATGAATAGTGTATGTTAAAATATTTAGTTAAGAGTGTGAAGAATGGACAGAGCCTGGGTTTGCTGTCAAGAATATTTAATCCAGACTACGGACAAATTTTGCAGCACTGGTGAACTCCAGGGCTGCTATATCTAAATTATCATTTGAGTTAGAAAACCCAAACCAGTCTCACTAGAGGAAAAACCCTCTTGAGCCTGTTTGAAATACAGATGGTCGAGCCTCTGTCACTCTGACCAAAAGCTGTTCTTCTTGGCCTGTTTAACACAGTAATATAAAACAGAGGGCACCAAAGAGTTGCATTCAGGCAAGTATTCAAATGATATTAAATATAGTGATCTATCTTTGCTTCTAAAGCATCATAACCCCTACATTTCTGCTCTCAGTTCTTAGTGATGTCAGCCTTGGTTGTTTCATGCCTATTTTCCCATAAACATGTCAGAGCTATGTTATTAAATTCTCCTTAATTCCTGTTTGTTTATGATGTCTACAAGGAAACAGTCAAGTAAAGTTTAAACTGTAGGCTTGTCTAGCACATCCATCAGTGCAGCGTATACTGAAGCAGGTGTGTAATGTTCCCATTCTATTAAGGGTTTTATTTGAAGATGTGTCAATCTGTAACACTGCAGTACATCTTTAGTGCCTTTTGTCTGTGCTTTTAGACAGTTTCTTACAGCATTTTTCATGAAGCATTAAAATTGGGTTCCAGATGCTTATATGTCCATTCTTCTTTACAGGACCATTCACAGTAACAAGACATGCTTCTCCAAGCAACAAACAAAACTCTTTAATTTAGTCAACTTTTTAGTTAATATTTGACTGTAACAAAATTTTAATTTTTTTGCCTGTAACAAAAAGCCTTAATATTAAGATTTCAAGACTCAGATTCATTGTACATCAATCTATTGTTTCCCTTACCTCTTTTGCCAAAGAGATGTTGATGCAGATATTACATCTCATTTCGTAAGTATAAGGAACTAATAAAAAAGTAAATTGATATTCCAATAAAATAACTGAAGTATGTACAAAAGAAAAATGAAATGCCTGTTGCAGAAATTGTTCCTGGTTAAAGGAACAAGACAATATGCTTTAACTGGCAAAGGTTTCTATCAGTTCAGAAATCAGTGAGGCTGTTCTGTACTTTATGATTTGAAGAAATGAATAAAAAGCATGACTTCTACTCAAAAGCAAGCAGGCAAAAATTAGGAAGAGCACAGCAGCAGGAACAAGAGATTCTTACAAGACCTGGCATACACTGGAATAGGAAGAAGGGTCAGCACAAGAAGGAAAAACAGAGATCTAGGCATTCAAGCACATTCAAGAACTGAACCCTCTCAGCACCACTGTGTGGTGAGTGAATAGCCAAGAAATCCATCTCATTGCAGTGAAACATTTTTGGACAAGAGCCTATGGTCGCTACAAGCCCCCACAAGCTGCAGGGTCAGAAGTCTTGGCTGGGGATGCACAGGTGACCACTCCTTCAGCAAGGCTCTGCATGACAGAATGTGCTTTTTAGAGGGACTAAAATTAAATACACCCTTTCTGAAAGTCACAGGAGAGATACCTGAATTAAGGTTGTGTGTACTCTCAATTCAACATGCTTATGCATCTAGTTTACTGGAAATCTCATTCTATAGGATTATACGCTGCTTTTATGTGATTATGTCATCTTCAGTATTCAGAATGACTATGTGACTGCTTGATCTGAAACTGTAACTAAGATGTTCAACTGTAACTAAGGTACATTTTGTACAAAACTTAAGAGACATGTAGGAAATGAGGCATGGAAGTAGGGGAAGGATAATCCTATTGTTATAGATATTTGTTATAGATATTTAATGCTGTTCACAGGAACTAGGTTCCTAAAAAAGCATAGCATAGTTTTACATAGCAAGGGAAGAATCCCGGCCTATTGGTGTCCTCTAGGACAGAGGGTAGTCTGGAAACTACCCTCAAGGGAGTCTGAATAAAAGTCTTCAAGGCAGGCTAACTGTGTTGAGGTATGTTAAATACCTACAGGTAGGTATTCATAACAAAGTTCTGAACTTATTAATATTTTAAATGTAAAATGCCTACAATTATATCCAATAAATGTGCATTTTAAAAGAATCATATTTTGTTTACCTAAACTCCAAGTATTTAATATTTCACCTTACTGGTCAAGACTGATGAGATGGCTCATGACCACTCTCTTCTCCTACAGAGCAACTGCAAAAAATGCACTACAAAATGTCATCTGAATAAATTTATTACAAGAACTAAGTAATAAAAGCAGGAGGAAAAGCACAGTGACAAGAATGTCAAGTAGCTGATCATTAAAAGTTACATTATAACATTTAAAGGATACTTTAAGGAGAGCTTTTGACTCTCAAAGATATCAAATACCACCACTGAGTGAAATTTCCAAATTAAAAAAAATTCCATTTACTTCAAGATCATGAAGTCTGGATTACCAAGTGAATTTTGCATTTTAGTTTATCTTTAATGTACAGACTACTGTCCTGAAAATTGTTAGGCTTACCACTTCTTGAGAAAACAAACCAAATACATCTTCTCCTTAAAATTAATTTTTGAAATATTATTTCACAGAAACATCAAGAGGTAACTTGCTTGGGATCATTAATGTTGGAGGATATTTATGTCACCATTTCCATTTGTAACTCTACAGAACCTATGAATACTACAAGATCTCATTCCCAGTAATCATTCATAACCAGTTTGGTAGAAGTCAATAAAACATTTACAATAAAGCAGACAGCAACCCTGTTTGCAGAGGGTTATTCATTCTTAAAGTAAGAGAAAAGTCAACACTATCTTTTTCTTCCCAGTAAACACTCATATGATCAAAAGCAAGAGAGCTTCAAGAGATACTGTGAAAAAGGGACTCACCAAAGGTTCAGCCATTACAACTTCAATTTTCTTTTCAGCTTGAACAGCAAATTCTGCAAAGAGGCTTTTGATAACATACTCGCCAGGTTTGACATCTGGATCAATAGTAATGTTGGACATGATGGCGCCTCTCTTTTCCCAGGTGGAAACAACACTTGGAGAAATTCTGCGTTTATTTACTCTGCTGGGTGGTGTGGAGGCTATAGAAAAAAAGAAATTAAAAATCTGTAAGGGATCAGTAAGTAATCACAATATCCTCTTCACCTTCCCTTCTACCCCATACAGCTAATAACACAGTAAATTCACAAAACCAGAAGTAGAAAATTCCTTGTTACAACATTTCTTTAATTTTGTATGAGAGGGGAAACTTCACAGTAAAGCTAAGTTGCATGAGAGAGTAGAAACAACGTAACATATTTTTTTAACAGATAAAAGGCAATATTGATTTGAGATGTGTGAACCACCTCATTCTGAAGGCAACTGGATTTTGATCATGATGGAGTTTAGTGACTTTAATATCCTGTATCTTCAGTTCAAACACAACATGACCAAAAAGCAAAAGGGACATTTTGAAAGGACTTCCGGGTTAACTTGCTAATTGTGAGAAGTATCTGTTGACTCCGATTTTTATAAATCATCCACCAAGTTTAAGACTCTACTTGGTGTCAGTCACCTCCAGTGAAAATACTTCCCTGGATTCTCTTGCCACTTTGAGGCGTTAAACCTATTTTCCTAATGTAAATCCATTTTCCTAACGTAAGCTAATTATTTTCCTCCACTTCCAAGTTGCAGATCTGGAATACTTGCGCCTTGCCAGGAAAACAGATCAATACATCAATCAATACAAGTGACACTGGATATATTAGTTTCCTTCTCTAAGGATTAGAACTTACACTCTTATACCGAAACTATCATTTACTAACTTTACATTCTATTAATCAAACCTTCATTTTATTTTTCTCCTTGAGCACCCAATTAAAACATATTTATTATTACAGCCATTGTCTAATGTGAATTACAGTACTGAAGATCAGATATCAGTATTGATTTGCATTTAATACATACATGCCAAGAAAAATAAATGATTACAATTCTCAGTTTGCACATAATAGATCAAAAGAACTATTGGTGTCTCTACTGATGTAGCATATCTACCCAGAAAGATCCAATATTTCTGTAGCATATTCTGTGACAGCAGATTGTTTATTTCTTTGAGATTAAGTAGTGTTGGCTTTTGATACCAACATTTTCTCCTTATCCCCCCATATAAGGGGACTCCAAGAGAGCTTATTTTCAGCCTGTTTTATGGTTATTTATGGTTTATCTGAACAAGATATTGCAACTTCAGGTTTCTTCCGGCTATCTGCAGTTAAAATTTGATGAACTTGGCCAATTTTGCTTGATTTTCAAAATTTTCACTTGTTTTCAATTTGTATATGCACAATTCTTATTAACTAAGTATTATCCACATCTTTTACTAAAAACATTTTGTATTGTTCAACTCATTTGTGAAAACACAGCTTACTGTAGAGATCAAACCTTCAGAGACTTCCCTTAAAATCTTCCTCCATTTTAATCTATACCCTTCCTAATTTTTTCTATACCTTGAACAAGCTACATTTTACTTACTGAATATTTCTTCCTCACAAAAAATCATTTATTTATAACAATGCATTACTGAAGTCAATAATTCAGCACAAGTGGAAACTGAGTGCTCATCAATACCTTAGTCTTAAACAAAAGGAAGTCTACCTTGCTCAAGCTTGTGATTAAAATGTATGAACTATGTTTCTTGGCAATTCTCATACAAGCTTGCTGCTCTATCAACACATCGCTGTTTAGAAATAAATAAATAAATAAATGAAAGACAAGTGGCACGGCTCCAGTGAGATGCTATTTTCTCCTGGAGTGGTGTTTACAGCGCAGGCGAGCTCCGTAGGGGTGGCAGGACTGGCCAAGGTCACGCAGCCGACGTCCCTGCGCTCGCAGAGAGCGGCATGCGATGCTGTGGGACAACAACTTGACTATTCCCTGCGCGCCCTCCATGTGCCATCAAGCGCCTCTGCAGCGCTTTTATCTTGATCTTGGCAAGAGCAGTCCTAAAAGGCACAGAAAAGCATGTGCCACAACGCAGCGCAGGCAGCAAGATCAAAGCTGCTGCCACGTTCTAAATCCCTGCAGGGGATTCTACTCCATGAGAGCGCACAAAGCGGTTCGGAAGTGCCTCAAAGTACCCACGGCAAAGGAGAACAACGGGCCAAAATGTCTGTCTTGAAAGAAAATTCCTTCCCATGCCTGAACCTGATGACTGGTTTATCCCTCAGAGAAGTGCACACAAATGCCAGGAGCTTAAATGTTAACTTTATTATAGTCTCTGCACACATCTTCCAACATCCATGCTGCACCTTTCTAACGCTCATGCTTTCAAAGGCAAAGACAGACATTTTTGTGTCAAGAAAAAAAGCACAGAAGGACAATAACTAAGTCAAATAGTCCCCAATATGAAATTTGTCTCACTGTGTTTTACTTTTAAAGCAAACAAAGCAAACAAAAGCTTCTCTTGCTGAGGACGAGGTTGGAAGCCGCTGAAGTTGCAAAAGGCATGCTGCAGACAAGCCAACCCACAGGCTGTCTCTCTCCCACCTGCACGGCTGCTCATGTGACAACTTAGTGAATCACCTCAACATGGGGAAACTGGACAAAAAACCTAACCCTAGGAGGAACAAAAGAAGCAGTTAGATTACAGCAGCTTCATGACCTGCTGTAGAAATTTTAATGCGAGGGAGGAAGCACGGCTTGGGAACATGATACTATGACAGCCTTAGATCAGTCTACAAAGCCACAAACCTCCCTGCTAGGCTGTAATTTTCACCCCCCACCTTCAGATACTTCAGGCAACAGGAACGTCAGCTGTGAGCGTCATCCCCACTCACACTCACCGCACCACCCTCTCTCTGTGCAAGCACAAGCAGGCGCGCAGCTCTGCAGGGAACCAAGCTGGAACCACAGCACATGCCCTCTTTGTTTTCCCGGGTTAATTTTAACCTAATTGGCTTTCCCTTCAGCTCATCACACAGCTACACTTATGCGTGAACAGGGCAGGTGAAGCAAATGGCCTTTTTCTTCTTGCAGCAGCAAAGCAGAAGTAATGTGCATCCACAATGAAACGTATTGCTCACTTTTATGTTCCCACACACAAATTCTTCAGTTTGTAATGAGCCCTCAAAGAAGAGAAAAATGTCAAACTGAAGTAGTTTTTAATACAGTAATGAAACAACTACAATATCCTTAACTTTGTTGAAATGCCACTATTTCTAGGGCAGAATAAAATACTAGGATTTACTTTCAGTGGTGCAGTAACTTGCTGAGGCCTCTGTAATCCATGACAGAGTTAACAGTTCATATTAGTGATTCCTGTCTCATAAATAACAGGGTTTGTATTCTATTTGCCATGTAAGACAAGCAAGTTAGGGGGAAAAAAAAAAAAAACACAGAAAAAATACATGGGAGGGAAAAGGGAGAGAGTGCCACATTGTCTATCTAATAAGCAGTTGTATAGTAGTTTTTGAAAGGAAATCCAAAATTTAATATCAGATTTCTTAACTTAGCCAAACATTATTATCTGGTATAACTATGTTCAGTGGGATTCATTCACAGACGAACTTGAAACTGATGACCCTATAAAAATCCACTGTGTGAATTTCAAATGGCGTATTAACCAGAAAGCCTCATTATTGGGCAGGATTAAATAATTTCATTCTGTATTTCTTTTGCTACCAAAGTTGACAGAGCATGAACTATTTGGGGTTCCCACCCGCCTGGTAAGGGTATGCTTGGAGCCTCGGAAGCTCATAAGCTCTGCAGCTCTCTCACTCACTCTTTCTAAAAAAAGAGCAGTAGGCTTTGTCTGGTTTGTATTCTCCTCAAAATAATGTGAGGAACACAGCACAGCACATACCATTGCCAGGCTTTTTTTTATTTCTGCTCTGCCAATAGTCTCTTATTATTTTACTCTAGCTAAAACTGACTTCTTAGAGAACTGTTAAAATGTCAGTAATACAACAGCTTCTTTCTCGCAGGACAATTTTTTTCCCCGTTTGAAATTAAAACTTCATCTATCAAGACCATTTTTGTTGTTGTTTTTTTTTGTTTGTACTACAGATGAGAGTTGGAATCAAAGCTCATAGCAGCTACAACTGCTCAGAAACCCCACGCTGGTACAATGCTCCCAAACCGCCTGCAAACGTTGGCTGGTACGCGCGCGCTGCTGGCAGCGGGTGTGACACAGGACACGCGGCAGCGAGCGGGTTTGGTTGCCAGGGCCAGCCCGCCTTGTTTGGGCACTCTCAGAGCATAGTAAGACAGTACGGAGAATAAGGGGATAGGCCGTATATCTGAGGTCAAAAAAGCGATACACACTGCACGTAAAGACAAAATTGCTGCATGTTCAACACAAAAAATGTCTAGAACTACAATTATTTTTTATATACAAATCGGTATTAAAAATGCTGCTCTTCTCCATATCGCTTGAATGTAGCAAGGGCTTAAGCGAGTTATTCTGGATTCAAACACACACAGTAGGATGCAAGACAGAACCCACTGCACAGCAGCCCATGACAGTGGCAAGTGCCCTGCGCTTCACAGCTAATGTGAAGTAATTGACTTTAGCCTTCATATATCCTTTTTTCTTTTTAATTATCCTACATGTCATGAGTGTTCGTATCTGCTTTCAATTGTCCTCTTCACATCTTTTCCTTTAACTGAAATTGGCTCTGTGTAAGTTCCTGTTGTTTCTCAGGAAGTTTGCTGGTCAGATTGAGGCAGATACCTCCTTTCTTCCAAGACAGCCAAAAATAGATCTAGAATTCTTCCATGTATTTTAAGTACGCTATCCAGCTACAAAATAAACACAACACACTCTGTCACCATAGTCTTCACTAAAGAGAATTTCTATTAAGCTCATTTCTAGGGTAGTAAATCACAGCCCACATTTAATGGTTATGCTTTTTTTATTATTATTTTGCAGCAGAGATAGTATCACAGCTACTTAAGCTTCCTATAATAGATACTGCAAATGTGCTTGAATATCCTGCTGAGAGCATGAAATTTTAAATTGTTTAAAATATTATCTGCATAATTATTTAATAGAAATTTAATTAGACTCCTTGTCTCCAACTCTGATAAACTCTACAACATTTGGTCCTACCACACAGAGTGATTTTAATATATATGGAAAAGTCTCTGTAACAACTGCTAGCATGACTTCTAACAACAAATTTTCAGGTATCTTACTGAAGAAACCAGTGTTTTTTCCTAATAAAGAAGTTGATGCTCAAAGCAATGACTCAATCTGACCAATATCATCCCAACAAGCTTCAAGCAGAGCCAAAAAGTTAAATCTAGGTTTCCTGCCTCCCAGGCCGGGGTTCTGCTTTTTAGAGCAGAGAGCTTCTTCAGTAACAGCACTGGTATGGTGAGTCATTCCTCTTACCTTTATGGGGAGGCGATAAGTTGCAACCCACCAAAAGCTTCTCTCTGAACCTCTCTCATATGTAGAAGGGAGACCCCACTACTGGCTTTCAAAATGCCAGTTTTAAGATTTTTCCCTGGGCAAAGTTTTCCTTCAGGATCAAAACGAAAAAAGCACTGAAATCATTAAAAAAGAGCTAGAAGGTAGAACACACTTATCCTCACACTGTCCGTAGAGAACCTGCTTCCTTACAGAATAGTGATTCAACAGGAAGAACAGCCGCCACATGTTATCACGTACAAGCATCTAAATCAGACGTGCAGGTATTTTACACCTATGAAAGGTAGAAAACACAGATACTTTTGTTAAGAACTATGATGGTTGGGAAAGAGGCCCGACCTGACATTCAAGGAAGCGTCAGGAGATCTGGGAGAGCCAGTGGGGAGGAGGAGGCTACTGGGCTCATTCCATCCACTGACATCAGCAGGCTCCAGAGCTGCAAAAGCAACTCCAAGCTACAGCCACAAACATCGTTACTGAAAACTCCCCACCATCTCCCAGGTCACGCAACTCCACTCTATTCCCTGGGAGAGGGCAGGGAAGAGCACAGGGAGAAGAGTTAAAAAAAAAAAAAAAAAGGAGAGAAACACTCGGGATCTCTCAGTTGGAGAGCACAAGACGCCCAGAGAGCAGAGCAGACGTGCGCAGGCGGGAGGCAACATGACACAGCACAGAGGTTTGGGGCTGAGGAGAAGGAAGTGGAGGAAAGAGGAAAAAAAAAAAAAAAGGAAACTGGTTTTGAACTAAATTGTCTCAAGTCCTACTCAGTCGTTCTTGATTATGGCATCATATCAGGAAATCCTGACCATTAAAGTGTCAAACCATTGAAACTGCATTGTTTAAATAATTCCCTGTTAGAACAATTGCCAGCAAAGAATAGCCACCTCTTCAATAGCTTAAACAGCTGTAAACTGTAAAACAGCTTTAATTTTTTAAAAACAATTTTTTTTTTCTAAAAATCCTTCATTTGGAAAGGAATAAGAATTATTTCACACATCAAAATTATGAGTGTTTTTGACGTGTTTTGCTTTACCATCAGAAAGCCATTTCCATGCAGATACATGATCAAATTAAAGGGCTATAAAGGATAAATTAGGACCTCTGCTTCACCTGCGCATACCCAAGAATGCAGCCCACCACCACACAGCTGTAGGAACGACAGGATCAATGCTACTAGTTACATTCTCAGGACTTACCTCCAGAAACACATTTGGTGTACTGGAGTTTTACAGAACTCAACTCAAAGCTGTATAAATAATAATACAAGTACGATTTAATATATGTGTTTCTGCTGGAAAACTCTGTAATCCAGTGGCAAACTCAGAGAGTATGCAGTAAGCACATCCCTGTTATCTAGTGCCTTGCACAGGAGACCAACTGGGAAGACCTAGCACAACCTCCTGTCAAAGTACTTGACACAGCACAAGCAAAGCACTAGTGCTGGGCTGTCAGTAGGTGCATATCCTGTGATGTCTTTAAAACATTATGCCATAACTGAGCATTTTCAACTGGTTAAGTTTCACCCATCTACAAATGTTACATTCCCTCAAAATAATAACAAATTACAAATAAAAGCCCTAAATTTGTTTCCTAACTCCCTACATCCCAATATTGTGCTTCTACAGTATCAGAAGTCATGCTTTCAATATTGACACAAGCAAAGAAATAATTCTAATCCTGCATAATTAAATTCCAAATAAATAAATAAATAAACAAATGCCATACTACTCATTTTAAAGAGCATGATGTGCAAATTATTATTGCATCAGGAGTAAAGATGACTACTTCTATTTAAATACTGAAAGCAAGGACAGAAGAACATAACTTTGGCCTGTGCTGCTAGTTCTCCTCACCCACCTGCCCTGAGGTGAACAGGAGGGAGGCAGCACTGAGTGGGGGAGAGCGGCGCTCCATGGGGCCAGGTGTCTCAGGTTCATCACTATGTGCATCTTGGCTTTGCTTTCAGACAGTTCTGTGCACTTGCTTCATAGCAGACAGGCCATAACTCGTAAAAGCACCGCACATGTTTTCTCTTTTCCGCAGATCTAATTCTCGGAGTCAAAAAGACAAGTGCAAGGAGCTCAGCACAGAGATCTATTTATCTCGCACCAATTCCAGGGACTGGAGCTACCGCGAACAAGGTAAAATTTTGATACCTTCCCATTAGTCAGTACAGGATTCCCTTGTGCTTATGCAGCATCTACCCAGCTTCACCCATAAGAATCCAAAAATAATGCATCCATTTGAACCTAACGCATAGGTATAATCCCCCCACCTGCATCCATATTCTCCAGCCTTCATTGCTAGAAGAAATGTGGGAAGCAGGCACTCGCTCAAGGGAGAGGTGCTTTGCTACTGAGCAGATATAAGCCTGTTTGCTGACTGGGTTTCTCTCTGTCCCTTTCCTGGCCTGTGGGCTGCAACCTGACCAATGGCCCGCTCTGAAGAATAGTCTTCAGTGACCCGTGACAGGTAAGTTTGCAGGCAAACATCTATATATTACTATTTTTCCCAGTACACACACACAGACAGTTCCCTCCCGGCCCTTGCTATCTGGTGAAAAGACAACAACAACAAAACACCGTTCAAGCTATGGATAAAAAATATATAAATAGCAAAGAAATCTTATTTTCCTTCCTGGGTTAGCACACTGAAAGCTATAGCAGCGAAATGCACTGATGCATTGTCCCCTCCACAAAAAGGAGAGAGATCAGTGCTTGGCCAAGCAATGTTAAATTAAAAGGTACAGGAGAAGCAAAGGTAGCCAGGGCCAAGGCAGTAGAAAGGAAAAGAAAAAAAAGAAAATTACAAATGTGTATTCCAAACTTCTGCATACAATGTTTTACAAAGTTAAAGACACAGCTTTCCACAACAATGATGAGAGTGAACTTACTCTGAATAATTATTTTACATTTATGGTATGTTGACTGCATGAAGAGGAAGAAAAGCAGCCCTAAACTCTAAATTGAAATCTTTAAGCAGCAGAACCTAAAAAAATAAAAGATAAGGCTACAGTATAGAAGGAATACAGCTACAGTGATAGCTGCTTGCACAGATAATTTTAACTTGGCCCTGTATTTGTCACTACACCCATATTGTATCCGATGAAGTTTTGTTTCCTTTTAACAGAGAAACAAACACACGTACACAACAAAGAGCAAACACCAAGGTCAAAGAGATTATGGGCCTGCCTTTGTTAAACAGCAAACAGAAAAAAAACCTTAAAATGTTTCCTAACGGACAGATTACTTAGAAAAAAAGAAAAAAAAATAAAAGCTTTCCCATTCTCCCTTTGAAGAATTACAAACATAAAAAACACTACCAAAATAATCTTTGAGTATGTATTAGGGGAAAAACAAACAAACAAAACTTCTATTATTATGTTGCAGAGAAAGAGAAAATAATGACAAAATATTCTACAAGTTTGCTCTTGATATTATTTCAAAAAAGAAGTTTTTGCAAAGGGTTACTTTGCCCTGCACAAGCCAAGGTAGCTTGTTTATAGTCTCCCCTTTCCCTCCCTATTCTTTCCGTGTAAGAAGGTAGCAATTCCAGCTCACAATAGAAGGAGGAAAAGACTTTCCTCCTCATGATGGTCCACCTGGCACCTCTCCGGGGTCTGTGGAAAAAAACCTTCCAAGTGTTGGCTGTAGAACAAACAACAATTTCAAATACACGCCAGAGAAATCTTATTAAAGTCTATAGAGAAATCAAATAGATTTTTTAACATATTAAAATTTCAGATGAAAAACATTACAGCTCAGAATTGCATTACAGGTATCTAGATCGGGTCTTAAACCAGATTTAAAGTACATTTTCACATCTTCGTAAGTAAATGCCTACTGAGATATCCAGAAGCACATTAATGATATTTTTAATATTTGATTATGGTTTGAAAATTAAAGTGCAAGATGCATGCACAAGAATAAAAGAATAAACAAATATATTTGAGAATTTAAATATGCTTAAGCTATAAATCAGGCTTGGAATCGGTCTCACACATTAAGTCCCAATTCCAGAAAAGGACAATTGATCCACATTCTGATTTTGTCAGTTTTGTCTAGTAATCCTACGCAGGAGCCATGAGCTGAAGAGGAAAATAAATCTCTGAAGACTAACTTAATCTGCCACATGTTAATACAAACACACCAAGAAGAAAAGGAAAAAAATTCCAGCATTTTCAAAAGAAAAAAAAAAAAAAAAAACCTTTCTGCAAATCAAGGTAACTGCCTAACTTCAACTGGCCCCAAAATAACGATGCTCCCAAGATACTCTTTTTTGTCCTGGACTGAAAGGGATCCTGCTTTGGTGGGTTTCAGTTCCCAATACAACTCTAACCAAAGTTTCAGTATACAACAGGTATAACCACAGCATAAATTTCTTGACAATGCCACGTTAAAAAATGTATTTTCAAATAATAGTAACCTGCTCCAATTAAGTTCACTTCAGAAGAAGCTGCCTATTGAGAAATTAGTTACAGTGCTGTTTCAAATGAACTGCTGTGCTTTCCTATGCATCAAGTCCCTTCAATCACCCAATGTCAGCTACATCAGGTGGTAAACCATTGAAATAGCCTGGGGTGGCTATTTTCATCTTTTTTGTGTGTGTGAAAGTTCCATGAACACAAAAGCCATCATCTATTTAGAAGACTCAGGACTGATCTGCAGGTTACTTGCATTTACCTGGCTGCTGCAGTTAGTGAGTTTTGAGGTTCTTCTGCATTTTTCAGTATTCATATAACAGCATAAGGTAGCTCTGAGATGCCATGAAGTCCTAGTTAACCATATTGGAAAGAAAAAAAAAGCACAAAAGCACCTAAATTTTATGTAGCTATGTGTCTATGCTAAATGCACATAAGGGTAAACAAAACTAACAAGAATCTGAAGTTTTGTCAACTTCTTGGTAAACCAGAAAACACCCCTCAGAGCTTTAAGTCTTCAGGGAAAGTAAAAGCACAAGGGCGCAAGGCAGCCTCCCAGTCCTGCAGACACAACAGAGCCATACTGGACCTATGTGAGAAAGCAGGACTGGGTAATGAAGTGCTACTCTTATCCACTGCAAACACAACAAGCTTGCAGTTAACAGCATCTTTCTCAAAGGGGGAGACTGGTCACATTTGAAATAAATCAGAGGCTATCATACACTTGCTCATGGAACTTCAAAGCGCATGGCTAGATTGGTCATTTATAAGACTGAGCTCTACATCAGCGGAAATGCACTCCTCTAAACTTCCTCAATTTTATTTTTAATGTGATTTTAATTTACTTTGGAATCTCTGTGTGTGATTTCACCAGCAGCACGCCCATGCTGTGCGGTGTCTGCTGCGAGGTCCTGCCGCCGCCCCTGCACACCTGCCTCTGCTCTCACCGGCTCCCCAGCACGTCAGGGGTGGCTGAGGATGGACACATGGACAGCTCTGCCAGCTGCAAAGGGCACAGAGAGGTATATCCAAAACCAGCACGCTGCTGGCAACCTAAGGATCCCTCAGAAAGCTCAAAGAGGGCTTAACAGCCGGCATCCTTCTCTGCTGGGACTTGCCATTGTAGGACAGTGAGCAAAGCCTGCTTTCTTTCAGGTTTATATTAAGGTCTCTCCTATAAGGTCTTGACATTTAAACCTGCTACAGATTCCTACATTACTTTCAGAAACAAAATGTGTATTAGATTTTTTGCAGGAAAATGGAAAAATAAAGTCTATAAGCACAGTCTATAAGCAAAACAGCAAACAAGCAAGGGACTGACCACAATTAAAAAAAGTAAAATAGAGTAGGGCAGGAAGGAAATATACGGGAAGAAAGGTAAGTAACTACTAAGATTCTGTTTTAAAATTTCAGCAATGTCTGGCCCTCTTCTAGCAGAAGATAAAAACAATAATGCTCATCTGATCTGTAACTCTCCTTAAAACTGCTGTACATAGAGAAAGGGAAAAAAGCAGTCACTGAGGCTATTGTGCAGAGCTAGCTTGGGTAGCTAGCCAGTGCAGCTACCTCTCACACTGTAGTACGTGGGTATTTGCAAAACACATCATCAGGATACCTGGTATCATTCTTACTCAGGTATACTATTAAGAAATCTTTTTTTTTTTTTTTCAGTCTTTTGCCATGCTGTTACCACTCAGCCCTGGGAATCTCAGCTTCTCTGGTCAAGGTTTTGGATCAAAGCTTCATCTCCATCAACATACGTGCTAGACCAAATCTGTACCCATTTTAAGAAAACATATTACTTCATTAACCTTTTAATCAATGGCCTACAGAATTAAGAAAGCCAGATCAACACCCAAACAGATGGGGGACAGGGAGCAGACACAGAGTGAGGGGAACGGTGTCGGGGCGCTTGCCAGCCCTGCTGTTTGTGTCCAGCAGTGACTAGAGGCCTCTGCAGGGATCAGGTCTTCAAGATTTAGCACAGAAGTGAAAACAGCAACTTCTCTAATGCGTCTGACACCTGGAGTGAGACCAAACACAAAACCATGAAATGATAACAAGCTTTGGCCACTACTGAGTTACTTTCAAGTTGGTGACCTAGAAATGTGGGACTCGCATTCAGAGTTCACCACCAATCTTTTCCCACAGTGATGTGGTGTTTAGGTTTGTAATGCCACGTATCAACAACATCAGAAAGAGCTGTTTTAATCATGCTATTAAAAAATCCACTACTGAGCTGACTAGAAGTAAACACTGAAGCCTCTGAATCGAACAAAATAGACAGAAAGAGCAGAAGAGGTGCACCAAGTGCTGCCAAGGACACTCACTTGCACCACAGCATATTAGAGGAGAGAAAGAACTGACCCTGGTAAAAACAGTAGCTGCTTGAAATGCCAGGAAACTGCAAATACTATTAAACCAGCCATGCAAAGCACTGTGGTCCTCCCAGCCAAAACTCCATGCATGCGGGTGAGCTTCCTTTTCTCTTTGCTTTGTCATCATAAAAATGAACTGAAGTGTTGATCGCCAGCTTGCCTTTTTCCAGGACAAGACCTCATTTGTAGCTGAAAGAACAAAAAAAGTCTGGTGATACTTGGCCCGGCTGCTGGGCCCTGCTGGCAGTTGGCACAGGCGAGATGTCAGAGCTGAAGGAGGTGGCTTTGCACTGAGATGTCAGGCACTGGGTTCTCCTAACCTAACCTCAGCCGTACAATGACCAACTGAGTTCTCACTGAACAGCGACCCAAGGACACAAGCACTGAAGTTCTTGCTGTGAAGAACTCATGTTCAGCAAAGGAAGCAGAGGGATGATGAATAAAAGAGGTCAGAAGAGGAAAACCATGAGGCTCCTTCAGTTGCTTTGGTAGCAAAGTGAATACAATGATTCTGTACGTTAACTTTTCAACCATCACCATACTTAAAATAGTTATTGATTGACCCGTAACAGCTCCTGAGTTAGTTTCATGAGATATTCCAACGCAAAGCCATGGATAAAAAGTTCATTTCGGTCTGTACTTTAATGTTTCAATAATAAATATTCTCATATTAAAGTCATTAAAATTAAAATACATATAACTCTGTACCTTAACATTTTATTTTGATATGTTATTGTAGCTTGTCAGTCTACTAGTCAAACAATCTCCCAGTAAACTCCACTGAAATTTCTCACTGAAAGTAGTTTCCGACAGACATCATAATATAAAGCTTTGCTTGTGACCTAAGCACTGGCAGCTGGGAACATTAGAGCACTCAAAACTAATGACTGTATAAGCAGTAGCATGGGACAGTATTGCCCTGAATATAAGTACCTCTTAGGGCTTAAAATTATCTTTTCTTCTAAAGTATACATTTACACTCTATTTTGCAATTTACCTAACAGAATTAAAAGCTCACTTAGACTAGGACCATCATTCTTTGTAGAGAATGAGGAAGAAGATTTTTTCTATAGAAGGGGAAAACTTTGATTTCATGAAACAGGATATAGTATAGCAAACACTTTTGCTCCATATAGGGGGTTTAAAGTTGTTAACCATTTTTCTAAATAAAGACTGTTTTGTCAGTGATCTCTTAAATGCTACTAAATCTCTAGTGTCTGAGCTTTTCCGCTTCAAATATAAAAGTGCCAGAGGCAGAATTGAAAAAGGAAGGGGAAAAAAAAAAGTCAGCAGAAATGAGATAGTTAATATGGGTTGTTGCAATTTGTTTGTGTGGAGCTTTCCTGAAGTCCATGCAGAGCCTGCAGTTTATTCCAGCAGCAGCTGACAGAATGGTTTGCATACTGGCCACTTTCTCCTTTCACAAGCATTCCTATCTGCAATCAGAATCAGTACAAAATCTGGTTATGGAGTTAACAAAGAGATTATTGCTTTAATAGAAAGAACACACCAAAGGAAAGTTCATTCTGGTACATTTATGTCTGATGAAAATAAATGTATATTCCAACACATACTGCATTTACTACTATGCAGGCATCTACATTAGAAGGTAATAAAGTTGCCAGCCTCTCACTACAGGCAGCCGTCCTCACAACCGCTGTCCTTGGACTTAGGAGGATTCAGTTTGCTAACAAAAACAAACCATCACCTTCTCAGGAAAATTGCTCAGAGTGTAGGGCAGCGGGCAAGGCTGCCCCTTTTGGCCAAAGAGAACAGTCTGTCACCTCACAAAGCTTCATCTTCATCCTACTCAATTGACTCAGACTAAGGTACCACAACTGAAAAAGTTTTGTCAACTTTAAAAGATTCAGTTATGCATCTGGGAGGTTTTTCAGCTTTATCATTTGACGGGTTCGGAGAATCTACTTCCAGCAGGCAGTTGTCTCCTTCCAGCTCAGATCCATTTGTAGACTTGAACATTCCTGAACAACCACTCAACGATATGCTGAAAATAAATTCCTTCAAATAGCTATTTTGTCTTTAAATAAGATTTTACTACACAGAACATGTTACCGACGTTTCATTTAACTGAATATTTGCCAACATATCAGACTAGCGTCTGCATTAGAGGACACCCAAGCTGACAACTAGAGCCAAATATGGAGGCCGCACTCTATAATCCCTTTTTACAGAAAAGCCCTGAGACATTCACATTTTATTCAGTGGTAACTGCAGGCAAATACTTTCACACAACAACTGTCAGGCTCTGAAGAAGCCATTGCAAAAGCTGCACTATTCTCTACAGCAAACAAACTTACTACTTCAGTGGTGCTAGGAATAGACCTGAAATTAAACTTACTATTGTGAAGTACAGTTATAAACATTTAAGCTATCAGAAAGGAAAAAATGAAATGAAATGAAATGAAATGAAATGAAATGAAATGAAATGAAATGAAATGAAATGAAGCCCTCCCTGTCCTTCCAAGCCCCCAGCCCCAGCAAATACTCATACTGGGGTTTATTTGCACTTATAATGTGCACTCAATGCACTTAATACAGCGTATTACCACAGCAGAACCTCTCTTAAGAAAACTAACTTTTTTTTTGGTTGGTTGGTTGGTTGTTTTTTGATTTGTAAAAGAGCAATCTTCAATCAAGATAGTCCTATCAGGCAAGTGATTCTTCAAGTCCACCTGATTTCTTTTCATGCACAGACAGAAGATCCAAACAAGTCCCTGGTTTTCAAATGCTTGTCAGTACCTCGCTCCAACAGTGTGCTTTCTTTTATGTGGGCATGAGAAAGAAGTGTGGTCATTCACTTAGAATTTTAATAAAAGTTTTCCTGAATGACTGCTTTCCTACCATGAGTTTTGCCCACAGATTCACAGGTATGTTATACCAACTTCAAAAATCATTGTTAACTTCCACCAAAAAAAGGGAAGGACGGTGGCCTCCGTTAAGCTTTGGTAACTTAAAGGTCAGCGCTTCTTTTCAACTGTGCAAACTGCCCCCAAATCCTTAAAGCTCATGTGTGATTTGTGAAGCAAAATGGATATAAAAGTCTCCTCTACTGCCTGCAGTGCAGAGGTATCCTAATACATGAGCTTAAAGACAAACATAAATAGCCAAAGGACAGCTATACTAGTTATCAACTGTTTACCAAATACACATGCTTAATATGCTAAACATAGCAATAAGAAGCTTTTAAGAATTATTAGAGCTATTGAGCTTTTTTGGTTCCTTTCTTTTACTCTAAAAAAAAAGTTTTTATTTCTTGACAAGATGATTAATACAGTAAGTTTTAGAAATACAGAAGGCCTTTTAAAAAGCAGCTGTGGAACATGGTCCTGTTTACAGAAAAGCAGCTGATTCCAGTCTGCAGACCATAAGCCTCAAAAAAGCATAGCTTTTATTAAAATACATGTAATATTTTACAGAAAAAATTCCATTACATAATGGTTTTCACTGTGAGAAGCATTACATTTGGCTTTTGAATAAATTGTATCGCTAAATATAATTCAGAAGGTATCTAGATTGCCTTTTATGAAAGTTTCTGTTCACAAAAACTGAGATCATTCTTACATTGACATAAACAACAGTCAAAATGGGTATTTTGCTACAAAACCAAAAACTCCAGAAGAATCACTAAATAGATCTCAAATCCAAATCTCACTGAACTCAACACCAGAATACACTGCTTTAAGGATATGCATTTTTTTTTCTTTAGAGCCAAGATTCACCATCATATCTAAGATTCCTTGCATACTATGGAGCTGTGCAACTCTGAAAACAGCCAACATAAAGTCTCCGTTACACCCACGAGTTCAGCAAGCAAACTCATTCTTAAACATCCTCATGACACAGTTGGTTAAAGAGAACATTCCTGGCCATTTTAAAAGAAGTAATGCCTAAAATAGTTGGCACAGGAACAGCATTTTGAAACTAGGCCATACGAATGTCACTTCATTGTTGTTACTGAAAGAAAAAAGATCAACTCTAATAAAACCTCAGCCAGCACTGCAACAACATTATGCCAGCTAAGCAAGCCTTCAAACCAGACCCATGGAGTTGCTGAGTTTCTGTAATACATTCAAGCATTCTTTACAGATGTCTATTTTTATGCACGTACAAATGCACACAAGTCTGCGCATTCCTCCTTCAATGCCCTCTAATACACAAAATTATAGGATTACCTAGCAGTCCACAAAAAGTAGCATATGCATGTAAAAATTACATTAACACGTAAGAGAAGGATTTCTTACACATTTGCACAGCGACAATATGCGAGTTTATTGAATTTTCAGACTCTACTCAAATGTAAATATTGCATAACTCCTTATTTGGTATACACTGCATCACTTGACTAGGAAATGTATTAAAAGAAACATGACAAGCTCACGCAGCCAACTGAACTCACTGAGGTATGAGCATGAGTTACAGTAGTACTTAAATCCAGGCACTACAAACTCCATCTAAAGGTCTGCTCGGAGTTGCCCTGCGCAGGGAAAGCCATCACAATGTGACTCTCACACATCAAGAGACTAGGTTTGCAGTTACACCAAAAACACCTCTTTTTTTTTCACAAAAGTGAAAATTATGAAAAAAGGCAAAATAGAAATCTAATTAGTTAATAGAAAAAAACTTCATTAGCAGATCACATAGAACTTAATGTATCACTTGGTTAGGAAACTGGTCAGAAACATCTTCCTCTGTTGTGCTTGCATAACAGAGGACATAAAGGAGAAGACTACATCATACAGAACCTTCTCTCAGATACTCCTGACTTATTAGCAGTCCTTATTATTACCCCTTATTTTATTAGAGTTGACACACAATTACACAATCTAGACTCTGCAATTCATCTCCTTAGTTATACAGCATTTACTAACTGCAGATTAAATGTAATGTATCTGAATGCACATATAGTTTATTTTAGTTCAGAAATAGTATGCATTAATAAAAACCAACTATATGCATTCTTATGTATTATTTCAGAGCATTTTTATGAAGCACCTATACCTTTTACTGCAAAATATTTCTTTAAAGTCCTTTTTGATTACTTTTATTTCAACAGGAACATTAGCAACTATAAAGTACTGTTACACGGTCCAGTTTGGAACAGCTACAGTTAAAACCTGATGTGAAAATGTCAAACATTTTCAAAATGTGAACATTTTAAACAAAATGTGTTTCACAAAACACAAATGTGAAAAGTTAACCCTGTTAAGCCACCATTGCCTTAAATTAAAGTCAGAAACCTAAAGGTTACTAATCTAAAACATGAATTAAAGCAATTAATGCAAAAAAAAAAAAAATCCACTTACGTCTGACTAGGTTGTTAAGGCATATTCAACATCTACTCTGCATAGTCTCCTACCACTGATTAATAAATGCATTGTGCTGTAACTCATTACTGATTCTTCCATATCAGAAACATGTGAATCATCACACAAAAAATGCTAGATCAGGTAAAAATCCCCGCAGAGGTATTTTGATGAAATGTTTGGTGTGGGAAATGGTGCATCTCAGTACACCTCAAGCAGCACTTACTGAAGCGGAACCTGAAGCTGAAATGCCAGATCCCTACGGCTACTTAGTTTTTTTTTTTTTTTTCCCCTCATCTTTATGAATACAAGATACTTAAGACACATAAAATATGTAGGATCTTAGCTGGGGTACAGCTACATCATCCCTGGCATCCCTGCATCCTTCTGCCTGTACCTGCAGGCAAGACCTTGCACTAGGGCACGTGCGAAGGGGTGATCTGAGGACACGGGAGCAGCATCCTTGTTTCCGCTGCTTCAGCTCAGAGGAGAAAACTCCCTAGATATGCTACATTAGGTCCATTTAGAAGATCGGTGAGGCTTCTACTTTGGGAAAAAATGAAGGATTTGCCTAGTGCACTGCAGGGACAAGGCAGTACCCGCTGGGAAGCCCTGGGCGCACGGGTAGGCACTTTTGCTCGAGGCCACTCTGCGCTTCGCAGTGCTGGCAGCACTGCAGGCACCGGCCCCTGCTCGCTCCTTCCAGCCAGCAAGGGGTACAAGCAACTTTATCAGAGCAAAACCATCGCGACCCACAGCACGGGAAGACTCGCAGCTCCTCGCGCACCGCGGGGAACGCGCCGGGCGGCCCCGCCATCCGCACTCACCGCCGCCGCCGCCGCCGCCCCAGGCCTTGTTCAAAGACTTGATGCTGATCTCGAAGAACACGGAGTCCTGCAGGCTCAGCATCCTGCCGGCCGGGCCGGGCCTGCCCGCAGCCCGAGCCGCCGGAGCCGCCGCGCGGT
>VWPW01006152.1:1592520-1625771 GCA_013389825.1 Crypturellus undulatus
GCCGCAGGGCGGGGCGGGCCAAGCCAGGGGGCGGCACCCGCTGCGCCGCTCCGCTCGGTTCGGTTCGGCCCGGCCCAGTCCGGGTCGTTCCGGCAGCGCAGGCGGTCCCATCCCGTCTCCCGCGCCCCCCCCACGGTTGCCTCCCGCGGGGGGCTCCGCCGGGGCGCTTAAGTGTAGACGGCGCCTCCTACTATTACTGCTATTATCCTCCCTTTTTCCACGTTGCCTCGATTGCCCCCCCAGGCAGTAGGAAAGCCCTAGGCCACCAAAGCCCGTGAGCCGTTGCTTAGGGACAAAAGGTCCAGGCCCCTGCCCACCTGGAGCCGCGGTGGCTGCCGCGGAAAGGAGCAGGGGCAGGAGCCCCGCAACTGTTGGAGGTAACAGGCATCACGGGAAGAAGGGGCTGTAAGTGTTAGCGGCAGTAGAGGCTTTTCGCTCTTGTTTAAAAATTAATAAAGCACTATTGTGTCATTTATTTCTCAGCTTTTAAGAAGGCACAAGCTAATGCTTTAACTACATAACTTTAATTCCGAGCTTGAAAAGTGACTTGAGACGGGGGGGGGGGGAAAGCGTTGCAACATTTCTTGTAAGATAGTTCTTGATCATTCTGGAACCAAATCCGTTTACAGGTATTTTGGGAGATTTTTTTATTCAAAAAGTGGTAGCAACCCTGGCACCCCAACACTCTGCCCCTACTTACAATTTTAAAAATGATGGGACTGTAAAAAGCTGTTTACAAGTTGGTGGTTTTCAAATAACATTGAACTGTTAAAGTTGCAGTAAATTAAAACTGCCCCCTCTATTCTGTGCAGCACCAGGACTATGGGGACTGCTTTGCAGCACAGATGCACCCAGTGACAGGAGAAAACCTCACGCTGCCGAGGGACAGAACCTGTCTGGGAGGCAGCAGCACCATGACCAGGACGCCAGGGCTACTGCTCCTCCAGGCTGCATGTGCGTGGGTAGCTGTACTTCAGCTTCAAGGTAAGAAAAATCATAAAAGGTGACATTCCTAATGAGTGTGTAGTGGGAACATTTAGTGTCATCTCCCAGGCTGTTATGGAATTAGCTTTTAATAACTGGGAGTTGAAGACTCTGGGCTCCTACGGCTACCGACCAGCTTAGAAGAGCTCTGCATTTCCGTCATTCCTCTGGGCTAAAGGGAGTCACTACTTGAATAGCCTTGGTCCACTTCAGCACAGGCTAAAGCAGTTTAAGACAGACCTCTTTCAGTGGCATTATCAGCTACTACCAATGCTGATAACACTCCTGGTCAGCTTGTAGCACATCTGTTAACCCAGCCCAAAACCAAACCAACTACTGGAAAGCATCTCCAGGTTTTAATGAACAAATCTAAAAGTACCAGAAAAAAAATCAGGAAAGTTTCCAAGTAGTGACAGCTCAAATGATACAAAAGGTGTCTTAAAAAGACACATAACTGTTATACCTAAGAAATAACATTCAACTTGGGTTGAATTGAGAATTCTCAACCAGATACTGAGATTACTGGGACACAGGCTGCTAACACTTATTTAATTAGATGGAATTTTAACTGCAACTTCAATTACACTATGTTTCATGAGGGTCCAAGATGTATTGATTAATCTGGTTTAAAGTGTTTGTCTATATGTGTGTGTACATATATATATATAAATAAATGTACAGTTTCAGAGCTACCCCTCACATGTGCTATGAATAAAACAACCATGAGGAAGATGGCACAGATTCACTCCCAGATAAACAGTTCTTCTAATTCTTATTAGCTTAGAAGACTTAGATATACAAGATGTTCTACAAGTATTTAACAAGAAAAAAATACCACTGCAGGTCCATTTAACAAAAGAGAAACACAGACCTGCTAACGTCCAACTATACAGTTTTAAGACACAAAGAATATTAAAGAAAAAAAAGAGTGGAAGAAGAGAATGCTGCTGACCTAGCCTATTAATTGCTGTCCAACATCCATAGAGGAGACAAACAGCTTTCTTAGAAGAAAAAATGACAGTGTGATCATATCTCAGTTGTCATGAATTAAAATAAGTAAAATATTGTGCAAAAGTATTTCTCTACAATACTATATGAAATTGCTATGTACACCAGCCTAGCTAGGGAAAGGCTTCCCAGATAGGGCAAGGGACCTGTTTATACACTGAACAGCTCTTTGGGAGTTACTGCAGTTAATTTTCTTTCGCAGGCTTGTTTCAGGTAATACAGATATGTGATGGCTCCAATTACCTTATACTCAGGTTCTTGTCACTTTGTATATTAATACATTTAAAGTTATATTTCAATTTTTTTTCCATTTATTAAATGAGAAGAAAAACAGAGATTGTATTTTGTTATAAGTAGGATAGAAGGGTCAGATTTTAAACTGGCTGATGAATTTCACCACTAATTTGAAAGACTGTATTAATTATGGTTGGTCTCTGCCTGCCTTTAACACTGGGCTACAGAGAGTTCTTCAAAGGAATCCTTGTTAAGGGCACACATTCCAAAATCATGAGCCAACTCTCCCAGCACCTCAAAAATAATGACTTTTTAAAATACACTTTGGGTTCTTTGTAGCTGCCCTTCCCTCTCCCTCCCTCCCCCACCCTTTTACTCTCTAAACCATTAGAGCCAGAAACTTATTAAAAAACAATCAGTCAGAAACCCCAGGACCACAGAAATATTAATCTCCTGGAGTCACATTAAGAAGAGTTTTGGAAAAAAAAAAAAAAAAAAAAAAAAAAAACAGAAGATATATAGAAGAAAATATATCTTTATGTCAACTTTTTAATGGTTAATGAATGCTGGGAAGATTTTTAAACTGTTATTTAATTTCCAGTAGTGAAGTATTTGGCCAAAGTTACACGGCTTTTCCCATGGCATCAGAAAACCTGTTGCAGTATTTATTCATAAAATAATGAATCAATCACTTTTGGCAGGTTTCTTCAGCAAGCTAACAACTCATTTGAGATGAGGTTATCTCCATAGAAAATATCAGCCCATTAAGAACTTTCAAGATGTTAAAAATATTTTGAGAACTGAACAAAACAGTACAAACCTTTTCCTTCTAAGATTTTAGTGGAAATACTGAACCCTAGGAATACTTATAAGATCAAAACATTCTGGAAAGGGTAAAAATCTTTTTTCAATACCATATGAGTATGCATATAAGTATATTTTCATATATATGCATACACACGGGAAGCCTGATTCAGTGAATAATCTTATGACTCCACAAGTCTTTTAGTACTTTTTTCCTCCCAAACCTAATATATATACTTTTATAGTCAAAGCTGTATAGATGACAATTACTGCAAGTCTGGCCTTTTGGGGGTTTGTAATTGAGTTAATACTCTACCAGGATAACAAAAGATTTCAGGATAAACCAAACACTGGTTTGGTAACACCGCCAAAAACAGTAGGAGGAGGAAAGCCAAGCCATGACTGAACCTTGCAGAGCAGGCTAATATGCTAAGAGTCCAGCAAAACTTAGCGTGTAGCAGCTAAAAGACATCATCATGCATTTCTAAAAGCATGTATAAAAAAAAATGTAATTTATAACAAGGATTCCAAGTTATTCATTTTCAGAAAGGAAAAATGAAACAGACTTCTGGTCCTTAAAGTACATGATGTTCAAAATTAAAAGCAACAAGTATATCCACCATGAAAGAGTCTAAAAATACATAACACTTTGGATAAATACATATGGAAAGTCTTTCATAAAAGACTTGGCACACTGTTTTATTACCTAGAGAGAAGATTGAAAAGAAAGCACTTGCATTCAACTGCAAGGCAATAGCTTTGAACAGGAGCCTTGTTTTATGCAAGAAAAAACCAAACCAACAAAGCTCAACAAAATGAGAATGTGCACATATTCGTATTACTTGACTGGACTTATAAAAGAAGCTTTTCACAAAGCAACAATTTGCACAGCTCCAATAAATATATAGCTTATATAGTAATTCCAACATCTGCAAGCCTTTGGATACAGGTTACAAGTTTATTAATAAAGAGGGAAGCCCACTGTGAGTTCAAGGAAAGTTTTGGTTAATTCCTCAAGAGCCATTGTGAGGCACTCCAGCAAATGAGCAGACACACCAATGAGCATGGAAAAGAACAAGCAAAGAGTGCAGATGTGCTGAAGGGTTGCTTGCAGTCTCTTAGAAGGATTAATGCAAGGGCCCAGTGCACACCTTGCTTTCTGCCCAGCTATGAATACCTTTCCAGGCAAGGGTGGCTACAGGCAACTCGAGCTGCTTCAACAGCACAAGCCTACAGCAACGCCAGGCTAGAACCAGGTCTCCGCACTGCAAGATCCATGCACTGCTAGGAAGTATTACAAGGCCCATTTGTGGCACTGTTCACACACAGCACCCTTGTGCACCTTCTGGAGGTGGTGCATTATAGCCCATTACAGTCCAGTACCAAGAGCTGCAGGACAACACGTGTACAGCGAGCTCAGTCACATCACATCACAGAGGGCTCTGCTGGAGGGAGGGAGCGAGCTACAAGGCCCAAGCAGCATGAAAGACCAGACATTGTTGCCCCCAAGTACAGCTTACAATGAACTCTCCATGTATTTAATTATATGATTTGCAATGTAATGGAAAGATGTCAAGCAGGGTCTATATACTTTTCCTAGCATAAATACATTTATTACAAGTGAATGTGCAACAGTTGTTTATAAGGCATTTCTATAAAAATAGTGCTATGATATTCTCTGTGAGCTGCCCAGAAACATTAGTAGCAACAATTTTGAATATCACACGCAAAATCAGCAGTGTAAAACAATTCTTGCTTCTGTAACTGTCAGACCTTTGGCTTCTGCTTCAGCAAGGACTAAAGATGTAAGATCAAAAACTAGTAAATAAACACTACGGTTTACACAGTGATGTTTCAGCACCAGCCCTGCAAGGTTGGAAAGGCTGTTGAGTTTCTCCTTTCTAATGGAATTTTCATGCCTAAAGATAGTCCTGAATAAGTTACCTTAAATTATGTCTTCATTTAAGTAACCTTTCAGTGCTTACTTCTAACTGACAAAAAGAAAAAATTTATCATTTATGTTTTCACAGACTGCATTTCCAATTTCATCCTTAAGAATGTCTCCACTTTACTTGAAGCATTACCCCCAAGGTTATTTTAAAATAGTCTTATTTCTCTAGGAATATATCATATATTACTTCCCCCAATGCAGTTCTTGACATTTTCTACTGAGATGACTGAGATAGGAGAATACAATTTTCTACCTCTGTCTCATCCACTTTGTAATAATTTGTGCTAATCATTCTAGCATAGAAATTCCCGCAATTAAAGCCATCCTTCTAAGTTATAGTAAATATACTATGTCATTTATATATACAGTCACTTTACTGTCAAAAGTAACCTTGAGGTCTTCTGTCTTGCTTCATCTTCAGGATGATACAAATTGACAAATAGACGCATTCAGGCAAAAAACACAAGTAATATTTCTCATTTCAGAGAATTATTAAATTATGATTTTTTTCAGCTAGTATTGAAAGGACACGGAATATACACAGCCTGTGTATGTTCTTGTGGAACATAGTCTTTGAGTAAGATCAAAGAGGAGGATACTGTTAATATTTAACTTTTCCAGTAAGCTTGCATGATCTTGATAAAACAGTAATCCTACCTGAAAACAAACAAACAAAATAAAAAAGAAATGTAGTAACTAAAACCCTAAAAATCAAACCGCTTTTAAGGTAGTTTAACTAACACAGACGAATTTACTGATTTTATGAGGATTTACATTAAATAGGCTTCAAACTGGCCTTTCCTGAAATCCCAGCTTTTGAGAACAGCAAACAGTCCTGGATCACAAGGAAACTAATCATAATAAAGTAATAAAAGATGAAACTTTTCAAGCCACCAAGCAGGAAGTTCTGAGATGATGTTTAACCAACCTCTTTCAAAGAGAAAATAAGACAAGTAAAGTAATAACAAAAAGCAGGACTGTTACCGTACCCTGTGAGCCTGATAAATCAGACTTTTTTTTAATTTCATAGGTACTCCAGTAGTTAAATTCTACAGGACTCCCAAGTATTCAGATACTCAGTTTCAAGCTTTCATTTCTGAAAAATAAACCTTAAAGATAAGAAGCAACTCTAAGTACCATGGTCCTTTCTGTGTCAGAGAAGTTGAAATAACTCCCCAAAGAGCTGTTGGATTCTGCTACATGGCAGTTTCATTACTGTGTCTCAGAAGTAATATATCAATATATTGTTTTTAGGAAATCAGCATTTCTGTTTTCATCACCATTTTAAATGGAACCTGGAAACAGTTATGTGGCTATGCTAAAAATCCCAGCTTAGTTGCAGAACATTTAAATGGATAGAGAAAGGAAAGGCTTAACTTTGTTACCCTACAAGGCATTAAGATGACTGTTACAAACCAGTTATGTTTCTATTTTTGTCATTCCTCTCAAGCAGCTAAATGTCTATGCCATTTTTATGGGAAACATCACATTTCCATTATGCGAGGATCTAACCCTACAGGGTATTGAAATATCCTTACCAGAAATGCAAGGCTTATCCAGGGGAGCTTTAAAATAGCTAAGGTGAACTAGCTCCAGGGGTAAACTCAGCACAGAAGTCTATTAAGCCCCATGAGTGCAATAGCACTCGGGTGGAAAATGTTCTGCAATGCAGCCTCTCATTAGCCTTAGCAGCAGACACCCTTAATCGCCTTGCCTGGTGCCAGAAGAGAGATTCCTGCTTCTCCCTCTGTTGCAAGGAGGGCTGAGCATTTGCTCCCGAGCCACCGTCATTTACTGAGAGCAGCCAATTTCTGCTCATATTAATGCACCTTATGGCCCTATGCGATGCAGATGTGTCTGCTCAACCACCTCTAGGACAGCAGCGCTGGCTGCCAGCTGGGGATGGGGAACACCTCTGGCACTTGCCTTGGTGAAGAGTCTCAGCAGCCCCAGCAAACCCTCCTGACACACTCAGCTAACTTACTTCCCTGGAGCTTAAACCCCCACTGGGTACGTAGTTGGATTTAAACAACTTAACTGAACAGCTAAATAAGTGCTTTTAATGTTGAACTTCACACCATTCCCATCTCAAAGTCTTGTAGAAACCAGCTGAAGGAATAAAAGACAGAAATGGGTTTTAGATGAAAGAAGGTATACGCATACATTGCATACAGAGCAGGGTAAATGAAGAGCGACAAGACGCTCTACTGCAGTCTCTACATATTAAAAAACAAAAACAAAACTCTGAATTGAAATAGTAGAAATGTATTCAGGTAAAACAGCAAATGTGCTTAAGCCTCCTCTATTCAAGAAACTTGTTGTTATTTGACGGTGTTATTTCTTGATAGAGCCCTAAAATACTGTTTATTTCTCTCAGTAATAAACAAGCACATATTAACTTTCCAAAACATACAATCCCCCTACAAACATCTCATATAACTTCATCAGGAACTGAGAAAATCAACCTAATCATTTCTACATTCTTCCTTCCATGTAATAACAGTTCTATGCAAACCTGAGAAAAATATTTTTAAATTTCCTCTAATCAACACAAAATAATCCACTAAAGAAATACGGCATTTTTATAAGATGTGGACTACTTTTATGTGCTTTTTTTCTTGTTTCTCCTTTTTCCAGTTACAAAATATTTTAAAGTTTTCCTGTTGCTTTCTCAAAGAAAGAAGAAAAACACAAACATACACAGAGAAAAGGTTCATGCCAGTCTCAGTGAGACCTCAGGAGCAGCTTGGTGTCAGTACCCAATACAGCCATGCAAAAATAAAGCTAAAGTTGCTCCACTGGTCTTGTCAGTAAGCAAGAGAATGGCCTCTGATGGGGCCAGTGCCCACCAGAGATGTGTGTCAGAACAGACCTAAAGGTGCAACAACTAAACAACACTGATTATTCACGTAGCATCTCTGTAAGGAATATTCCATGCTATGTAAAGTTAGGGTATTTTGGGTTCTGAACAGTTACAAGGTCTTATGAACAACTGCTACAGACAGGAACTTAATCACTTTAGAGGATACCCTTGCTGAAGTGACCTGCCTTTCTAAAAGTTTCTTCTTGACATTTTCAAATCAGTAATTCAGGCTTATATTTACAGATTCTTTCCTTTGTTAAAAGGAGGTGAACATCAAAAGCTTTAGAACAAGATGAAGCAAAACTAGGACAAGAACCTGAGAATCTGCTAGGGAAGGATCACTGGTTAAAAGAACCCTCAGAGCTTCGCAGACTGGCAAGCAGATGCATTTTGTGTACAAGGGCTGACAGCACAAACACTCCTTCCTAAGTCACAAGTGTTCTGCAGCACCATTTAGGAACTGGCAGGAAGGAACAGAATTATATGCAGAAGAAAAGACCTCCTTAAAAACAAGATTTTGATTTTGTGTGCTGCCTACTCTCTTAATCACTCTGCCCTGCACTGAAGATTGCCACAGATTTCATATATACACATTTATATAAACATATAATAATGTATATGCATATAATATAAAAAATCATATTCTATGTGCGCATATATGTATTTCATCCCTTTTCCAATTATCCTATTGAAAGGTAACATTGGATTGGCAGGAAAAGGTATTTGCTTTATTTACCCCCTCAAAATTGAGCTGCATTATCTTGAAGAATTAGTTAAAGTTTTCATTACTTCTGACTTTACACCTTAAAAATGTATGATTTGCAGGATGGAGTAGAAGAACACAAGGATTAGTGGCATACACTTTCTAAATTTCCTGTTGATTCATTCTTGTGGCATACCAATTTATTGTCTACTAATTGGCACTGAGGTGGTAGTTTCTTGTTAGTGTAGCAAGTTGAGCAGTCCCACCAAGACTGGTGCCAGAACAAGCACGGATGAATATAGACTGAGACTGCACCAGGTAAAGGGGCACTATCTCCTTTTCTTAGCGGTGAGACTTCATACTAAGGTATTTCAGTCTCAGAAAACCCTTTAAATGCTTAATGATCAGAAGACAATATATTAAGTCAGTGCAAAGTATTTTTGTTTATGTTTGGACAGTAATTCAGAGGCATTTAGAGAACAGAAAAAAGACAAGACAGACTTGGAAGCGTACTATATCTCAGAGAAAACTTGCAAATTGCCTCCTTGTGAAACAGGTGAGAGAACAGCTCTAACGCACAGAAAAAGCCCTTCTTTTTGCACTTTTTTTTGTTGTACTGACACACTTGCCTGGAAAAAGCAGCAAAATACTATTACTTTGCTGCTCCTTGGGATGATGCACAGGATTTGGCAAGTTTCAAAAAACACCACGACCACCACTGCAAATGAAGAGAGGAAAGTATTTGTTGTGAATCCATTCAGGCTTTACTCTTTAGGTGAACCCCTCAGGCAATTATAGTAGGAGTGTACTAGGCATACAATGAAAATCAGGCCTCAAAAATAGGGCTAAAAGTAATATTTGAAATATTATCCTCTAAAATTTAGTCTTAGTATCCTTAAAAAAAAAAAAAATACAACAACTGTACTAGATTTGCCATATTAATGGCAAAAAGAACAAGTCAGCTAATGACACAGTCCCTTTGCATTACACTTACTTTTTAAAAGATTTGCTGTATAAATCTGGACTTCATTTCAGTTCATTATTGACTATCTTAAGTAAATGTCTTACTAAAAAAAAGCATTTACCTTATAGTTAGAATTACAGAACAATTTGTATCTGCTTATAAGCAGTAATGAAAAAGCATATCATCGATGCACTTAAAGTAAAACTCTGGAGAGATGCTTATGTCTCCATTTATCTAAAATATTATCTTATGCTGCTCCTCTGCTGACAAAATGACCCCTCCCTGACTTGATTCACCTCAGGAGGTCATCTGAAAACTGCCACCCCAAAAACATGAGAAAGTGTCCTGCCCGCTTGGAGAAGTGAATCAGTGCTGGGAAAGGTCACAGCAGCCTCAAGTACAGGCAAGAGCCAGGGGCAGAAAACTCTTAAACCAGCTTGTAAAACTGTATCCTCAGAAATGGAAACAAAATACCCCCTCTACTTCTTCTCCCCTTCAAGTACTTCAAGAACAGGTTTCAAAGGCACTTAAGAAAGACTATTACTTCCTATGGAAAATATACNGATGCAGCCCTGTGCCACGTGCTCTAGGTGGCCCTGCGTGTGCAGGGGGGTTGGACTAGATGACCTCTAGAGGTCCCTTCCAACCTTAGGCATTCTATGATTCTATGATTCTACCCTCCCTCCATCTTCTCCCCTTCAAGTACTTCAAGAACAGGTTTCAAAGGCACTTAAGAAAGACTATTACTTCCTATGGAAAATATACATGGAAGAATTTGCTGGGGTATTACTCATACAAAACAATGCTATCTACTGCCATAAGCAAACAGGAGAGAGGCTTAGAGACTTTTATGTAAATAGCTTTCTGGATCCTAAACTGCATTACAGAACAGCCTCTAGATGTAAACAAGAAGCAAACGAGAGTTCAGGGGAAAATATACATGGTACTGGCTTGCCTGCCTGTTCATCATCTCTAGCAGAAACAGAAAAGCTAGGCATGAAGGGAGGTAGGGCGCCCCAGCCTCCCCTGCTGCCCCAAGCTGCCATCAGGGCAGGCGTCCAACACGCTCTGCAGAGCTCCAGGCCAGGGGCCTGGGTGCTCACGGGCAGTTAACGTGTACCCAGACACTGCTGGCAGCCACCTGCAGCCCCGTAACTCCCTCCTTTAGCCTCAACAGTCACATCTGGGCCAGCTTGTTTCACCTTCTAGCAAAGGCACTTGAAGGGAAACCACGGTAACATTCACGAAAGGACATGTTTCCCATGCAGAGAAATGATGTGCACACAACAAGTAACTAGATGATGAGTAACATTGCTGATAAATTTAAAGTCTCCTGCAGATTTTATTTATACAGTTTGCCATTAAGACTGTTCCATAATGTTAATTACCCCACCTTACGACATAACTTAAGCATAGATCTGCCAATAAAAGTGCACATTTTGCGCACTATAGGTGCTTGGCAACTTGCCAGTTCACAAAGAGCACTCTTGCAAGTCACCTTGTTTAACACTGCAAACAGGAGAAAGCGGAGTATGAAATAGTATATAATATGTACAAGGCTGGGGGGAAGGGGGCAGTAATTATCTATACAAAAATACTTTCTCTGGATTTTCCAAATCTTCTTTCTAATTTGTATCTGATTGTAGTTGTTCTGAGACAGACTGCTGACACAGTGCTTCAAACAACACCTCAATTCTTAAATGCTGTAACAAATTTAAGAGAACTGCCTATTTGCTCTTCTAACATGTGAAATGTATGTTTTCTTTCCCCCTCCTCTGGAATTCTAACAACCTTATAATTGTAAAGATAGCTATGAAAGATTTCTAAGATTTTCTTGGAATTGTATTTTCAATGGATGTCTCATATTTAAAAATAATATGTATCACCACTTTTTTTAAGGCTTTTCTCCTGCTTCAAAATAAAGTATAAACTAATTTGTTTACCATTTTGAAAGGTAATGCTGTTAAATACGCATTAATCCTACAAAAAAAAACCTCCTCACTCAAATTTCATTAACCTAACACAAAATATTTAGATTAGATATATGCAAACTCAGAGTGATATTGTCAAAAAGTGCAAAGGTACATTTCAGAAACTTTGAATTTTTTTTTAATGTTTTCTGAAATATTTTTATCCTTTCAAACAATAGTCAGGCCTAAGCCCCAGCATTTCACTCATACTCAGTAATATAAAAATCTTCCTAAAGACCAGAAATGAGGAAAAAAATAAGTTTCACACCCAGAAATATCTACAAGCATATCTACAGGATAAACAACTGTTGCTTTCAAAGCTGCTGAGTCCTTGAGCAGTTTCATTTTCTAACTTCTGATAATATGCCACATCTGCTGTCACTAGGTAAACATTTGCAAAATTTCTTATTATTCTATTGTTTTATTACCTGTTTTGCTGGCACCTGCCTTCTACAGCATATCCAACCAGTAAACACAGTAGTTCTTTGCTCTATTCCAGAAGAGCCGTTCATTCCATTACCAAGATACAAAAATAGAATTAAGCAGATAATTTAAAGAGGATTCAGCAGCTATCTGCTATTGTAAAAGCATGATCCCAGAACAGACTAAGTCTGCATTTCGTAAATGATGACCTCACATTATTAGGGGATATTAGTCAGGCACTACTCATTCGGAGAAATTACTCCTAATAATCACCATTTAACAAATACATAATGAGTGAAAAAGAGAACTAATCTTCAACACTAGGATGGGAGTATTCTAATGTCTATTACTCTTATCTGCTCAACCATCTATAAGACATCAACCAAGGTTAAATGAAGACCTGTTTTTAATATAAGCTTCAAATTATAGCATTTTCTCTTAACTAGGTACATGTGTTCTTAAACCATAATTCTGAAATTACAGTATTAGAAAAACATTTTTGCTTAAAAGCAGTGATTTTGATATATGAAAAACACAGCACAGTTTAAGAGAGAAACTGATATGTCTATCAAGTCATAGAAGTTGTGCATTTCACTGTGATTCCCAAGTAAAATAAATTTCAGGCTCTAGAATATTCCAGGTTAAATAAGGACATAAACCTGGCTAAAAGAGCATCACCCACTCAGGCAGATCAGATTTCTGACCAGTTTTCCAACATATGGGGAATAATACTTTTAACAAAACTGTTGTTAACATTGTATTATGCTGACTATTGAAGACTTGCACATTCTAATTTGCTATCCACATGAACAGTGTAGTTAACAGAATTGTTTCCCCATCACTAGTATCAAGTAATTTGACATATTTAAAAAAAATAAGATTAAAAGTAAAGTTAACCCATACTCCAAGATCTTATACTCTGGTCAGAAAGACTTTTTAAAAAGTTTCCCTATGGAAATCCCTTTGCTCCCATTAAATTATTTCCATAAGTAAAGCTACGAGGCCACCACCCAGTGGTGCTGCCATTTCTTATCTTTGTAGTTAGATACATAAGAGTTAAAAAATGCAGGTCACAGGCAAACTGATAAAAATGGCCATCATATAGCAAAGAGGAAAAACTGTACTTGATAGCCATCAGCAGCCATGACTATAAAGTCTTAAGACCTTAGTATTTTAGCCAAAGGCAAAAAAGTAAAACTAGATTTTCCACTGCCACCCAGCTACACTGTCAGGAACACTGAATCATTCCAACTGTTCTCAGTAACACAATATACTGTAATATTTGTATATTAACAGGTAGAGAAAATAGCTTAAGGCAAGCAAAACTGCCCGTACTCATCAGTCAAACACTCTCTATACATTGGCTGTACTTTCACTTGACTTCTTTATGTATGTGAAAATCCTGCAGGTTCTCCAGACACTGAACAAGTAAAGCATAAGGAGCATCTTAGGAAACTTTAGGTATTTCAAAGGGAAAGTAAGGACAGAACAGGTGACATAAAACCTAAATTCCACACTGCAGTCAGATCTCTGCAGCACACAGATCTTTCTAGATAACTTACTACCTAATCATAGCTACATTATGATAAGGAGAGATATTTACCTATTTTTTTTTTTTTTTTAAATCCCACAGAGGCACAAAAATACAGCATACGTGAGAAGACCTATGTTACAGAGTTGTTTTCAGAGAGGTCATAACACTCATTGACAAAAAGAGTTCTAAGACTAAAGAAACCATTATCAAGCTGACTTTCTTGGGGGGAAAAAAAAAAAAAAAAAAAAANAAGAGCCTTTTATTACCAAAAGTCACCAGTTTATGAAAACAATTGTGACACCCTCTAAGAAGAGCTTAGACATAAGTTTTGCTTTTTTCCCCCCTTTTGGATACATACTGTAACTAGGCTGTAAAACACCTGTCTCCTCATCTTCATCTATTGTCTGTCCCAGGGAAAGCAGGCTCACACGTCTCATCTTCAGAAGCCTTGGGGAGCTTTCGCGGGCAGTGCTGCCAACATCCAGAACAACGTCGCCAGAGACGGCAGCAGGGACAATCTTCTTCAGGAACTCCATCTTTACAAGGCGCCCACACTCTCCTGCTTCTTTGGCATTTATTAAACGCGGGCACCGAGGTGCCCGCTAACAAGCGCGGCTTCTGCGAGCACTTCCTGGAGCGCCGAGGTGGACGGCGCGCACGACTGCGATGTCTTATCAGAGCTGGGTGGTGCCAAGCACCACACGGCAGCTGCCAGCTGCTCCAAGGCAGATTTTAAAGACATGTAACTGTGCGAGCTGATAAGAAACCCAAACGACAACAAGCTATTGTATAATCCATACGTCTTAAACTTCTCGCTTACATAAAACACTACTTGGCACTACAACGAACTGAAACACTAATAAAATGCAGAGGATATTTTCAAATTCGTAGCTGACAGTTCAAGAGTTCCTAATTTTCATGAAGTGCACAGGCAGAGAAGTGTTCATCTGCATTTGAAAGATAACACTTATCACTTAGCAGTCTATGCACCAGTTTTATAAACAAAGTGTCTACCACCACCAGAATTTAAACCACTTGCATTCTCATACAGCTGTAACTATATCAAATATGAAGTTCTGTTTTACAGAGGTTCTGATACTATACTTACTACTGAGAATCCAAAAATAGCTTCCAGAAGAACCTCAAGTACTGGAAATAAGTGGCCTCCTTTTGGACAAACCTTCATTTTATCCCTAGGGTTATTCATGCCTCCATAACCAAGGGCTTGGTTTACCTAATTTTTTTCTGCTTTTATTTCGGGGGAAAAACAAACAAACAACAACAAAAAAAGAAGTTCTGTATTTGTTTAGAGAAGCCATTATGACACGATGCCTTGTATTTGGAACAGAACATTCAGAATAAAAATAAATAAAAACTTCAGAAAGTTTTTGATGGCTACCCACAGACATATTACTAAAGCTATTTTTTTCATTTGTCACTTAAGATTATACACATTATTCAGAAAATCCACAAATACTCAATCTGAACATCTGTTAAAGCTTGCAGGCTTTTAGGTATTATTTCCTGAGAAAACAGCCCAATATGCAAATCATTTTTCAATGTGTCAAAAAGCAAAGTTACTCAACTTAAGTATACTGCAACCTAAGCGTACTGCACTATTACGTCCTTAAAAGAAGGTATTTCTTGTCAAACGCATCACTATCTAGCTCTTCTTAAAAAAGGAAAGCAAAAAACACACTACAACACACACACAACCCAGAAAGCTCTAAAAACACAGAAGGGGATGTACAAGTAGTCTGTTTCAGGTTGCGGAGATCCAGTATTTCACTGTTAACAGGGGACAGCTCAACTAGATTGAGCTCTCACTGACCAGCCACACCGTCGCACTTCATGAGTATTAAATCCAACTACCAAGGACACAACCTGACAAGTGCAGTATAAATTCAATAAAGTTACCACCTAAGAACTTTTCAGACTCTGCATAGACTGAAAACGTGCGATTCCTCTAGCATGAAACTCTCCACTAAAATACTCATGTTCGTCTATATTTCCCGGAGCACTTGTCCCTTTATCCCACCTTTCACACCACACACATTAGAGCAACTGGCAGGAGCACGTGGGACAGGGGGAAGAGCAACCACCCTGGAGTCCCGCTGGAACAGGAGCCCTGATGCAGGATCACTAATGAGAGCTGCAGAAAGGGCAGGCTGCTAATCAGCAAAAGTGAGATGTGCCAGACAAGGTTTTAGCTCATAGTTTTAGAGAATTTTCAGAATTGGCAATGAAGTGTACACTGGTAAGTTGTAGTAGCTCAAGACAAGCATAAAATAGATATAAATATAGGCAACATTCTGAAAAGTAAATTTTCAGGAGGTGGTCTAAAGCCTACCAGAAACATGCAAGCAAGATGCTTGTTGCATCTTTCCACAACTACACATGCCTTACACACCTGCAGTTTACACTGAGGGGCACTGGCAGTGCTCCTGAAACCATCCCACCCAGCACACCCAAACCCACTCTAGTCCTCGCTGCCATCTAAGAAGACCCAAACTTCAAGACAGGAAAATACAGATTTGGCCCCAACAAAATGCACCCCTTTATCTGAAAGGCCACGGCTGCTGTGGCCAGGGAGCTCCCGCGGGCTCAGAGACAGAGCCCGAGGTGCAGACGCCCTTGTAGCAGAGACCTCTAGAGGCACCTCTGCCCAGAGGGCAGCGCCGGCTGCAACACTGCACACACCCTCCTTAACGGTGCTTTAACCAGGGACTTCAGATCCCATGCTGCATCACAGCATTAGCAAGGAGGCCTGCTTGCCCCACAATAATTTTTCTGACTTGTTAACTCAAACCTGACATCACATTTTCAAGTGGGAGTAAATCTGTTGAGGAAGTAGGGCAACTATTGCAGTTTATACTGCAACTATAGCACTATTTACCACAACTAATTTGTTAAAGAGTTGGTCTCATCTCAGTGAAAACAATCTTATCTTCTCCCAAAATGTAAAGATCAAAGGTACATAACTGCAAAAAGAATAGAACAGTTAACAAATTGAATTTGAATTCCAGCTTTAAAGTGCTGGAGTCAATTAGAAGCTGAAGGGAAAACATATATTGAGTAGATTATCATACAGATATCTTGTTTATTAAAGAGGCCCACAACTTTTAATGCATTTGTATTGCACAGTAATAATAATATTAACAACAACTCAAAGTCCAATGCAATGAATGCAATGCTTTTCTGACTTCATTAGACATTGCTAAGAAGCTTTAGATTTTGTCTATTTTGTAACTATCCTTACTCAGAATAATGTTTGAGGCTTCCCATCACTAACCTCCTAGTTTTGAGGGCTTGCATGTCTCTATTTCAGTCCCTAAAGTGCACAGCACACCAATGCATTTACCTTGTTTCCTTTAGAAAGCTGACCTACTCTTAGTTTACTGTTGCAGTCTTATACAAGAAAGGCATGTTTAAAACCTTTCTGGAAGTTATCATTATTCTTTCTTCACTGTAACTCCTCTTCAGAGCTTCCTCTGAAGGGAGCAGGCCTACTCAGTTCACAGTTTTGCTGTACAGGATAAGCTCTTATTCCAACAACAGTGAAAGTCCTCTAGACATCTGGATAAAATGTAGGTTCTGTCTACATAGTACTTTTACATTCTAATTTACTCCAGCTCTTTCCCTGCAAAACATGGAAAATAGACTTTTTAAAAAAATCTGTCCATCTACACTACAAAAGAGTAGAAATCAGCAGCCAATTTACTAAAAACATGAGTCAATTTGTGAGTGTATTCACACAGACTTACTGTCTCTCTCTGATAGCTCAGATGGACCTCCACCATGGTGCTACAGACAATCAAAAAGTTTTTAAAAAGTTATTTATATCCTTCCATTCACTCCCCATAAGCAGGTATTTTTCTTTATGTTTTAAGTTTAATTTTGGTAAGTGCTCTAACACGAAAGAACAATACAAGAGACAAGTGGTTCTAGATTCTTTCACAGATTGTTCCACATTTTGATTGCAGCCGTTTCTGATTTATCTCCTTTCCTAATTTCATATTACAATATGCTATGACAACTGTTCCTCAGCAATGTTCTCTTAACAACATTAGCCTAGTAAATAATCCATTTGGAAAAGGTAAGTACATTCAACTTAGGAGAAATTCACAGTAAACAGAAAGACAGAAAAACTACTCAAAGTGGCCAACACTTCACAGATGAGAGTATTAGCAAATGCACAAGTCTAGCATTTTTTCTTGATCTGTCCCGAGCGTCTAAGATTAGATTTCTGTCCCCATCCTCTCTTGGTAATTTTTGTGGCCATGATACTGTTAATGGAAAACAGTCTATATCCTTACTGGTTAAGGAAAAGTCCCTTCTCTGGAGAGCAAGCTCAGCACCTTCACTTTTTTTGTCCTCTGTCCCTCCCACTGGCTCTTAAACACCCTTAAATCCATATTTTTGAAATAAAAGTATATACCTATGATATATATTGCATACAGGTCAACTTACTAGAAAAGTGTTACACAGCCAGTATCATTGCAAAGCATTTTTAAGTACCTCCACTACAAACATCTACAGAAGTAAAATACAAAAGCAAAAATAAAGTGTGGTTTTGAGGCATTAAGTAATCTCCGAAGAGGATACCACTTCCTACATAAGAAGCCTATATACAGAATATAGCAGAGCAGAGTCTCCTTGCACAGCCACCAAAGATCATTTTCATAACTCTTCAGGATATGCTGTACATGATCTCTGCTTTCACAAAAAATACATACTTTTAAGACTATATGCACCTCTCCAAAGCTATTGAATCATACTCTCAGATCAGAAATAATTTACAATCCAGCTATCAAAATGCTACACTTGAGACTACAAAAAGCAGATGGGAAGAGTTAAAGCTCACCAAAAAAACATATTAAAAAGGCTAGAAATTATATTGTTATTCAGGACAAAAAGGTTTGAATGCTTCACAAAATTTAGAAGAGCTTCTGTTATTACAGTCACATGTCTAATGGTTTTATTGACTTTCAGCTGTGCTGAACAATCAGTAAGTATTAGCAGTAAAAAGACACTAATTGCAGACGAAAAAATAGAAAAATACCATGCTGAAGGGATTTCAAGGGGCAATCCAGTGCATCATGCCCCCCACCCCCACCCTGATCAAGGCTGGTCACTCACATAAAGAGCTTTCATAAATTTTCCCCAATAGTGCTGAAGACTTGACAGGCTTTCCCAGTAATCTATTTTACATTTTGTTACTATTTAAAAAAATTAAGGAAATGTTACCTATAATCTCAGCTCCTTTGCTATTACGCTATTGAACTCAGACATAGCTTATCCACAACGTCTTTCTTCATTCCTGCATGTTTGCAAACTGACATTACATCCCTCTCCTCTCTTTTAGAGCAAAAACTTTTTAATTTTTTTTCTATCATTTATGTTTTCTTTGATAATTCACACTGTTCTCCTCTAGACTCTATTCAAAATAAATTCTGCACATAGATTTGTGTTTCAGTTATTCTTAAGCATTTGTACCAACTCCTGCTCTTTAAAGGAAGAAACATTACTTTTAAATCAAAGTTCAGCTTATTATCTTCAAATATTTAAAAACAAAGCCTACATTAAATGTGTATTGATGTAGTTCTGCCTTTCAAACACTGTTTTACCATTTTACCCAAATATATTAGGAATGTTCCAATTAAAGAGCTTATTCATATTAAGTCTTCAGTTTGTCTAAGTTTAAAATGTCAGTATTGATTTTGCTTTTTAGATTCCCAGTATTTTTTCCCAGTAGACTTTCTCTTGTATTTCCACTATATTTGACACTGCTAAAATTGGTATCTTTATTACTATCTCTTACTATAAGTCATTAATTCTTTCCAACCTTGTTCTCAAATTTAGAGGGCTAGAAGATATGTTACACTGATGACTGTAATTACAGATTACAGTTTGCCATCTGTTAGGAAAAGCTTTATGAACAGCACTGAGTTGTGGTATCACTCCCAATGATAGGTTTCACCTGCAAATTCTGCATCTTAGTGCTCAGAAAGTACTGTTCCCTGGGGCAAGAGATTTATCACCATTGTGCTGATAATTCTTTTAAGTACTGCAGTTATGCTCAGGATGATAGATATACTGAAATACTCAACCTGTTTGCCATTCAAATCTGTCAGACACACATTTATTCTAATACTGTCTATTCATGATAGAAAACATATACAGGATAAGAAATATAAAGGTTTCTCTCCCCTACCCCCCCAAAAAAAAAAAAATGTTTTGTCATTTAGAATACTCTGGTTTCATTCCAGTGTAGTGAAGAGTAAAGGTTAATACAAACAATTATACATTGATATCAAAATATAGCCTCTGTTCCAAATTACTTAGAAAAGCAGTAAGATACTCAGGATTTTAATATAAAGATCTTCAAAGCAAAAAATTTACTTGTCAGTGTTCCTTCCATTGCAACATCTTATGAGCAGTATGAAGTGCAACTATCATGTATTACTTTGTGATTCTATTTTCCTTTTACTGATCCTTGTTTCAAGAACTTTTATGCAATTTCATACAACAATAAGTGAAAAAAAAAGATTAAAACTAAGCAATTACTTTGAAATCTAACTAGAGAAATAACTAAAGAGGAAACGTGACAGGGCAGATCAGAAAACAAGGTACACTTCCCCACAGCATCAAGTACTTACAATGGCTTACTTTAAGCTATCTATCTATGAAGGGGGTACAAACACACAAGGTGGTTGTTCTGTGAATTAGGATGCAACTTGCACCCATTCACACAGGAGAGCTGATTAAAGGCGATTAAAGTTGGAAATATTTGCAGAGTAAACTGCAAACAGAAATGGGTCCTTTACTGGTACAAAAGTGTTACTGCTTCCTTGGCCTTGCAGTACATTTTAGCCTGAATCCCTGTACCCTTTATAGCACGCCTCAATGCAAGGCTCATGCGAGGGAACACTATGTCCCAGCTTGTTACTGCACCACTTGCATCAGAAGCAGTTAAAACAGTTCTTAAGAGACGCTATTTCCAGGCCAGAAATATGAACTAGAAGCTGAGAAGTGTATGAGTAGCAAGAACTTCACCAAGGCCAACAGCGCACTGCAAATACAAAGTGCTCTGGACAAATAAAAGCAAGATGTTTTAAACCATGCTGTGAAGCAGCACAGCTCAGAAGAACAAATGCTCCTGCAGAAACCCTACGAAGTATGGAACATCATAAGTAGCCGTACCACTTGTGCTTCCCCCAGGCCAGTGACAGTGCCTAGCACTGTCTCCCCATCTTTGGGAGAAACTGCCTGGTTTGTATAAAGACCTACTCTGAGTAGGTCTTGACTGTTAGACAAGGGATAAGTATCTCCAATTCCCTAGACACTTCAATTTTGTTTTTATGGATGCACATTTTCAAAGATTTTAATTGTAACACAAAGTTCTTCCTTAAACCTTGTAACCAAGCAGTTAGCTTACTTCCAATAAAGTTACTGTTCCCTTTGAATTAAGCATTTCAAAATAATTTTCCTAAGTAAACAGTTGCTGGTTTCATGAAAAGGAGAGCAGGATCTCCATAACCACTAACAAAATCATCATTTGATTAAAATTTCTTAAAAGTAAGACTTAAAGATGCATATTGTATGTAGCATGAATTTCAGAGCTGCAAGGAATGCAAGGGTAAAAGTCAACTTTCTCCACCATCTGCTCATTGATGTAGTCATTTCAAGTGGTCTTGTCTCTAAAAAAAAATCCACAATTTTTCCAGCACTCTTTAAAGTCAGATGCATTTAATCTTGCATTACTTAATCATTAAATGCACTGCTCAGTGCTACACACTTAGTTTAATATACATTAAAGAACAAAAAAACACCTATGCGGTCAAATAAATCTTTTATCAAACATTAAAAATATCATTCATGATAAAGACACATAGCTGTAGGACATGAAAAGTTTACAAAAATTTGGAAAAAAAAAAAGAGGAATGACTTTTTGGTACTGCTTTAACTCTAACCTTTTGGTCTTCGTGGCAGCATTGAAAAAAAATCCTGCTGAAGTGCAATGTTGTAAGATAGTTTTGACAACTTTTCTTTTTAGTCCCCCCACACACATACACAGCTTTCCCACTCTGAAGATTGAGCAGCTCTGTATCCCTAGTATCATTTTCATCTTCTGTTTTCTTGAAGATTCAAATTGAATATTCCACATTACTTGAACAATGTAAGGCATCAAGCGTTAGACAGTCTGACAGTCATTTGTAAGTAAGCTGTTCTAAAGAGGTCTTCAGCTGAAAGAAAAACTTATCCGTAGAATAGCAGCAGAGTAAGAACCAATACTTGGGTACAGGAAGAAAACACACAAGAAAGCAAACTATTAATAGTAGGTGAAGAGTACTAAACTACACCAAATACAAAATATATTTTAAGAATTTTGTAATAGAATTTAAATGATTTGTTTCCCCCATATCTTACAATAAATCTTACAATTTATATAGACACAGTTAATGAAATTGTTGAGAAAAATGATTAGAAACCAAGACCTGGTAAGTTTTTCTTCATAGACTTGTATTTTCTTAGGTATATTGGGGAAGGAAAAAAAAAAGTCTGGCCAAGCATGAGTTAACACCTGCAAAAATTCTTGTAACACATGAGCAGGTGCATCAGTTGCTCTGAATAACCTAGTAAGGGCATCTACACACAGCAATAGGCTTTTGTCCTAATGATGTCCTAGACAATTTTAGAGGAGTGGGAAGAAGGTCACTTTCAGCCCTTCTAGTGTCATTTCACCAGGAAATCAGTTCAGGGATAAAGAAATACCATGAAAATGCAGTAACCTATTTTAAGCAACTTTTCAAATTTAAGAGTTATTTACACCCAGACCATATATTCATGATCTGTAGGATCAAGATAATGGTACACAGAACACAAAATTACAGAACAGGTCTCATTAAAAAAATATTTTTTCTATTCATCATTACTGATTATCTCTTATCCCAAGCTATAGTTGTATATTCACATACCCTGAAAACCCTTGGGTCCCAAGGTTCCTTTTACCAGCTCAGAAAATAGGTTCTTTTCAGATCATCTTTTAACTATTCTGTCACTACAGAGGTATACTCCAAAATATCTTAAAATGAACTCTGGTTGATTTTAATATAAGCTGATCTACTCGGATTTTTAATGAAACTAGCACTGCAAAAGTTTTAAGAGTTAAGTAACAGGTCTATTCAGGTATTATATAGTGCTTTCCTCACCAGTTCAATCAAATACATAGTTTCAGACCAACACACATATGAAGAATTAACATTCCAGTACAGCTCAGTCATTTTGTAGTGCCACAATAAACACTAACACAAATAAAAATTGTTCTTCTACAGAGAAAGCTATCAAAAATAACTAAGAAAACTTATTAGCTTAGGAGAGTATTTTAACCAGACTTTTCCCCTTAATTTCTAACACTGCCACAGCACACAATAAGCAGGCATATTTACATTACTCTGGTTTAGACAAGGAGCATCTACATGGAACATATGCATGGAACATAGTGGCCTTAACACCAGCAAAAGGTCTGGGAACTTCTAATTCACAATTTGCAGACTAGTGTTTGGTATCCACTCAGCAGAAAGATAATGCCCAAGTAGGAGGTAAAACATTAAGAGCAGTTGCTCAAAGATAACAGTCAGCATGTTAATATTTTTTCTCCCCCTCTTTAATAGATGCCAGTTGAATTTAGATTAGACCAAATATAACTGAATTACATACTTCTGGGAAAAGTTCACTACTACTTATATGCAAAGTTTATTGAATATGGGCATGATTCTAAATGCCTGATCCAGATACAAGTATATGTGAGTATACACTGCAAAAAGGCAGTATGCAGGAGATAGAAGCAGGGCCAAACTACAAAGAAAGCATTTAGAAGCAAGCATGCAGGGATGATGGTCAGAAAACCAAAGTGCAATTAGAGTTAACATTTTCAAGGAACAAAGGGCAACAGGTGCATTTTCTACTCCTACAGTGGTAGTAAGAGGCAAATAAGGAAACATGGGCGCATTCAGCGACAACGAACAGGAACAAGGCTGAGATTCTTGCTCTTTGTCTCAAACCTTTTTGTCTCCCAGGCCTTCATGTTAAACACAGGGTAGAATGACTGGAAGAAATACCAAGAGAAGACAGAGGCAGTCAGGCACTGTTTGTGACAACTTGACCATTAGATGAATTAGAAGCGGTTAATGTTATAAACACATAGTGTTTAACGGTTGATCTGTCCTGCTCTGTGTATGTACTGCAGGTACTATGATAAAAATGTTGTATGAGACAGGTCAATGATCTGCAAAAGGCAATTAAGTGCACTCATGTCAGGTTTTCAGATGACACTACTGAAAGAGACAAAGGACTGAAGAGACACAACACAGTGTGAGCCAGTAACATTGCCCTGGCATCAAATAAGGCTAATGACATCAAGGGCTGCATTAACAGCAGCATAGCTGGTAGAACAAAGGAAATTACTTAATAAGTCACACCTGAAATACTGCATCCAGCTTTGAAATCCCCAAATACTCCACTGATCAATACGTTTAAAAGTTGACTAGAGGACTAATAAGATGGTGATGGGCTGAAGTATTTGCTCTATGAGGCAAGACCCAAGAGAATTTTGTGTGTGTGGTTCCTCCCCCCACCCCCCCTTTGGTTTTGTTTTTGAGGCATAAACTCACAATCTCCTATTACCAATAAATTCCTCATAGGTACAACTGAGCTAGGCTCTTCCTGTGACACATGGCGCAAGAACAGGAGACAACAGCCATAAACGGAAAAAAGAAAGGTCCTAGTTGAATATAAGGAAAGAATGTCTTCTCCCCCTGCCCTGCCATGGTGATGGTCAAGTACTGGGGCAGACTTCCTAAAAAGGCTGTGCAGGCTCCATCCTGAGAGGTTTGAAATCTGCCAGAATAAAGGTTTAAGCAACTGTGATCTCGCAGCTGGTCACATTTTAACATGTATTAAAGGAATTTCTATAGTTCCCCAAAGTGCCTTACTTTTATATAATTTTCCCTATAAACCTTTAGATAAAGACAAATGAATAATTTCCTTAGTAGAGATCAACATTAATCTAAGAGCTTTCCAGACTAAGTTAAATATCACCAGAACCAGTGTAAAAAAAAAAAAAAAAAAAACTAGTGTCCTCATCACTTTAGATAAAAAAACTTTACTTAAGACTGATCTGAATTCCTGCTCCAATGATAAGTGTACTTCTGCCCTCCTTAGGCACCAGAAAAACATATGCTTGAGATAGGCCTTAGTTCATCTCTGTACGGAGAAATTTGTTATCTTTGAAAGGGAAGAATATGTAGCTCAAAAAATTATGGTACAAAATTCTAACAGAAGTAAATTAAGTGGGCATGTTATTATCTGACTAGAAATAAGAACAAAGGACAAATAGGAAGATGACACAGTGGAGATCATCCAGTAGCAAGAGTCAAGATTTTATTTTATATATCTCCTGTAAATAATACATAGGTGAGTACAATAAAGGAAATGAGAGCTATGCTGAGAAACATTATAGATTATTTAATGGCCTGAATATGCAGGTCCATAGAGCAAATACTGTAGAAATAGCTGCACTTAAGTCTCTCATTGTCACTCCAGCAGGCTTTCTGTTCTCAACAGACAAAAAAAAATAAAAATAAAAAGTATAGTTTCACTGTTTTAACTACAGGAAGGAGTACATTGCATTTATTTTAATTCTCCATTTAAAATATAAAATTAGAGCTATCAAATCAAAGGCATTGTACCTCTATCTCAGGGCAAATGCCTCAATTTGACCAATACAGACAGAATCCTGTGGAAAGTGGTAAAGAGAAAAACAAGAACTGTACAGGGAGCTGCGCAGCCTTTGCTAATCAGCTGCAGTAACCAGCTCCATCCACAAGAGGACAGAGCACAAGCACCTGCACACACTTTGTAGGAAAATACCAGCACAGAAGAGTCTGATTCCTATTGAGCACACAAGGTCAGGAATATGGAAGAGAAATCCTTTGAAAGTTACTAAACATACAGGAATAACATCTGACTTAGGAAGGCCCCAAGTCACAGATGACTGGAAGTTAGGAGACTGCATCCTCATTCCATGTCTGCCCCCTTCTTGCTTGCTTTTGGCTGCTATCAGATACTGTACAGAGAAATAAGCATATTTGATTTAACATTGCAGAGACTCACTTCCTAACACATAATGGGTATCTGAAGTCCAAGACTGCATGTGTATTAACACAAAACAAATTAAAAAATTAAGCAAAAATAGTCACCTGCATAAATTAAAATATATTGTTTTATTCTTAAAAATTCTTACGAATAATTCTTACCACTTAGAAGCCATTGCTAACCGTGTGCTGTTAGCATACTGCACTTAGGATGGGTCCATCAAACCATTTTCCATGCTGAGTCCAACATATGCTTTGAGATGTGAGAGTAGACAATGATGTAAACAGCAATGATTCAGCTGGTATGTAGCCAAATACTGGAAAAAGAGCTCCAAGCACAGGACTGACAACTGAAGTATGAAAGGCTAAAAGGAAAAGAAGGAAAAAAGTCAAACATTAGACATTAACTGAAAAGTAACAGTTTCTATTTCAACTCTACTTTTTAGCTCTCAACTTTCCCATTGAGAAGACAAAAAATAACAATTTTGAAGACTTAAATAGTTATTTTGCTCAGAGGCTAATAATTCTAATAATAATTTTCTGCAAGGAGATTAAAATTAACAACGAAGCAAAAACTAGCCTCTCATTCATATTTTGTGTATTTAATGTATGATCATCTTTTATGTATAGAGCTTTAACTATATTTAGGTTAGACTCATACTTTGTTAATCAGAAACCCAATCTCTCCCAAACACCAGGTTGACTCAAATTCTTCACATTAACCCTTTTGTTTCCGATTTTTGTCCAAAGCACCATATAATTACTTGGTTGGCACTAGGATGCGGTCAGAAAAAGAGACAGTACTTCAACTGTGCCCCTTAACAAAGCCTCCAGCTTCAGCTTCGGAACTTCTGGAGATTCCTTTACAACAACACAGGTTTGTATGCAGCCTGCATACTTGTTGTAACTTGCCTAAGCTGGGAAGTTTCTTTTTGTTCCTGTGTACTAAACTGTTTTGCTGTAGTTTGGTATTTTTTATTTTACCTCAGAGGCAGATCAAGTATTTTTAACTGCTTTTAACAACTCAAGTCTCAACATGAAGCAGCAATCCACAACACTTGATCACTTAGCTTGTATGAAAGCGTTGACTTTAAAGTCATAGCCTGGAAAAAAATGCAGACACAAACAGAGCTGCACACACAGCATGACTATCAGTGCTGTGATGCAACAAGAATGTGCTAGTTTTTTAGGAGTGTGTTAACTATTCAATTTTTACATACAGTTTGTTCTAGTTCTTAATTAGCGTTTCCAAAAATACTGAAGAGACCCATATAATAAGCAGTCTAAAGCTGAAAAGCTTTATTTTGATGACTTTAGATTGCAAGAGAAAATTTTAAAATGCGGGCCTTGAGGAGAAAAGTAGGCAAGTTTCTGTAACATCAGAAGCCGGATGTCACTTTACATGTTAGCTATATTGGTAATATACAATGTAATTTCTTGGAGAAAAAAAAAAAAAAAAATCAAGATTTTAAGAGGTAGCTGATTATAAAGCAGAACATTTAAAGACAGATAAAATTCTGTTTCTGATTTTTACATGCTAAAAGTCACCATGACTCTCTCCAGACAAATTAGGAGAAGATACTATAACATGTTCTCTATGCAGCACAAGTTATGGCCTTTCATTCCAACTGAATTATGCTGTTATTTTAAAAAGCAGAATGGAACAAAAACTCATGAGACTAATACAACTCATGCAAAAGCTTACATCCACTCTGGTTGGAAGCAAGCAGGTGAACTGTATTTTAAGTAAATTGTAATACAGCATGGATGGATATTCTCTCAACTTTAAGTATAACAAGCTTACCAGGACTTTCACTGATGTTTTAGCTCACTTTCTCTAGTGAAATGTAGTGCCTCTGTTCTTCAAGTTTAGAGCTTTTTCTCCTGCGCCTAAAGCAAATACATACTGAGAAGCCTGTGCTTCTCACATCCTGTCTTTGTAGTTGTTCATTCAATACTTTCTATTCTCCAGTCATGCTACTGAGGAGCCCAGCTGCTTAACAGAAATTAAACTGAAAGCTAGCTAGACAAGCAAATGCATCAAGAGCAGAGGGTACTGAAATTTTAGCTCAGTTGACAATGTTCAGAAAGACCAGGGGTGGAAGGAAAGGCACATAAAAACCTCACATGAAGTATTTGAGTGTATTCTGTTGTACAGACTGAGCGAAAAGCTACAAGGACTGTCTAGAACTTCAGGCACAACAGGTGCATTCGCCTTTGTTAGATATTCTCCAAGGAGATATTAGGTTTGGGCTTCAAACTGGATAAAACCAGTCGCAGAGTTTACCCCACCAGCACAAAAATAAAGCATGATCAGTGCCTGTCTGATGGTTTATTTGCAACTTTTGAATAACATGCTATAATGTCAAAAGTTGATCATGAGGTGCAGTAAGACAAATGTTCCCAAATGTTTTAAAATAAGCTAGACTTTCACCTAGCAAAGCAGAAATCCAGTATTATTCTACAAAAGCATTAAATATACGTGCATAACAGTAAAGACTACCAAATTCTACCCCAAAGTGAATTCTATTCATGCTGTGTTTATGACCACCTAGTATCAATGTATCATCAGCATGGGGGTCTGAGTACACAGAAACTGGAAGAACAGATGGAAGGATAGGAGGATCTCTCTGTATTCCACTAAGCGGAAGAGAACACCAGCAATACCAGGGAAAAGATGTCAGAAAGATATACCTTAGTACCACTTCTCCCAAGCCCCACACCACTCATTCCCAACTTCTCTTTAAGGGATGAGCTGGGGCAATTGGAGCCCTGGGAGTCACTGCAAAAGCACTGGCCATCTCAGGAACAGCTCATCATCACTCTGAGACATAGCATGGTGCACAGAACTGCAATTCAGGCTTTTTGGATGACATCTACAGAGGCAGAAGTCTCATCACTTCTGTTTTAAAGCACTATTAACCTCATCAGCATTGGCAGAAGATTAGACCAGCTTCAGACTGGACAGAATGTGCAGGATCTTAATATGCTCAGCTGCCATAATCATAACAGTTCTTGATTTAGCACAAAAATTAGAAGTGTTGTTGATAAGGACAATTCTTACGCAAGACAGATAAAAATACATGGGAACACTTCAACCTATCTTTCACGATTAACTTCTTGAAGAAAAAGTAGGTCTGGTGAGTGTCTCTGCACAGGGCTACTGTTAACCACAAATCTCCTTTAGGGCATAGTATTTACAAGCACACTTCATTTTACAAATTTTCATTTTCATTTCTCCAGTAATGCTATAATCTATAATATCAACTCCAAATAAGAGTTCCAGAGACCTCATTTTGCTCAGCTTTCTCTAGTCTTATGTTATAAAATATTCCCACACCATTTTATAAATAAAAATTCAGTTCCTTTTATTCTGTTTTGAGGTTCATCAACAATCTTCCACCTATTATCACCAGAGCTCCTCTGTATCTTGGATCAAATACACCAGCCATCTGTATTTGTAGTTCTCATCACTCTCTCCAGCCCTTATTTTATAAACATATCCAACATCATATTTCATTACCCCAAACAAACTTAACCAAATAGGACTTCCTAGAATTATTGCTTACTACAAAAACAAGTGGCCAAAACACACACACTCAGCAGTAAGTCTCCCAAGAAGGACTACACATGAAGCATTGAATATTGCAGCATTCTCACAAGGATTTTTGAGCATTGTCTAGCCTCTAAAAAAATGGTGTCTTGATCTTCCTTTCCATTTTTCTCCCCTGCTTGTTCACAAATCGCCAGGAGAATCTTTCAGTTCCTCCAATACTTCCTGTATGAATATCACTAACATCACTGCCCCCCCCATAATCTAAACTTTGGTAGGCCAAGGGCCGGTGACACTGATGCTGTATTCAGCAAATAATGTTGTATTTGATCTGTATCTTTTTGTTCCATTTAAATAGTTATAACAAAATGCTGCTCAAGTGTGTTGTAAATTGCAACTTATGAGGATAGGCCTGAGAAACAGAGAGAACTAAAGAAAACAGAACAGCTTGGGATAATGCATCTGGTAATGCTTCAGTTAAAAGCATTAACACACCACTGACACCATCTCTGGGATTGTTTAATGCAATTCTGGCCACACATGCTAAAAAGACTAGCCCATGTAAGAAAAGAGGCAAAGATACCACTCTAGGATAATGAGGTAAATATAAAGCATCTCATCTAAGGGAATCTGATTTACCAAGACAGAATTCACACTCTAGAAATGCACTGAGGATAAGGAAACCTAACACTAGAAAAAAAAAAAATCATTGTTTAAGATGAAGAATAATGCTGGTAATATCAAGTGACACAAACTGCTATTAACATACAATCTGAAGATTACAAATACTCCTAACAATCAGAACAGTTTTAGTTTGAAGTAGTCCTCCAATAGTAAGATAACAAAACAAGCTTTGTGTATTCTGTAATCTCATGCAAAATCCATAAAAAAATAAAAACAGACTTCATACTTTTCACATAGTGAGAAGAGCATGTCAAGTCAGGAGTCCTTTTCCATTTTCATAATGGGAGGAGGAAAGAACACAGGTTTCTGTACCGACTCCACAGTGAAGACTGCCAGCAGCACCACTAGAACATGCATTTCAAAAGCTCTAAGAAGCCTCCTGCTACAGTTCAACTATTTCAAATTAAAAAGTCTAGTCCCAGCTCTGAAAAAAGTATAATTCATTTGCATTCTTACAAATCTATCTGCCGAGGCACTGGAATTTTGGAAGAAAGACCTCAGTAGCAAAGATCCGTACGAATTCCGCTCAGGAGATGAACTTTATCTATCACCACTAGCTGCAACTTACACTACTGGCATTGACAAGGACAGAAATACTCAGGCAAAGAACAAGTCACTAAAACCCACTAAACTCACACTAAAAGCTTCTGGGCACTAAGCCACTCTATCAGACCAAATATTTAGACATTCAGGGAAACCCCAAACTTAATTAAAATCCATTTTTTAATAGTTGCTCATCTTCCATTTTTGCCTGGGAAAAAAAAATATTTTCTAAGAGAGCAGGGATGAATATAAACATCCCTTCAAAACCAAAGCCACATGTTGTCCAACTAGTCTAGGGGATTTTATTCCGTTTTGATAGGTGTCCAGGATCTCAAAGCAGATTATGCCATTCTTCCAAGAAATGGTCATGTCAGGGGGAATTAGGGATTAAGAGATTTGGGGGTGGGAAGGGAAGGAGCCTTTTAGCAGTATTTTAAAAGATATAACTACATGGTTTCTATAACACAAATAATTAAGTGTCAAATATAACAAATACACTAAATACTAGAAGGAGAACAACTAATTTTAATAAAAGAGATAGAAGCAATCCTAGGTGAATAAAATCTGTCTAAGATTTAGGTTCACTGGACTTTGGAGTGCAACTGCACAATGAAGCCCCAAGATTCCAGATGTTGCAACTACTGTTCTCCGTCTCATAATAGCTGGGAGGATTATTCTAGATACAGAAACCAAAGGATTGTAAAGTTGCCCAAGTACGAGTGTGCAGAAGGACACAGTGAAGTAAATCACAGCAAGACTGGGCAGTGCGTCAGTTGCTCTGCCACTGGGGGTTCAGCTATCTTGCATTTCCTACTCTAAAAGGCTCCAAACTACAATCAGGTAGTCACAAAGCATAAACTATTAACCTAATTTATCTCAACAATTTACATAATTCACATGGCCATGTACTCAGTTTGTTCTCACAGTATTACTTGAGCACTACACCTATGTTTTCTGTTAGGCTATGTCTCAAACAGAGAGGAATTGATAAAAGCTGTGGGTTTTCCAAGCCAGAGGAAGCACATTATACCCATGATCTGCATTATACCAGCTCACTGAAGTGTGAAGCTTGTTTGCATGCCTCTTGAGCAATTTAGAGGAGAAAAAAAAAAAATCATTTAGTCCAATGAAGTAGCTGTGACTAAACAAAAAGGCCAAGATAAGAATTCCCTGAAATACACAGCTATAAATAAAATAGGTATCTCCTAATATTGAACATCCCATTTTCCAAGTTGTTTTCCTTGATGCAAAAAAAATAAGTACACACAAGAAGTTAGTTATAATCTTAAATTCTTGGAAAGAATAACTGCAGTATATCCCCAATTGAATTAACAAAAGCTTTTAGCATTACAATTAAAATTAATTTCATTCAAAAAGATTAAAAACACTCCATGGAAATAAAAATAAATTAAAAAAAACAAAAAAAAACAAACAAACAAACAAAAAAAAATCACATCTGTTAGGAGACCTATCATTTGAGGACCACTATCAGTGATTTAAGCTTAGCACTTTCCAGGGATATCCTGCTAACACAAGACCATGAAACACTGGGGGCAAAACAATTTCAAGCTTTGCCTGACAATCCTACAACCCTCAAACTTCTCTCCTCAAAGACACTCTGCTACATGAACAATCAGCTACCACCATGCTTCAGTTCACTTTGGCCAAACAGATATTGCTGATTACATAAAATGAAATATTAAGCAGGTTTTATGTTACTCCAACTAAAATTAAACGACATTTCCAAGGAAACTAGGCCCAGAAACAGTTTTTTGCAACATCCCAAAGCAACACAGCACTTACTCTAAGAAAACCACTTCCAGACAGAAGCCAGTATAGACTTTAACCAAATCTGTTTTGGAGGATGAACAAGGAAGCCCTTCATAGCAGCAATTGATCAGGGTAGTCTACTGAAAACAAGAACCATCAAGCATCATTAACTACTGGCCTCCATAAGCCACAGGTACAGGAAGCTTCTGACAAAGGGAAACCTCGCTCTCATCTTGAAGAGCTTCACGTACTAAACCTGCAATACAATTTTTACCAAGTGGTTTGCTTCCTTCCTGTGATAGTGTCACAAGATAAGAAGTGGTGTGTGGTTTCCCAAAACTTCTCAGTCTTCCACAGACTCTGAAGGTGTCAAGACATATCCTCAGGACTACAGGAATAGCAGAGAAACAATCACATCAGGGCAGAAAACCAAGGGAACAGCATATTGAGGAAATACTTCTTAAATAACAACAGTCAATTTCACTCTTTGCTCAACTTACATTTAATAAGATACCTTTTCCTCTGAACCTTTAGGATGTTTTTGCTTTAATTGCTTTCTGCACTAGCAACTTTTGGGTAAGAAACAAATTGAGTTGTTCCTCAAGTAGCTAAAAGCTATTACAGTCAATAATCTCATCAAATAACCTCCCAAAATAGAAGATATACACTAGCAAGTTGAAAGGGGAATAATAAGTCACCTAGAATACTTATGGTCACTTTAGTAGCATCTTTGGGACGCTGCAAGGGTGACTGGCATGAAGTAAAGCACCCAGGTCAGTGTTAGCACCACAGTAAAACAGCTTCTTTACAGAAGTGCTACTAAGGAGCACATGCATACATGTGTATGTGGATGCACACGGCCAGGGACGCTGGACGGAGTGTCACCCGGTAGGCCGCATGCCGAGACGCGCTCATGGAAGAGGCAGCTGAAGAGGTCACCAGCACCGGACGAGGCCTCGCCGCTCCCGCGGGCTGCGGTCGAGCCCCCACCGCGTGCGCCGTGACACCGATTGCATCAGGAGCGGCCGCGCAGCCCGCGGAGACGCCGCGCGCGCGCGCAGAGCCCGCGCCGGGGCGGGGCCACGAACAAAGCCCGCTCCGCGCCGCT
>VWPW01006152.1:1630490-1750331 GCA_013389825.1 Crypturellus undulatus
CTCGGCTCCGGTGCCGGTTCCGCCGCCATGGAGGCCGGGCAGGGCCCCGGCGGCGCCGACGTGAGCGAGCAGGCCGAGGTAGCGGGAGGCGCCGCTGCCGTGCGGGAGCCCCTCGGCTGCCACAGAGGCGCCCGGCGGCGGCCGGAGCCCTCGGGGCCTGCCCGGGCCGCGATGGGGCCGTGAGGAGCCGCTGGGGCGGGGAGCAGGGCCCGGCCGGGACGGGACGGGGCGGGGAGAGGAGAGTATACGGGGGTGGAATTCGCGCGTGCTCGGCCCCCTCCTTCCCTCTCCTCCCCCCGCCTTGTGCAGTTGGGAAAAAGCCAATAGCCCTTTTTTTTTTCCCAAAACCAGTGTGATTCATGTGATTTATATATATATATATATATATATAGTCAAAAAGGCAAAAAGGTTTTTCTTAAGTACTGCCTTAAGAGCTGCATGGCTCTTAAGGCCCAGTGATGTGCAGAGGTTCTAAGTGTGTCATTGAAGAACCCTCTCAAACCTTCCCTTTTATGTTTATTTATTGTTTCTTGGTTGATTTTCCTGCCAAAAGAACTCAGCACCTAAGCCATATGTGCCAACGGAGGAGGAAAGGCGGCTCCTCAAGGAATGTAGCGAAGAGAGTGCCCGGTATAGAGGTAAGAGCTGTTTGCTGACAAACTTGTTTTGCCTTTCTTCTGCCCCTAGTTTTTGTTGTTTTCTAAGGGGACGAAGAAGGCGAAGGTCATTACATCAGCACAGTGTATTATGGAACTTCACGTGGTCTGAAGTTGTATCCTACGCACTGATCTGTGTTGTATTTATCTTTATTGAACATTTGCGGGACCTGAAGCATGATGTGATTACTGTCCACTGTGGGTTTTTTTTCCCCCCTCACATTCTAGATTATTTCTGATTCTGATAGGTAGGTTAGCAGAAACTGGGACAAATGAATAATTTGGCAACTTTCTTGCTAAGTTCATCCTCTGATAGGGCCTCTGATTTCTACTGGCAACCAGTAATTTATGAGGCAACTTCTGGTGCATTGTGATTTTGAACTAACAATTCAAAGCTGGCCAGTATCTGTTTTATCTTTGACCTTTCATGCTTTCCTGTTCTCTGCCACTTTTATTCTGGAATACGGGGAAGCCTTTAGCTTGTTTGCCAAAGTCTAGCCTTGTTTCTCTTATTTCTGAAGTGAAGAGAATCAGGATCATTAGCAGTTAGACTACAATTAGCCACGGTTCAACCATGATCTCCTTCCTGGAGGACAAGAAGAGAGTTGTTTGTTTTTCTGCATGTGTTTTGCTGTGAAGTCTTTGTCATCAGGGAAACTTGCAGCCGTGTTCCTCCTGGTCAAGAACACTGTGAAGGTGTTCTTGCTTAGAAACCCAATATTATTTTTTTCAGTAATTTCACTTGAATTTCATTTTGGGATCTACAACAAGAGTAGTGGATTTTTCTTTTTGGTTTGGTTGGTTTTTTTTTCTCCTCCAGCAGAAATAGCTGTCTTGTTTTTTCCATGTACTCTTATTTCATTGACAGAGCCTAAGACCCTTCACTGTTTTCTAGATCTCCTGTCTTTGTTTCATGATTTTGCACCTGTGCAGTTGTATTAACTGTATTACCTATTACCTACTTAAACTCTCCCGGTATGGATGCCCTGACACCTCTAGCTCTTATTGGCCTGGTTTTGTGATTCAGAGTTGTTACTGTGCCAGATTTGTTTATTATTAAAGTATTATTACAAATATTATTACAATTTTGTGCGTGTTCAATTCAAATTCCAAGTTGTAACCAATTTGTTCTTGCAGACCTTTATTTTGTGATGGCTTTCTATAGACATATAGAATATATACATATTCTATAGGACAGCTCCTATTTCAGAAGTTTTGACTGGTTGTCTCTTACGTTTTCTTGCAAGTGATACACAGCCAGGTTTGCCTTAATATGCAGTAGCTGGGCTCCTAATGTGGTTTAGTGTTAGCAGAATTTGTGGAAGAAAAGAACCAACCTGTTAGTTTGCAAAATATATTTTAATACTGTGCGTTGCAGAAATTCTAAAAATATCATTTAGCCTGAAGTATGGACTTAATGTAGTAGATTGTGGACATCAAAATGCTATAAGCATCTAGTGCTTTTCATACAATTTTCTCCTATAAGTAGTTAATAAAATCATTGAGCCTTTTTGTAATATCTACCTTTTCAGTCTGTCTTAAAAAATAATATAATTATGATATGTTTAAGTCTAATTTAATTAACTTTAGTGTACTGTGAGTGTTTTTGCAGTTTTTATTACTGCAGTGTTTTTGTATCTTGTATAGGCATGGTTAGTCTTAGGAATAGTTTAGTTGAATTTTTGAAAATACTGAAAATTGAATTTTTAAGCTACTCTCTTTTTTTTTCTTCACAGCTTTTCCTTTGGCTGCAGCGAGCATGCTTGCCACTAGTCTCTTAATTAGGAAAGGTAAAGTTTAAATACGTTCTTGCTTAATTTGTAAATGCAGACTTTTAGCTTACCAGACTTGTAGTTCCTGAAACTAAAGGAGGAATAAAATGTTAACCTAAAATTGAAATTCTTGGTCATTTTATACCACTTGACAAGTACAGTATGAATTATGTATTATGAAACGATTATTCTACAGTATGTCATGTACTGAGTGTGATTAAAGATGTTGGATGACTAAAGCCCTTAGTAATTCATAATATTTTTCTAATTTTATGGGAAAGTTAGACAGTTTTCTTGAATTTGCTTTATAGTGTAAGAAGGTAAGCTATTACCCCAGTGTATGCAAAATAACTGACTTTTTATGTTCATATGAAGAGTAAATGTCCTTTCAGCCTAATTATTAACAACACTACTAATTACTTTGATTTCTCATTTTCCAGGTATTCTAAGAGATAATTCAAGATTTGGCTCTCTTATTAAAGTTGCATGTAAGTAAGTGCTTTATATTCATCCTATATTTGCAATCTAGATTTTGGCATATAATTCCTATGAAAGTGGTTGGCTAGTTTACAGGGGTCATGTGTTCTTATTTTGCTGCAGCTGTACTTGATGGTAGAACTCTACAATCTGATATAATCAAAATAAATTTCACCTTCCTGCTCTTGATTCGTTCTAATAGGATCAACTCTGGTAGTTGGCAGCTGCTTCTTTGTCTCCATCTCATATTGCAAGAACCTTTTCAATATCAAGAAGCAGTGCATGTTATTTATTCATCTTCAGATTTTGCAGGAGATTTTGTTCCTGGGCTTTGCATAAAATTTTAAGATTCGAAATATTATTGACTGCCATAATGTAAGAATTTAGTATTATAAATAGATACTGTGAAAGTTTGCTTTGAGGTTTTTTTCCCCTTTCATAGCAGTGTCCCAGGGATAACTATTTTTGTGTGATGGGAGCTTAAAGGTGCAACTGACCATTGTCAGAAATAAAATCACACTCATTAGGAAGATCGTGACCTATTGTTGTTAAAGCATTTCCTCAGTTTATTTTAACTGAAAATGAGTAAAGAAAAATACTTCTTTAATATATCTTCCATATTATTCTGTACCGTGTAAAATTTGTCTGCTGTGTTGTAGGAGGGAAGAAACACTGATAATGATGATATCTTTTTTTTTTTTTTTCCTCAGTAGTTTCTGATCTATAAACATTGGTAAACATTCTCTGCTATCTGAAACTATTTTTTTTCTTTGAAAGTGATTATATTTTAAGTTAGTATCTGTTTAATACTTCTGCTTGATTTGGCCTATATAATTTCTCTCAGTTGCTTAAAAGTTTGTAAAGCTAAATGATATTCCCTAATATATTGGATCAGCACATGGCAGCTGCAGTGAATTCTACCTAAAGGACTTTGCCAGAGAACACCCACCCCTCCCTTCCTAATTTGAAGGTCATTATTCATGTGTCTTACTTGTCCCAATCACGTTATTTAAATATCTTTTTTTTTTTTTTTCCTGGATACTGTGCATACACAATTATCGGAAAATTATCCTTTCATGTGAAGGATTTTGGATTCAGTATAATCAAAAACAGATTAATAAATTAACCAGTCCAATGTAATACATGATAGTAAGACAGGAAGTTGCCATCTTGCCAACCTGCCCAGATAGAGCCAATTACTGTTATAGTTTGCTTCAGTGGGAAGAGGGTAAATCCCATGATTTGTGCTGAAGGAAGTGCTGTTTGAGCAGATAAATGAATGACAGAGGCTAGGGCTGCCTTTTGTTTATAATAAATTTTATGTGCTTTTTTTTTCTTTGGAATGTAAAACAGTATTCTCACAAAAACGTTATAATAGAGTTGCTATTTCTTTTACATTTACACATATCTAGTTAAGGGTCACGTTCCTCCTACTTAATACAATTACATTTTGAACTCAAGGGAAAAATAAGCAGCAGTTGGAGCAGAGAGAGTATTCCTGATGCCAGGAAGCAGTACAATCCCAATCGCTTCTGGTTTCTCCCTTTTCATGCATTCTGGTGGGCATCTGGACTTTGATTTTGTACTAAAAGAGCTTTCCTCAAACTGTGTATTTTTTTTTTTTCCAATAGTAACTTCATGTGCTGTATGAGCCATTTCAATACTTGTTTTTTTTTCCAGGACATGAATTCTTTAAGTTTAAAATTGAAGGCTAAAAGAGATGAGTTGAGCACTTTTAGTTTCACCCTCATATTGTGTAGGTTAGATGCACTGACTGTCTGAAGTATCTTCCTGAAAAGCATTGCTGGGAATAGGTTTACATGTTCAAATTATATCTCATAATTTAATTGCACATTCCTACTGCAGGAAAGTGCTTCAAGGAAGCAGTGCATTTCCCTCCCCTTCCTCCCTCCCCATGCTCAATTCTCAGAGAAGAGCTTCTTCAAGGCATTGCTGCTAGCTTGTACTTAGATAATATCAAACTTACACTTACATAATGTTAAACAAGATCAAAAGTCTCATTTCTGAGTCAGTTCTTGCTTTTCTAGTATTGCTGATCTGAGCCTATTTTTGCTGCATCCATGGATTACAATAGTCTGCTTTTGATAATGGCGCTTGCGTCCCTCAGTGTTGGCAGATGTGCTTATTCTGAATAATATCCGTGCCCAACTCCAGTGAGGGCGCTGTCATATCTAACATGACTGAGTCAATCTTGGTTATATCTGTAAGAATCTGGGAGGTGGTTCTTCTCCTGGGTGATTTTCAGGTTCCAGGGTATTCTTATGCCTGTAGAAATATTAATAACTTTTTTTCTCAATAGTCTCCAAACACTGGTGGAACCTTTAGTTAGACTGAGTGATTTACTCTGTTGAGGGCATCCGTTTCAGTCCTGCAGTAGCAGCTGAGCTATTGGATTTCCACCCTCTTGCCCCAGAAGGATAAGATCTGTGTATCCTACTTCATGTTAGCATGTAGTGAGATAAAGCCTCCTTTGTCCATTTCTTATTAGTTTCTCTAAAGACTTATTGTAAATACAGAAAAAGATGAAAGCAATGATGCAATAATTTTCTGTACTCCTCTGGGAAAATTGTATTATCTGACTGTTACTTCTGTAATAAGGGAAACACAATAATTTAGCTGATAGCTGTTTACAGCTTGCTTGGGCTGAAACATGTTCTAACACCTCCCAGAGAGATGCTTGCACACGTCTTGGTTGGAAGAAAAGGAGACCTTCTCTTTATGCTTTATATCAGTAGTCAGCAACCTTCACTGCTTAAGTTTTTTTGCTAAGTATGTCATTTGGATTCTTGTTGGGCTTTTTTTCTCTTTATTCCATGAGGGATATGCAGTTTTTCTCTCTGCATATATTTATACACTTTGAGGTATCTCAAGTTTTTGATCTACTAAACAACTATATCCTTACACTTCTCATTTGTAAACTTCTTGCTGTTCTTTTCCTCTTCCTGGAAAAGGATTTAACATCCTTTTGAAAATATAAATATTAGGACAGAAATCTCTATTCTAGTGTCAGTCTCATTAGCGCACTACTTCACAAAGCAATCTACTAGGTGAAGATCTTGGAGAATTAATGTTAGCAGTAACTGATTTTTTCCTGACTAAAAATGAGTGTGAATATCTTTAGAAAATACTCCTTGCACGTGAAATGAGGATCAAGTTATTTTTTTCTAGAAAGTCAACAGCAAAACTTCTGTTGATTGCCATTGAATCCTTCAGGCTCCTTTGTACTCAGACCTGCTAAAAAAAATGAAGGAGCCAAGCGATGGATGTCAGCAGCTTTGAGTGCAGAAAGACCTACTTTAGTTTTATCTCCTGCCTAGCAGACCAAAATATCTCACCCACTAACTTGAACGCGTTTAAGATTGCAGGAGTGCAGCAAATCCAGCTGAACAGTTGTATCATCAGAAGATATCAAGCCCAGTCTTAAAATTATTTAGGCTTCTCTTCCCACCACTGAAAGAGAATCTGGCTATTCTGATGAATTTAAATCTCAATTTCCAGCTTTTGTTTATTCTCAACTTTTATCTTCTATGATAGTAAATTGTTTCTGGATCTTGGGGTGAAAATGGTTGGATTTTTTTTGTTCATCAAGTAATAGTTGCTATCATCTGATGCTCATGCCATGTCTAGATCACTGCTGCAAGCCTCTTCAGCTGTTGCATTTGTTCTTACTACTTTTTGTAAGCAAAAGCAGTAAAGTGAGGATTGCTGCTCTTTTCCGGAAAATCAGAAAAAAAAACGATTTTTTTCCTTTGTTCAAGATAATCTAGATTCTATTGTAAACGATTTTGTTAAAATAATGTTGAATATTATGATGCAGCGTATAAAAATTACTCTGTTTTGTTGTTTGTTTCTTTTTAAAAAGTTGCTGGGACATGTGGATACCTGGCTGGAAAGATATCCTACTTGCCAATCTGTAGCGAGAAATTTAAGAGGCTGAAGGATTCCCCAATAGGCGATGTTCTACGGCAAGCTCAGAGACATAGTTCGCACCAGTAAGACTAATTCTCTTTTAAATTTAAAACAACTTCTTGAGTGAAACATTTTAAAAATACTAGCAGAGATGAAGGCTACATTTGCAGCTTTCAAAAGTTCCGGAGAGCTGCATCTTTCCTCTTCCCTGCTGCTCTTCTAGATGTACCGCTTTCAGACAACCCTCTCATCTTTAACAATTGGCCAGTTACAAAATAGGTATTTTGAGCTCTTCACATACAACTACATACAAACATTTATTTTCTTGAATAGAACAAGAAGCATTTTACTCTTCAAAATGTATCACATAGGAAATTAACATCTTAATTTAATGTAGAATTCACTTACTATAATGTGACATCAGAGGTAGCCTCTTTAGTTTAGAAGTAAACTATGTTAACTGAAATAAAATAGCGTTACTTTCTGGATTTTTGTCCCATAGCTTTGTTTGATTGCAGTAGGAAGAGGGTGGAAATGATTTCAATGTTTATCAAAGGAAAGAGCTCAGTAAACAATATCAGTGCAGGAAGAAGCTTGGTGATCAAACTTACTACTGTTTGTTTAAATTCTTTACATCTGTAATGGCATTATGCTGTACATATGAGAAACTCATCAGGTTCTTAAAAACTATTTCCTGTTTTGTTCCAGAATGTTTTCTACTTGGGAGTGGTTTTTGGAACATCTCTGACTTAAACGCTTGTTTCACAACTGGTAGAATAGTCTTTGGGCACTGAGCAGTAGTCCTGCTGTATGTGTGCTAAAATGTGTTAAATTATTTATGTGGAACTTGATTATATTCTTAATTTATAAATTGTGGCTTATGAAAGTTTTATGTGAAAGTTCACCTTTATACTATATTTTTCTTTTATGGCACCAAACATAGTTCTAAACTTCTACTTTCTATGCCTAGTGTATAAACTCAGGTAATTTGGAAGTGAACATTTCTGTCTCCTTCTTCCCAGTTCTTCTTAAAAACCTGTTGCGATCACTGCCTGGGTTGGCTCTAGGTGATACCGTGTTTATATGCAATCATCTGCTACGCTATTAAGAACCATCGAATTTTAATCTTTTCTGTCTGCAAAATATATATTATTTTTCTATATGACAAATTCTTTTTTTCTTCAGGTCTACTGATAAATTCAAATTTGTTCAAAATGGATGATTGTCCATATATGCTACCTTATTAAACCAGCAATAGAAGTCATTACACTTTCATGGTCATTATACATCTGTTAATTAATGTATTTTGGTAACTCTGGTTTGCAGTTGTAAATAGGGAGCTGAAGAGTGTGTTAGTCCTTGAAAAATGAATTTGCATATATTTTAGAAAATAGCCTTTTTGTTGACTCAATTATATTTACTGAGTACATTAAAACAGAATAAAACTAGACAGTAGTGCCATTTTTTTTTTTTCTTTTTAAAGTACAGCAAAGCAAAGATCTTAAGTAAAAATTGAGTAAAAATGCTGGAGATGTTGCAGAGGCACCATATGCAGAGCAGACTGGGGGCTGATTGAGAGAGACCTTCTCTATTGTAGAGATTTGCAGGGCCATTCTGAGGATGTAATGTTTGCTTTAGAGTATCAAGCATCTGTTTCCATAGTATTCTCTGTATGATCTTACCTTTCTCAAAGGAAAACTCATTAATGTTTCCGATTGAAAAAAGTAGTTCAACAACTTAAACTTCCATGGTTTCATTTTCCTAGAATAGGTCTTGCCCTCCTCCATGCTGCTGTTTTGATGTTGATGAGTCACAACTACTTTTAATGAAGGATTATAAATTGCAACTTATTGCAAAAAAGGCATTTAAAAATAAAATTTAATGCTACCACAGGTTATACGCACACACCCTGTACTGTTTGTCTGGTGTGTTTTGTCTTGTGTGAAGAATCCTGGCGGAAAGGTTTGTCGTCTTTGACTTACGATGTATACAACACTGTCCTTTGGTCTGGAGGTTTTCAGGTATGAATTAAGTTTCTAGGAGGAAGGGAAGAGTTTGGGGGAAGATGCTATACAAATCTCTGCAGTATTTTTTTTTAAGTTTTTTTTTAAAGATAATAATTCATGTTGAAAAATGCTATAATCAAAACCGTAAAAAGAATATGTTCTTGAACTGGTCGCAATGCTATTCTTTTTAGTTCCATGTTTAGTATTTTTTTATTTAATATGTAATTTCTTTTTATCTTTTTCAGCCGTTCCAGTCGGAAATCTGAATTTTCAGACGTGCCTTCTCAGGCATTTACTGAATCTTCCTCTCAGAGATCTGGGTCTCCACTTGCTTCTAGCTATTCAGATGATTATAGTTCAACAGATAGAGAGCTCTCTAGTTACGAACCTGTTCCATTCAGTGCTTCCCTGAATGAATCTGCACCTACAGGAATTACTGACTACACTGTACAAGGTTTGGTTTATCTTAATGTTTAGCAGTTATCTTAATATTTGCCTTTCTCTTAAACCTATCTCTAAAATACATGTTTTCATACCTAGCAAACAAGGAAGTATAGTGGTTTTGAATGAAACAAAGTTCTCAGAATTGTATATATTGACATAGCAAATATCTGAATTATTTTTTGTTCTAACTATATTAAATATTTTTCTTTTTTTTTCTGTAGCTCTAACTCCAAGTAAAGATTATAAATTAATGAACAAGATCTAATTAAACCTACGAAAAAAATCACCTTGACATCAATTTTCTTTTTGAAATGAAGGTGAAAAGGCTGTCCTCCTTCGCTCCAAACCATAGTCTCTGCTGTTTGTCTACTAGCCTTTCAGATGTTATTTCACTTACACCAGTGGTGGTGCTATATGTTACTTTAATTCAGTAACATTAAACTTTTTAATGTAATAAATGTTTTCATCTTCTGAGAATTGGACATAAATTGTGTTCTTTTCTGCAACAGCTGATTATCTCACTGAGAATTAAACTGCTGTTGAAGTAGTGTTATGTGCAGCTGTTCCCTTCCTCCCATAGGAACTCTATCCTCAGCTATGGCAGAGGAAATGCATGATCCTGAATTCAGACCTTGTATGGTACCCAAAGGAGGAAGTTAGTGTTAAATAGAATTAGGTATTTTAGATTAGTGCTTTTTTATTGTTGTTTTAACTCCTCTGTGGAAAGCAGTTTCATTTCAAAAAAAGCCTATTTGTGCAACTTCTTTTCAGTTGTTTACAGTATCAGATATGAATGTATCAAGAAAAGTGTAGTTGTACTTCATCTCGGGTACCAACAGTTGGTATAGCCTTAAATAGAGAACCAAGATTCTGCATTATAAACTTGAACAGAAACATAAAAGTTTATCACGTGATGGATGTGACCCTAATTGTTCCTTAGTTGCGGAATTTAAAGCCTTTATTATTTTTTTTTTGTTTTGGCATTGAGCTGTAATGGATTGGCATAGCAAAAGGTCATGTAACCTGATGTTATAATCAAGTTTTGGTGTGTGATACCCTTTCCTCTGTCTTAGTGTATCTTTTGTTTTCAGAGGCTGCTCCAATTGCAGAAGAAAGTCGTAAGAAAAAAGGCATCTCATATGAGGAATTAAGAAACAAACACAGAGAGACATATGAGGTAATGTCCCCACCAAAGGCAGAACCTCCAAACAAGTTTTCACGGGAAAAGCCAGCTAAAGAAGGTAATATTCTGGTTTACTGCAATATATAGTATATTCAAATATTAGCTGTAATGCTAAGCATAGTTTATAACTGTTAGGCTTGATGTTACTTATCCTTTAACCAATTTATAGTTATGGTATGAGCAAGTAGCTGATACGCAGTGTGGTCTATAGTTTCATATTTCAAGTTAATCTTCTTTTTCAAAAACTTCAATCTTTTGATAGCAAATTACAGTTCCATGTGGCTTGGTGCCGAACTCTTAAAAACCTCCTAATATTTAATTTGTGAATATACTAAGCAACCTCCTTTAACAAAGAAATTTCCGAGCTCAAGGCTCTCTTGAAGAGCTGTAGCTATGGAAGAGGGTGTATGTTTTAGATAGCATTGTTCTCTCAAAATAGAATAGAGCTGATGGCTTTGAAAGGGACGTTATTTATTCTTAAGAATTGTTTCATGTGGAATTAGGGGATTTCTATAGTGGCATTGTTTGTAGAAATCCATTATCCTCCATTAAAACTCAAAGGAAGGAAACAGTATTGGCAGCAATATTGAGATTTGTTTTTACAGTAGAAAACTTTTGCATAGCAAAATAAGAATGTGATGATCTGAAGAATAAGGTGTCATTCAGTTACCTTCTTGAAAAAGCGCTTAAAAATAAGTCCTAATAGTAATTAATAATAATAGTAATTCATAATAGTAATTCATAATAATATCCCTTACAACAGTTTTATTTATTGTGATATCCATGGAGCTTTCTTACCATTAAGAAAGCTCTTTTGATGTATTGATGTGCTACGGGACTAGTCAGTTGAATCACTGGGGTTTGTATTTATGCCCAATCTACTTGAATTGCAACAAGACTTACAGGAGTGGATGAGATTTTATGTTAGACATACTAATATAAACAGTTGTATAAAAAACACAAAAGGTCTGAGGCAGTGATGGTGAACTTGGGAACAGTGTTGCTTATGAATGCAAACCCATTCCATCTACATGGAATGTGTTTTCTGGGTCTTTGAACACTTCTACAGGTTTTTTTAAATAAAAATTATGAACAATTGCATGATTTAATTCTGTTATTTCAAGAACAGGTTTTGTTTTATATCATATAAGTGTAGTAAATGAGACATTCAGAAGTTTCAGGTTTGTTTGTAGGCTTTTGTTTGTTTGCTTTTAGATTTCAGTCAGCTGACACTTCACTGATTTTCAGTGTTTTCTTTTTGAAGAAAATAGAAAGAAAACAGTCACAAATAAAAAGCCTAGAAATGCAACATAGAAACCAAATACAGAAATCTTACTCTAATGATTCATTCTGCAACTCTTGCCAAATTCCATGGCAAGTCTTGCAGCTATGAAATGAGAGCAGGCATTCATTATTAGATATTCAAAGCTTTTATAGCACATGCTAATCAACAGTTACATTCTCTCTCTCTTGTTCCTGTGTGTTGTTTGGTTCTAGGCTGATTTTGAACATAAAAGTACATTGAATAATGCGTTGAGGGTTTGCTTTGTTTCTTACAAAGGTGTATTTGGTTTCCTCTTTAGGACAGAAAGAACAATAGAATGCAAAAATTCCAAAGTGCATTATATTTAAATTTGTAGTTAAGGAATTCTGCTGATGCTGCCTGCTAAGTTCTGGGTTAGCTTCCTATCCCTATTGGACATAACATCTTTTACATACCTGTCCATACGTAATGAATCTTTACCTCTTTGCTCATCCTTCGTTTGCCCGTTGGAAGAGCATGAGTAATGAATAAGAGATGCTGCTGTCAGTCCTCTGTTGCTGGGATGTAAGGGAGAGCTAACCCAAACTTACCGCAGAAACCAGTGTTAAGCAGTCCCTGACTTCTAGCTGCTCGTGCCTGCTTCTCTGCACTGAGACAGCACAAGTTTGGTCATCTGCACAGTGAAGTGGATTTCCCCCCAGATGGGCATTTTTCAGGAGTGCCCGCTGGCAGCGCAGCCTGCGAAGCTGCCCCGCTGGTGCGTGGGGAAGCCGAGTGGTGCTTTGAGAGAGCTTCTCACGGTGCCTCCCTGCAACATTGACCCGCTTAAAGCAGATGCTGTAGTGCGCTAAGTTGAGGTTGTGATGCCCCACTGAAACAAGAACCACTGTGGTCCTTTCCACTGGTTCTGCTGTAGCTGGATAGCGATAGTTAGGTTTACTAGTAATGTAAGCTGCAATTAGATTTATAAAAGGGTGGCTGACTACCAGAGCGTGCCTGATGTGTCATGCAGATCCATTCTCTACTCTGTCAGGGTTATAGTGGGCTCCCAGCTCACTTTCAAGCATCCGCTCCCTTTCTGCTCCGCGTTCAGTTCCATACTGTGACAGACGTTTGAATAAATCCTTAAGACCAATACCCTGTTTTTTCCTTCTCTGACTCACTCCTATGCTAAAGGAGGCTGCCAAATAATAACGGCTGGGAAGTTTCCTAATAGGCCTTACTGATTTTTGTTTGTGTTTGAATGTGTTTTTTAACTATCCCAAATCCATCCAATTGTGCACGTAACTAGATTATGTAGCCGCATATTTATCATAACGTTCCTTGCTCACTTCCTCCAATTGTCTTGGTTTCATCCACATGCTGCATTTATTTCAAAGTAATTACAGATTCTGTAGGGGCAGGAATTTAGCACAGTAGGCCTCTTGACTGAATGCTAATTCAATAAAGAATAATGAATAACAAGCTCATTCCGTTCCCCGTTTATTCAAAAGCAGCTTTAATTAGCTGTGTACGGTGCTGTGACTGACACACTGCCCACTTGCTGCTTTCAATGATAATGCGTTTTGTTATAGCTTTCAGTGTTATATTAAAAAAAAAGCTTTTGTATTTAAACTATTTGATATGCAACCACTGTTTTTTCTTTTCCCTAGTTAAAGTAAATAAATATGGCGATACCTGGGATGAGTAAGAACTGAACAAAGAAGCTGATGGAAGATAATTTTCTTCAGTAACTTGAGCCTCACCTATGTTAGTCCTGCACTTTTGGTGTGTTCTGCCAAACACAGTTATAGTTGTAATAAATGAGAAGAAAATCCTGACTTGTTGGAAGATTAAAAAAAAAAAAAAAAAAGATGATGCATTTAGGCTTATTATTGTGTAATTTTTGCATAAGTGGGAAGCCAGGCTAATGTGAAGTGTCATGATTTTAAACTGTGCTATTTCTTAAGAAGAATGAGAAGGGTAACTAGCAGTAACTAATGTTATAAACATGTAGAGAAAGATAAAATGTATATAAATAAATGCAATCAGAGATGTACTGGGGAGGGAAAAAATACCAGAATCTTCTTAAATTTTCAAGGCTTGCATTAAAAGTTACCTATAGAACTAATCTCTCACTTTGTTTTGTATGAAAGTGATGTGTTGGAAACTTCAACATGCTCTCATGCTTGGTTAGTAAATTTTGGAGTGGTATGGAGGAGCCAAGCAAAACACATAAGTAGAAATGTTTCACAGTGGCCGCTATGTTTTCAGACAAGTAGTCTGACTTGCCCCCACTGGATCTTATAAGACAGTCATTTAAGAAGAAAACAATTCATGAAACAGCAAATACTTTAAATACCTCCATTTAAGTGCGGAAGGTTGAGCCTGTTAAACTTTGACAAGAGTTTGAATAGCGTCTTGGCGTAATCATTGTGGGGTTAGTGTTATTTCTTATGTCACGACAGAAGAGATGGCTTTGAGACTGTTTTTGGGGAGACTACCCTGATCTGTGGAACACTGTGTTAGGTTTGCTTATCAGAAGAAAGCTGCACTGGCAATGTTGTCCTGAAGAGTTTTATGTTTGCATAATCTGTCTTGATCAAAATAATGTTGTGTTTTCTTCCATTGACATGAAGGTGTTATAATCTTCCAGCTGCAGTTCTGAGCTGCTATTGCTCTCGCAGGGCTGTGTTTATTTTGGCTCTCTGGCTATAGGTGAGTGAAAAATGATGGTGTTAGTAGCATAAAAGCATTACTGACGTATTTAGTAGAGATGAAAAGTAACTTCATCTCCCAAGGAGAAAATTCTGGACAATCAGTGGCAGAGTGGCATGAATGAGAAGATTATTTAGGGTAGGTACAGAGAGAATGACTCAAAAATCAGGAGGAAGATGAGAATGCATAAGGAACATCTGCTGTTCATAATCACCAAGATAGCGAGACTGCTCTGGAGGAGCTGGGCATCTGAAAAGCAGGGTGCTAAGCAGATAATCTGAAAGTTGCATCAACAGTTTATGTGATCCCTTCTTAAGGCTATAAGAGCAGAACTGCATTTTTTTCTTTCTCAATGAAAAAAATAAAAGGTGTTTATATAATGAATGTTGTTCTAAAGTCTTACTCTCTGTGCTGAAGATAGCTTACATGGTGGATACATAGGTTTCCCAAGGTGAATATCTAGTGCTATATCTACTTGGTATCTTTAGGAGAGCTTTTTTTTTTTTTTTCTTATTTAGGAACAAATTCAGTTTATAATTGATCAGTTCAAATTCTCTGGCCTCACATGACATGCCTAGTAAGTGTTAAATGCAGGAGCTTTTATGATTGTAGCTGTTAATCTGGTAGCATATTGAATATGAGTATTTTGTCTCAGCAGTCGGAGTTTGGGACTGCTGGGACAGTCCCCGGGAACCCAAGCGGCTTCAGGCTGGTGGGAGGGTGGTTGTCACTGACAACAGTGCGGCTCTGTATAAAGAACAAAGCAGAAGAGGGATTGTGGGCAGAGCGCTTGGACCCTTGTGGTTTAGGTTTAAATACATGTCCAGCAGACCCACAACATGTTTCTCCGCATTCATTTACCAAGCCAGCTGTTTTGCTTAAATACAGTTCGCTCACCACTCTTCAGACATCAGAGATGGAATTTCACTTGTAATGACCATTTTGATTTCCAGTTGTGGAATCTGATTTAATGACAAAGAAGTGGACAAAAAATATTTTAAAGCCTTTAAGAGTAGCTGTTCTATGAGCCTTCCTATCTACTTGTCAGCTAATGTGGACTAGCTCAGTTATTTATGTTTATTGTGAAGCCAGCCACTCTTGTTTTCCCCCCACACACAAAAAAAATTGTTTTGCATGAAAAATTAACTCTTATACCTCACTTCAAACACCAGAAAATAAGGATGAGTGCTTAGCTATTACATTTCTTTGATTTTTTTTTTTTAAAGTGGTTGCTTTCATAGATTAAGTCTTTAAAATAAGCACCTGCATGGCCCATGAAAAGGAGCATTGTCCTAAAATTGACTGTTACCTGCCAGAGCACAGGAAGAGGTTTCTGTAAATGCACCACAGCTCTTAACAGCTGGTAAAGCTCTACCAAAAATCCTGGTCCTGATGATCTTCCAAATTAATTGTCGTGGTTATAGCCCCCCCAAAAAGACCTTTTCTGGTGTCTGTTTCTATTAGTTTGGCACCCATCTCAATTAAAAGAAAGTGTAAAAGAAGATACTTTTACTTGCTGAACACTTGGGCACTTGCTGAAAGCATTAATATTCCTTAGGAGCCTGGAGAATAGCATGTACTATTTCAGATTAAACTCAAATTTCACAGCTATTTGGAATCCGGAACAGGCTCAGGACTTGTCCTCTGTTTCCTGGGAGCTGAAAGAGCTGTCATGTTTTGCCCATGCTGATAGTGGGGACTGAATCAACCCACCGCTCTGCTCCTCAGGGCTTGTCCTGCTTCACGCCCGTATTTGCCACTCAGCTTTCTGAACTGCAGCCCGAGTAAGTGATCTCTGAGATCTGCTACTCGAGACGCTGGCAGTATAAATATCCTTACATTTTTTGCCGTTTGCCTGCCTATTAAATGGTTTACAGAAATCAATAAATTACGTTTGGCTCTTGGTCTCAAGGCAGTGAGTGGGACAAGCTGCCTCTCAGAGGTATTCCAACCTCTTGCCTCGCATTTGCAGCAGTTCAGCTAAGCCAATGCAGCTTGGGATACAAATGGGCCTTAAATTTATACTTCGGTGGTGCTGTGGGACACTTCAGGATGTAAAATCTTGGCATGAACTGCTTCCAAAAATAGAAATGTTAATTCCTTACATGGAAGAAGACACATTCTTCTCCATTCTTTTTTAAACCACAATAGATACACATTTGTAGTGCATTAAATATATATATATATATAAATATAGTAGTGCAAATCTAATGCCGTAATAAATTTTGTTTAATGCTGTATGTGAAGTGAAGGTGCCAGCTGTAGCCCTTTTCGGCTCACCAGCTTTTTACAGTAGCGTAACCGGCACAGGGAAGGGAGAAGGTGGCTGCGACAGCTGGACTCCCAGCACACCAGTGAGGGGCCCGGAAAGGAGGCGCTTGCGCTGCACGCGAGGAAGGGCACGAGGGAGGGAGCCCCTGCGGCCCCACGGGCGCTTGCCAAAGTCCGCGAGGAGAAGGCCCTGGAAGGGGGCAGAGAGGCCACCCAGCGCAGCAGCTGCCACCTGCGCGTGCCAGTGGCTCGAAGCCCAGCCCGGACAAGGGGCGCTTTGTGTCGGGCGCCGCAGCGCCCTGTCACGAGCTGCTTCGGTCAGGGAGCCAGGCAGGAGGATGGCAGCGGTTCAGGAACAGGCATTTGACACTGGGGAAGGTTTCACGGGGTTATTTTGAAATCCTGCACATCTGACAGCCCTCTGGGGTGCAGGATGTAAGTCTGGACTTGGGCACTTCAGCTGTACAAATGCCAGCCCGTGGCTGATGCAAATGATGGGTAGGTTTAAAATGGACCTCTGGGATGAAGGGTCGAAACTGTATCTTGCTCTGAGCTACCTGAGCTTGCCAGTGTGCCTAGCCTGGACAGCACTGCTGCTGAGTGCTTGAAGTGCACGTGCTGGAGAAGAAACACTTAAAAGAGCAAGTGAAGCTTTTTTCTCTTTTCTTTTCTTTTCTTTTCTTTTCTTTTCTTTTCTTTTCTTTTCTTTTCAGGCGGGTTCTAGCATCTGCTTTGGAGGCACCATTGCCCTCAGAAAGCCTGAATGTCAAAGGCAGTGGGAAAAACCTCCCTTCCTGCCTTACTCCCTTCATAGCAAATGTATGCTTGGCCTTTAGCTTAGAATCGCTTTCAAATGTTTCCAAAACACACCTGGATGCATTACCTGTGACGTGATATTCAAGCAGCAAAATCCAAGAAAAACCACGTTTTGCAGCTGAGATTAATGTCACGGCATATTTCCTCTTCAACCCTCAGTCTTTTTTTGCCCAAGATTACATAAAGCAGCTTGGGGCTTTCATGAAGCTACTCGTTTTGGGTGCATTACAGCTGAAGGCTGTATTTTCTTCCTTGATTGCCACACTCAGATATGTAACTTTTCAGTTTCTCTCTAGGCTATGGATTCAATCTAAGCTGTTATGTCCTTAAGCACAGAGTTAAACTCCTTAGTTGCTGGGTGAAGAAAGTAAGCTCCGCTTTACAGATATAAATATTCAAAAGGAAGCTGGTTATAATAATAGGTCATCTGGCTTTCCAAACATTTTTAATATATTTCTGCCAAAGGGACAGAAAGATATTACAGGAAAATACTAAGTTTTAGCACCATATAAACAATGCTCGATCCTCTCTAAGCTCAGCTGTTTTTCCTACTGCAGATTTTCTCCCTTATTTCAGACCAGAAATAATAACAATAATAATAATGATTACTGAAACAACTGCTCACCTCAGACCTCCCTCTCTCATTTTTTTAAATAAATTATCCCTAATTTCAAAGAATTCATCTTCCTCTCCAATTAAAAAGAAAAAAAAAATCTTTAGGTGGCTTGTATAGAGTACATCCAGCTCAGCAATGTGGCCCATCATGGTCATAGCAACAGTCAATACAGTTTAGCCCCCTAAATTGTGCACAGCTGCTACATAAAGGGCTGCACTGACTGACACTTCTGAGTGCTCTCCCCCTATCGTCAGCTTATCCTCCCTAGAACAGAGTACAAAAATGCTGAGGGGCTGGCTAACACATAAGGCAAGCAAAAAGTTTTCCAGCTCTTCCTGTCCTTCTTTTGCCTGAAGATAATAAATCATCAATACCCATTTAAATCCACCTTTCTGTGCCATGCAGTATAACTACTATTTCCCCAAGTGTTTGTGTTCCTCTAAAACTTCTATTAGGATCTACAGAGTATTTCTACACATCTCCTTGCCAAATCTGAAGAGGTTTAGAAATATAACTAAGTTCTCTAAACCATCCAATCCTAAACAATCCAGCATCTGTCTGATTCCACCTCTAGAAAACACTTCCTGGCACCAGGAAAAATCCAACTCATCTGTAAGACAAAGCACAATAAAAATTGATGGGCTCCAATTTTACAAAATTAAACAACACGGTGCAAACTGCATTGCAAGTCTGCCCTCTCCTTTTATCGCTGGTGCTTTTAGAAGAGTGAGTTGACTTGCATTTTACACTATTTATGTTCTTAAAGTTACATTTAAGAAATATTGCAACATCATTAGTATCTCATTAGAAAAGCTTGTTGTCCAACTGCCCGCCTGACCAGGAATGATTTTGTTGGTCAAACAATGCAGAAGAAATAGTATTATAACAATATTAAATAATAACTTTGCCCCAAAAAGCCATTATTTTTTTTTCTCAAACCAAGTAGTATTATATAGATGCTGGCACTTGAAGAACTTTAAAATTGTTCAGATATAAATTCCCCGAAATTTAGAAAGATACTTCTAAAGACCTTCTGAAGAACAGTTTGCCTATATCTTGGCTTACTTTTTATTTGCTTATGCTAATACAGTGCAGATACACCTAACATTGAGAACATAATGTGTTTGTTTTTGTTTTTGTTACAACATCATAATAACTCACAAACTTGGATCAATACAATTAGAGTGTTGCCTGTCACACAGGACTGATATGGATTAGAAAACAGGAGATGTTTTTATACAGCAGTAAATTTATTACAGCAAAATAATAGGAAGCCTGAGCAAGGTTACATTTAAAACAGGGGTAAGTAGCTAAGTAATCTTCATCCATTCAGTCATTGCCAGGAGGTACCACTGTCCTCCAGAACAGTGAAAGGAGAGTTCTCTGGCACCCACAAAACCTCCACCCACCATGTGTGTGCACTAACCTGTCCCACGTGTCCCAGGCACAAGCAGTATTGGGACAGGCTGTGGTGCTGCTTTGATAGCAGGTGGTAGGGGATGGCATAACAGCTAGGACACGTCACCTCACAAGATCTGCTGGCTTCAGAGCTGCCTTGGGGCTCACAGAGGCCACGTACTGCTCTGCACTGGGAGAACCCTCTCTCTCCAGCCCCTAGGCAAGTTCCACACTAACTGCCAACAAGTTGCCAACTTGACAAGTGAATCATGAGTCAGCAGTGTGCCCTCAAGGCCAAGAAGCCTATGGGATCCTGCATCAGGAGGAGCGTTGCCAGCAGGTCGAGGGAGGGGATCCTGCCCCTCTGCTCAGCTCTGGTGAGGCCGCACCTGGAGTACTGGGTGCAGTTCTGGGCTCCCCAGGACAAGAGGGACGTGGAGCTTCTAGAGAGGGTCCAGCGGAGAGCCACGAAGATGATTAAGGGACTGGAGCGTTTGTCGTATGAGGCCAGGCTAAGTTAGCTGGGCCTGTTTAGTCTGGAGAAGAGAAGGCTGAGAGGAGATTTGATCAACATGTTCAAGTACCTGAGGGGTGATTGTAGGGAGGATGGGGCCAGGCTCTTCTCCATGGTGGCCAGTGACAGGACAAGGGGTAATGGGTGCAAGTTGAAACACAGGAAGTTCCACCTCCATGTGAGGAAGAACTTCTGAACTGTGAGAGTGACAGAGCCCTGGCACAGGCTGCCCAGAGAGGCTGTGGAGTCTCCTTCTCTGGAGATCTTCCAAACCTGCTTGGATGCTACCACCACATGCTCTGGGTGTCCCTGCTTGAGCAGTGGGGTTGATAATCCCCAGAGCAGTAGATAATCTCCAGAGGTCCCTTTTAACTTCAGCCATTTGTGATTCTGTGTGATTCTGTGCCTGGGTACATGGCACAGTGCCGTGTCCTTCACTCACACTACTGAGGAAGAGCAGAAGAAATCAACCCAAAAGCGGGCTATAGCAGCAGGCATAGTTCAGGGACCGGAGAGCTGCTGAACTGTGCAGGGTCATTTAAACATCTTTCCTCTCTTTCCTTTGATGTAGAAGACAAGCATTTCAGCTCATGACATCTTGCTTGCTACACAGAGTTTCACGGGCATCTAAGTACAATAGACAAATTTCTCAGCACTAAGAGCTAAAGTGCACTGAGATTAAAAAAAGAAGCATGCTGTGAAGAAAGTGGAAAAAGGGAAAAAAAGAAAGTGCATTGGAAGAAATTGGTATCTTCTACAAACATTATGCAGCTATTTCAAAAGAGCTGATTTACATCAAATCAAAGACTTGTTTTCTTCTCAGTAAAATAAAGGCTTGTAAGAAGAAGCTCATTCATAGGACTTTTATCATCTTCACCACATCTGTAAATTGGATGACAGGACTCATTATTTGAATCATTAAGCTGAGTGCCATCTTATTTTGCATATAAAATGTTTCCCCCCTATTTTTTTTTCCTGAGAACTCTGCAAAATCTCTGAGGATAAAAGCCCCTCCTTGGACTCATGAGCACAAGGTTGATTTTACCCAGGCTGTCCTGCTAGGCAATGCGAGAGCAGGGAATCACATGTGCAGCTGGCAGCAGTGCAGGACACGCAGCTGCGTCTGCGCATCCTTACAGCACTGTGCTACAAAAACCATCAGAGGTGCCTGTAGCATCCTGCCTTCCTCCTCCTTACGGCTGCCAGACTGCTTTACATTTGAGGCAGTTTCAAATTTTAAAGCTAATTAGCACTTACGTGCCAGCTAAATATTCCCAGCTCACAGAATAGGCTGAAAGGAGGAAAGACTGAAAAGGGAAATGTCTCCTGTGTTTGGATTTAGGGTTCAACAAGCTCCAGCTCTGGCAAATACTGGGGACAAACACCACTATGGACATCAAGACTTGATTCCACTGCTCAAGCAACCACTGTAACCATCCTCACTTACACATGCTCTGGCCTCTTCATCTGAAATGACTGAAAACACTGTCAGCAAACCTTTATTTGAGGGCAAACCTTGCAAGATGCTAAACTAGCCCTGTAACGCAGGGGCTCAGTTGAGCTCAGCACCACTGATGCATTCACGGTGTCATTCACAGTTGCTCTGTGTTGAGGGAGACTGCTGGAAGGGGCTGGCTCCCTCCCTGTGCTGGCACTAGCAAGCAATCCCTAAGCAAAGTCTGGGGCTTCCACTTTGCCCCATTTCATTATGGGATTAATTTCCAGCTAGGGCAGTGAGCTACTCCGGTTGAATCGCTGTATGATCTCTATAGCTGGGATTAAGAAGAGCACTGACCTGCTGGATTAGCCTACGGCAAAATGCATCTTCTGCCAGGGCCTGCGTTTTTGCAGGCTTTGACATAAAAATCCCAAGCAGTGGCAAAGTTGATTAAAACCAGGAATCTGTTCCAAAGGCTCCCTTCAGGACAAGCCATGCTGCTGTAACACACTGCTGCACACTAAGAAAAAACATCAAAAACTCTGCTGCTGGGTAAGGTGGCAAGTTCTGCTGGGATACTCTTCCTTACAGATTGTCCCCAGTGATACAGTTCAGAGGGAGACAGGGACCATTTTTGGCACTTTTAACCTCCTGCACAGCATAGGCAGAAGAGGCCCCATTAAAACATTCTCCTATTCAACTCCTGGTCTGAGGCACAGTCAGTGAGCTGCAATGAACTCACGCGTTGGCATTTCAGATGGGCCCTTCGCTCCCCCCTGCTCCAGAGAGCCAAGCTGTTTGCAAACCCTTTCACACATTCTCTTGCTGGGGAGAATGTGGGACAGCTTACAACATGCAGAACGTGTGAAAATGCCTTTAAAAAGTGCATCTGCTGGCTGCTGCCTGGTTTTTCACAGGCAAAGAGCAAAAGTGCTTTTAATAATCCACCCTGCTTCCATTTTAACCCGGTAAACCCTTCCCTTTTCAGGGTGAAAGGATCACATGAGTTGTCCCTGCTCACTCTGGGGGTGGTTTTCCTCTATTTTTCACCCCCAGGTCTTCCCTGGGCAGTACCCCTTTTATATTGCCTACACTAAGGCTGTAGCCAAAGAATACTAGTGCTGCAAATAAATAAATAAACAAACTGACTAACTAACTAATCCATTCCCAACTGTCTCTGCTTTTAGAATCTTAGTATGTCAGTGTATTTTACAAATATCATCATCACCTATAACTGTCTGATTCTTAAGGAAAAAAAACAGGTGGAAATAGAAAGGAGTTATATTTGTTTTCATACAAGTCATCACACAATCCAGGTGAACTCTGACTGTGTGAATTAACAGTGTTTCTAATGAGGTTGCTGCAGCTAAATTAGAATTAGCTCAGAAACGAGGAATATAAAATTAACATGAAAGACAAAAATGAAGAAACAAATTTAATTAGAAAACTACAGATAGAGAAGATTTACTCAAATAATCCTTAGATTTTAATTAAACAAAATCTACGATTTTCACTATATTGTTCAAAGTTTTCAAGAAAGAAAACCACTGAACTTTCAAAACAATTAAGAATTTATTTTAAATGTCAAGTATGCCTACCTGAGACTAAGGTGCTGAAGGCACTGGACCCTCTTTCTCATTTGATCCCACTTTTTTCTCACATTCTTTGCAAGTATGATGACAATGCCTACAATATGGAAAACAAATAAAGTGGGCACAGGGAAGGATAACTGCAGGACATTTGGAAAAAAGTATAAAGAAAAACCAAAGGGCCAAGTAATAAAGATCAGAAGACACTTGAGAGACACCATGCTAGGTGAAAAGAGAACCAGTAAATATTGTTCCAACATAGTTAAAAAGTAAAATAATTTTATCTAAATTATAGATTTCCTAATAACATACATTACACATTTTATTTTGCTCTTTCTAAAGAATATGGTGGTTGTTGTTCCTAATACTGTTACATGTAACTTAAGGACAGAAGAATAGTACCTCAAGACCTGAACACTGAATTTAAATACCAGGTTTTGCTGCATCATATTATTGCTCTACTTTTTAAATATTTTGATTTAGGATTAGTGAGCTAAATAAGGACAAACCTTTTCTGTGATGGAAAACATGGTGCAATACCAATTTTCTGGAACTTTTTTTGGCATTCTCCTATGTACGACATCTTTCCAACGGCAAAACCCAAGATGCCGGCAACTGTAAAGACAGATCACAAAATATTGTTACTATATGAACTTAAATGAGGAACCTTAATTGGCTCCTCTTTAATCATGCAATGATCTACATATAGTGTATTCTCTAAATCCTTCACAAGCACATGTAGAGTTATACTGTATCATGGGAATTATTTCACTTACTACTGAAGTGCAGCTGCCTGTCATGAACAGAGCAACCAGTCCAAAACATGGACAGGAAAAGGGTATCGGATTCAACTGGAATTACAAGATTCCAGATTCAGAGGAACAGATTGCAAAGACAGCTCAAGGTGAAATTCAGTCACAATGTCAGCACTAATTTCGCTTGCCCTTTTATGTATGCTGTGGTATTTCTGAGGACCACCATTCCAATACCAGCTTCCCAGGATTTCCAAGAAGCTGGAACTTCAGCCTTCCATACCATCTCACTGGGGCTTTCACTCATTATAGAATCCAAATAAGAACAAGGATTCTTAAGCTTCCTCAATTTTCTGTTGAATAAAACCATTCTCAGATGGACCCAAACTTTGTTTTTTTCAACATTCAATAGCAGCATGATTATATGATAGTTTGGTTTTGTTCTCATTTTCTTCAGCAATCCCAGCCTAAAATAGCCAGTTAAGATAACCAAAATAAGCATATGAAAGGAACGTACTATTTTACACATTCCTAACACATAGCACCATAGCTCCTTAATACATTAGCTGTGTCATCTGCTAAGCATGACACATCAATGAGGTTAACATTGTTTATTAAACAAAGATGGGATTTGAGTTTTTGCCATTTCGAGAGGATAGATCAAATAAATATAAACTGCTACAGGAAAAGTTTACATTTTTTAAAAAATGAATACATTTATTTTTAAACACAGGAGAATTCTGCTTTCGTAAGTCACTGTGGCAACATGACATAAAATCCAAAAAAGGAAGAATTTGAAAAGATATCCAGAGAGATACCTCTGCTGTTCACAAGAAAGTATAGTTATTCGAGGTTTGCAGATTGCTAGTAGATAACTTTCCTTTTATTTTAGAATTGAGTCCAACTTACTTGTCATCTTAGGTAACGACCCAAACCTTGGGTTTGTGGAGAAGATGCCTGCAACACAATGAAATAGTTAGAATGCTTATTCACTTGAAAGAAAACCACCAGCACTCAAAACCAGAGATGGGATTACTCCTAGAAGGTTTTGTACTTTGAAGCTGAAGAGATACAAAAAACTCCAAAGTCCACTAATCTAGATTTAGGAACATCAGGACACATTCCAGTAGTTCTTAGCACAGATCTAAGTGACAGGAGGAGAAACTTCTGGACTGCACAGCATTCAGTCCACGTGGCAGTTGAATGTGCAAATCTGAATGTGCAAAGCTGAATGTGCAGCTTGGCTCCTCACGGTGACATATGCAGCACTGGAGGAGAGGTGATGGGTCATGTCCCACCACAGATAAATCTTGCATGTGCAACAGGAACTCAAATCTCGTATTCAGGGTCTTGCTCCTTGTGCTAAGAGAAGGTAACCCAGACTGTTCTTCAGCAGCATTTTGCGGCCACAGACCAGAGCAGTGTTANAGGAGAAACCTCTGGAATGCACAGCATTCAATCCACATGGCAGTTGAATGTGCAAATCACCTGAGAGCAGCTTGGCTCCTCACGGTGACATGTGCACTGGAGGAGAGGTGATGGGTCATGTCCCACCACAGATAAATCTTGCAAGTGCAACAGGAACTCAAATCTCGTATTCAGGGTCTTGCTCCTTGTGCTAAGAGAAGGTAACCCAGACTGTTCTTCAGCAGCATTCTGCGGCCACAGACCAGAGCAGTGTTAGAGATATCTAGTCTCCTTCTCTGGAGAGGAGAGATCAGACCAATCATAGTCGTACTGATATTTTGGACCTTAGGAGGACAATACAGAATACTGAACAAATAGGAAAAGGGAAAAATTTTGTCTAGCTTTTCCCTCACAAATCCACATTGCCCAAGTCGGACCTCAAGGAGTCAGAGCCAGCTGCTCCTTGGAGCATCTGTCTGCACCAGGGTGCCCGGCCTGCCCAGCAGAGGCCACGTGGCTGGAGCACTGCGGTCACTGCTGCCTTTGCTCCGCGACAGGCGGCTCAGGGGCTCCGATCCCTTCCAGAGGCAGCGCCCAGCACTCCTCAGAGAGCAGCGAATAGATGGAGCAGAGTTTGTTCTGGGCCAAGGGCATAAGCTTTTGCCAACAGCCTGCTATGTAAAACCTGTGTATTTTAAATTTGGTCCTGGCAGGGAGGAGGTGGAAAAAAACATCTGCAATTGTTAAGGCACAATAATGATTGTTGAAATGGGCATTTACTCTTTTTTACTTATGTGAGATAGATACACTTATTTTAGCAATCTTCAGGGCAATTCTCCTTCACTCATTACCCAAGATGTTACATTCAACGGTATTATCAACCAAGATCCCCAGAAGGGAAACTTGAGGTGTGCTGAGGAGACTCAGGCTCACTCACTACACAAACAGAGCACAATTGTCTTTTGTCTTACTCTGCAGACCAGAAGTCATCTCTACATAAAGCTCTCTCTCTTCTCATTTTGGCAGTATTCCTTGTCCCTTTGCACCAAAGCTGTATTCATATTGATATGTGGTCACTGTAAAAATGTTGCCAGCATTTTCCAAATAAAACAGCATTTAAAGCTACAGTACCAGACTCTGATGCCCCTTCTCAGATTTAAGGATACTGTGCCCCACAGGCAACCCCTGTGAAGACTCCACTACATACGTATAGTCACAGTGACAGAATCTGGCCATTAGTCTTTGAATTCGTTAATTTTTTTTTTTTTGATTCACATTTTTTTTTCCAAAAGGATGAAGGTGACTATGTGTAGCTAATAATCAAATCATTTTAACAATGATGGTAATGAGTGAGAAGAATACTGATTTTGGAAAACAGAAAGCTTTAATGAAATCTGCACTTCAGGAATAATTTTAGATTCTCGATTTTATAATGTAGGCCAATCTGAAAATAACTGTACTTGGACATGTATTTTTTCTATTTACCTTTCAAGATTAGGCCCTGGGTGACAAGCATGCTCCCAAGAGACAAAGGAAGAGCTGTAAAAATAAGAAGAATGAACATCTCTGTTATCAGACAAAATTAGTTATTTATTCAATAAATACATTATTCTTTTAATGTCATCTCTGTAAAACCAACATTGAGTAACTGTCTTAGTCACCTATTACATCTGTTCATTCAGAATACAATCTCTCCAAAGCAAGCATATGCTCATGCTGGACCTCCAGATGTTGTAACCTCTGCCTATATAAGCAGTAACTCCCAGAATTGTAATATCTCACTTCAATTCTGCAAAATCAGTGATGGCAGGAGCTCCAGCTATATGCTGAAACCCCTTTCAGATTTCTCCCTTCAGAAAATGTACATTTTGTATAAAAAATACACAATGAACTGAAAAATCAGGCACTAGAACACTGAGTATCTTATTCTTTTAGTTGCCTTGACATCAAGTAAATCTCACAAACCGCAGCTGGGTAGTCATGCTCCCCAGTCACTGTGTGGGTAGCACGGGAGTCTAAGAATCAACCTGAAGAAGCCCACAGCTGAGCTGCAAAGTGACTGTCTAGGCAGATGGAAATGCAGGGTGCGAACCATCTGTACTGTAGACTTAAAATCATGTGTTGTCTTGCTATGAGATGCCTAAACTCTTCTTTCAAACATAAGGAAGGGGCCAATGCTTTCTTTAAAAGTAAGCAAACAGTGAAGTTGTTGGGAGAATGCAGCAATATCTGTTCTGTCTCAGGGCAATTTTCCCCTGTGAGGGACTATTGCAGATTTGAGGTCCTGGTTGCCCTGCACTTAACAACTCATCTCATCTTCCTTTGGAAAAAGTTATTCTACGGGGAGTTCTGGACTGGGTTATCTCATTTCTTCTTATTGCAGGCACATTTTGTACACAAGAAACTACAATGAAGTCTTAATGGACCTACTGGAGTGACTGCAGTGACAGGCCACAAAGATAATTAAAGGACTGGAGCATCTCATACAAGGAGAGGCTGAAAGGACTGGGTCTGACTGGCCTAGACAAGAAAAGGCATAGGGGGGAATTTTAGGAATGTATATAAAAAACTTGATGAGGGACAATAAAAATGATGGAGATCTTCTTTCCCAGGAAGATGGAAAGCATTGGGCACAAACTTAAATACAGAATATTCCACTTAAGTACAACAGAAAAGAAAAACAAAACACACACACACAAAAAGGCTTTTTTTTTTTTTTAATGTGAGGGTGGTCAAATTCTGTAACAGGTAGCCTAGAGAGATTGTGGAGGTTGGAGCCATTCACTTGCCTGGACCTGCTCTGGCTGACTGTCCTTGAGTAGGGAGGTTGGACTAGGTCTCCAGAAGTCCTGCCAGCCTCCACGATTCTGTGATTCTGTGACAATACTGAGCTGGATAGCTGAAACAGTAGGATTGCTGCAAAGTGCAGTGACCAGGTCACACTCAGAAGTAGCAGTCCCAGCTCTGATTTATATATGAGTGAAACAATCTAAATACTAAGAAAAATCAATGTTTCATAATTTGATGGCCAGCTATGGTTCTCAGAAAGTAGAAGATTTAAGTACAGCTGCTTTTGTCATTGGAATGATTCAAAACTAGGATTCTTTTATCTCTTTAACCAAGAGGCAACTGAACAAAGAAAAGAGAAAGAGTCCCCACGAGTTTTTATGTGACATTAACTGTGCCCTGTGCACAACTGAACAGGTTCTAACCGTTTTAGATCACGCTTACAAAATGGGCAGGGGAAGATCCATTTTAAACAGTATCAGTTCAGTAATTACAAGATTTGGACAATTATAATCCTCTCTAGTAGCAGTTAGGGATTATTTTATTTTATTTTATTTTATTTCCAGTAATGGCTGAATGCTAACTACAGTACTGAAATTCCTTTTGTGAATTCAGCCCTTAGTTTTGCCACCCTGCTAGCTTGATATTTCTCAGTTATAGTTGTCGATCTCATTCTCAAAAATCAACACTGACCTACCCACTTCTTGAATACATTCATAAAGCAAAAATAAGTAAAACATTCCTATAGTTGGTTTAATAACTGACTTTATGAAAAGAATGTCGACTTCAAATTTATCAATGTAAGTTTGCAGTAAACTAGTAAGAGCTTAATTCAGCTACCTTTTCTTAAAATTATCACAAAAATAAGTCAAATTTGTACTCATGCATTGCTCAATTTAAACTTAGGTGACAGAATTGACCCACAATAATATTCCAAAAGGGAAAAAAAAGTATGTTCTAATAAATGACAAGGCATTTTTTTCACCAGTTTTGTGTAAATATATCAAGCAATCATTCTCACTGAGATAAGGACAAGTTTGGATTACTCACCTCTGTACCAGAAACTTTCCCTTTTGCATTCTTCATAGATCCTTGCAATTTCTTCACTATTATGATTTTGTGAGATGGGACAATAAAACATTGGCTGAAATGATAACCCTGGGTTAACTTACTGAATTTTACCTCACAAGGAAAAAAATCACTGTAAGAAGAGAAATAGTTTTAAGCACAAGTAAAGTGCACAAATAAAGTGCACAAATAAAGTGCAATGCAAAAAAAAAAATCCAAACAATCAAAAATTACTGTTTGTTTTTAGCAGCGTGATAAAATACTTGATAACCCAGTTTAAAAAAAGAAAAGAATTACACAGATTTTAAAGATAAATCATTTATCCTATTGGCCTATACTTTACAAAAAAAATCAGTTGTTAGTTCCCCTCTGAAGTATATTCCCTTTTCCTTTCAACTACTTTACTCTCATGAGTTATATCAGCCTCTGGAACAGAAATAATAAGGAACAAGGGTAGTGTGGGAGCTTCTACAAACTGAGATCTGGCCAGTACAGAAGCCAAATGAAGTTCAGTAGCAGTAGATTTTGAAAGTATTCAAAAAAGGATCAACATAAGCTTTGTCAGATTCCCTTGGTCTAACTTTTTCTCTGTGCATTATACATACTCATGTCATTCGCTGTCCTCAAACAGACTGGCTTCATCTTGCTTACCAGCAAGTTTCTTTAAGCTTATAGTAGCTGTTTTTTTCCTTTTGGTTTGAGTGGAAGACAAAAAAAAATAAAGTATCACTATTCTTTCATGTATTCTAGTATCCATGGTATGGAGATCTGGTTATCGGTAGTTATTTTCTTTTCTACATCAGGTGATCAGTTTTGGCACATATACATGATCTGGGTATTTAAATAAGTGTAATAGTTCTTACTCCATAAATTTTGCTTCAGTTTCTCTGCCGCAGCTATTGTCATGAGTCAAAAGTAGTTGACATTTCAGTTCTTTTCTGTAAAACTGTGACATCTAAAACCTTAACTGTTCTTAAAAGAAAAAAAAAAGACTTCGTAGAACAAGCAGTGATTTGGGAAAAGAGCACATTAATCTATTAGAGCATGATTTTGCAGCTCTAATAATGAAATGCATTTGTTGGCTGCAGTCACACATTTCACTTTAAGGTTATGCAAGTTGATAGTTGCACTGCTTTGGTAAGAACGGACTCCAAACTAGTTTCACAGTAGGGTCATGAGGCAGAACATGAATTTTGCTCATACAGCAAATATAAATCAACCTGAACTGGCTAAGAGAAAGATAACTAAATGAATGTCAGGGTCCCAAGTGCACAAACAGGCTCTGCAACCTCTTATCCTCCACAAATACCCCACCAGACGTTCAGCTGCTTATGTTCAAAGTCAGTTCTAAGCACAGTTGTGTAACCTTGAATTGTCTTGAGTGACAACAGCTAGCCTGGGAGAAAGAGCTGGGAGAAGGTTTGCCCCAGACTTCTGCTCCTTGGCTCAGGAAGTTGTATTTAATCTCAGGTCTTTGCCTGAACTGTGTTGTAGGTGAGACTGCACCTTGGCTTTTAACATCATGAGCCACCCTGACTTCCTGTCTTACCCTCAGATCTGCCTCATTGCTAACACTGAGTTGTTACCAAAGTCAACCAACATCCCTGGACCTGTTCTCCTCCTCTCTTTTGGGCACTGCGGGACTGTGTCACTGTCAAGCACTGCCCCTGCCTGCCTCACAGATACCCCAGGCTGCCTTCCCTGCAGATCAGCCCACGCTGGCTGCTGGCAGTGGGTGGTTATCCACAAGGCCATAGCACATTAAAATTCCCCTTGGTTTAGCGAATTAGCATGTGCTCACAGCGTAAAATGGAAAGAAATCTGTTCCCTGCAGGTAGCTGATTTCTTCAGCAGAGGAGAATGCTCAGCTTCTGTACAGGACTGGGCCACGTTCCAGTGCAGCCACAGTCCCCTTCTCCCCTTCTGAACACGCGCACCCAACACGGCAGTGGGACAGGTTATACTAAAATACGGCTGTACTATGTTTCACTAGGTCTCAGCCAGTTCTTAACTAGCTCAAAACACCTTCTGAAACATTCTCAATTAGCATAAATTACAGACCACTTTCAGAGGCTTGAGAATCAAAAGTTCCCAGCCCTCTGAGCGCAGTGAACAAGCAGGAGTAAGAAACACTCTTTTCCTCTCTTTATTTATTTGCCAAATCTAACAGGTATCTGTTTATCTCTTCAGCAAGAATGCGAATGCAAAATCCTAGTTAATTCCTAACAATAACATCAAAAAGAAGAGAGGCAACCCAGCTTACCCATCCAACTCGCTTTAGTGGGGCTGTTTGATTTTTCTCTTGGCCTATTTCAGAAGACATTGTCTCCGTCTTCCTTGCAGTCTCTGTTAACAGTCCTGGCCAGAGGGAGCAGTGTGTTGTATGCTTCTTTCTGCTAGGTACAAAGGTAAAAAGACTTTGTACATAGCAAAGGTAAAAAGGAAGTTCAGTATTTACCTAGGAATGGTAACACCCATGCTGAAAGGTTTTGCAGTAGGTAATATCCGAACGACTTGATCATACATAGTTTAGAACATAGTGTATCACTCATTAGCAATATGGAGATGCACAGAGCTTAATTCAAACAGGAAAGTAAAGGGTAAAATAATATTGGGCCATGATAACAGCCACAGAGAAATGAAAATAAATACAAGCAAGTCATCTCAAACCTTCCCAATTGTGACTATAGTGAAGGGTGATTTAGTCTTTAGTGCACTGTCCAAAATCGCTATATGTTGCACTGGTTCCACTCTCATTCCCAGGATCTGAAACTTTGATTCTATGGCACAGAAATGTGAGCCTATCATAAACCAAATCCATGTCTTCAACAAACACCACACAGTCACTATTGTGATTTTAAAAGAATCCAAGAGAAACAGATTCCAAAGATCTTTAGAAAAACATAAAACTAAATTTAAAGAGGTCTATGTCAATCAAAAGCATTAAATCCTCATATTCTTGCCTGTTCAAGACTCCTGCCTGTGCAGAGAGTTATATAAAAATTGTCACTCGTCACTACTACTGACTGATACACCTTCTAACTGCTGCAACAGCTAAGTGCTCCACCTCTTTTCTAAGGATAAAAAAGCCAAGTCACTGGGAAAATAAACAGTACAAAAGACTTTTTTGAGGTGAAAGAAGTTGTTATGACCACTTTCAGCTTGCCATTAATCTCCTGTATTGCTTTCAGAAGTCATTCAGATACATTCTCACTTCAACATAATTAAGAATCTTCCAAATAAGAAGACTTTTCAGCAGGTCCCTGGTACCCTTCCTGCTTAGGATGAAAGCGCTACTGGCAAGAATGAGGAAAAGGGACGGGGTTTAGGTCATCAAAATATTATTGAAATGAATTATTAGCATTTAGCACACATAGTGCCTCCTCACTGAGCAAGTTAGGAGTGTCCAAGTATTTTGGGGCACTGTGTTTTGGAAAGACAGACAATCACCATCCCAGAAAAATTGGCCCATCGACCCATTGGAAAACAAACAACCAAAAAGGACTGCTTGTCTTTTTTCTTATTTTGACTATAACATTATCCCTGCTTGAGCACAGGGGTTGGTCCTTTCCAACCTCAGCCAGTCTGTGATTCTGTACTTATTACCACTGACCCTTTTCTGTATCTAACTATGTAACTACTATTGTAACAATTAATGGTATGTACTGTTAGCTGGGTTGTGCCTGGGAGGAATTCCTCTGCTATGTAATTCTTTTATCTAATTGAAATATTTAATTAGTGTGATCTGTAAGGATCAACTATTTGAACCACTAGTTTTTCTATTCTATAAGAACTTCTATGGAATCATTTATAAAAGAAACAAATAACAACGGACTCCTGCGAGATTTCACATTTTTGATTGTTCTGACTAATTGATAAGGAAGCAGCATGCAGGAAATTGTTGTTTTGTTATTGCTGTTGTTTTTTTGGTCTCAGACTGAGGGAACTGCCACCTTTGTATAATTTATTTTCAGTTTAATAATCCCTCTTCCAAATAGTAACGGTGGCCACATTCAAACTTCTAAGGCTACTTAGGGAAGAAGGTGAAAGCAAACCCAGCACTTACTAGCATATTAACCAGTGCACACTTTCACAGCGTACAGAGCATAGGTGAGGGGCAGGTGCCGCTAGTACAATAATCACCACGACAAATAGTTTAGCACGGCAGCGAGGCTCCTCCTCCGCACAGCCTCCCTTGCGGAGGAGAGGGGAAGCCTCACTGTGCTCTACCAATGTATCAAAGGCACTTTCTGAAGCTGTTTCATTGTGAAGGAAGGCCCGTATTTTGAACGGGGGCTCGGGTTTTCCCCGGGGAGGCGCCAAGCGCTGCCAGGCCTGGGGCGCCGGCGGGGAAGCGGTGTCGGCACGGGCTGCGCCGCCATCTTGCGGCCACTGCGAGGCACGTACAGGCTGCCTCTGGAAAGAGAAAGAAAGAAAGAAAACCCATAAACTTGCAAATATAATTCCTTCTGAGGACCACAGGGGTTTACCCATAAACTTGCAAATATAATTCCTTCTGAGGACCACAGGGGTTTACCCATAAACTTGCAAATATAATTCCTTCTGAGGACCACAGGGGTTTACTGTGGCAAAATGTGCTCTTCACACGGGGTTTAGCAAGGATGATGTCTTTAGCCAGCTGTGTAAAAATAAATTAAAAATTCTCTATCTCCTGAGATATATCCTTTAAATCATGGGTAAAAATGATGTACTGGATGCTCTGTGATGTGCTCGTTAAATACATTGGTATTGAAGGGTGACTTCAGTTTGTAAGGTGGGAGAGAAACACGAGGAAATGAGAAACAAAAAGCACACCACCATGAGCCTTACTGTGAAAAACAATTAACAAGCAATTCTCGTGTGGGGTAAGTCCCGAAGAACCAGCCATTTCCTACTGCGTAAGCTAAAGCTGGTCATAGAATAGGAGAGTCCTGGAATGTCTGTCTCCTCTCCGTGTTCCCGCCGATAGTGGTTTCTTGGGTTCTTGTGCTCTCCTGTACAAAAGTGCCTATTAGAAATCAGGTTAGATTTCTTTTTAGTGTGACTTTAAAAGGAAAGTGGGTTATTACAGTTGACTTAGTATATTCTGCAAACAGTCTTTAGTCTCAACATTTACCTTAGTGTAAATAAGAGCTATGAAAATGGAGAGAAGCTGGTGCATAGAAACTAACCAATGTTAGTGCAATAATAAACACAAACCCAAAGAGAGAGATCCTTTCCCATTTCTCGCCTCTGAGCACAAAACTAAACTTACAGATCAAGGAAAAAAATGAGAGATACCAAAAATAAGACAACCAGGAAGGGGTTGAATGCTCAGCTGTGGACTTTCCTATCGTCAGGGTGGAAGAGGGTCGATGACATGAGGCTTCACAGACCCGGGGAAGGCGCAGCGGATCTGCGGCTGCTTGTTCAAAGAGTCCAAGGACCTTCCAGGAAACGCTGCAGGGCGGCCAGGTTGCCTGAGTCTCACCATGTGCCCTGAGGGCAGACCCTTCCCCGCATGTGTATTTAATACTCCGTGTGTGCACAAAGCACAGGAAAGAGGATGAACTAGTACAGAGTGTGTTAAATACGTTTTTTTATTTGTTAGGCAAACACAGACAAAGTTAATGGTTAGAAAATCCTTGGGAAGCAAAGACCTGGAATAATGCAAGCACAGTGTGGTTAAAAAAAATGTAGTGGTATGAAAATATTTACAACATGGAAAACCATATCAGAATTACACTGTAGGGCACTGTCAACATGTTTCTGAGTACAATATTAGACTGTCTTCAATTCCAATAAACTTTGTAATAGTTTCCTACGTCCTGGTTTATTATCTAATTCCTGAATATGTTCTATATCTGGTCTGTCTCTCATTTGAGATGAATAGCTGCCGATTACTAGGTTTAGGATTTTCACTTCCCAGTGTGGAGAAGTCAGTGAAACTGCCACCAAATTTTCAGTTCTTTTAGGCTCGATGATTTCTTTTCTATAGTAAAGACCAGCATTTCAGTGGGGTTGTAGCTGCTCAGCTCCTGTAATAGTCAGACTTACTTGTACCAGACAAGGCGCAAGTACCTGTATTTCTAATACAAGGTACCTGTATTTCTAATTCACGTTAAAGTGAATCAGGAGTCTTGCACAGGGTACACTACTGGAATTCCTCTGGGGCAATGTTAGCATATAATGCGCCACAGTTTATTTTACAGAGAAAAGTCTTTAGTGAGAGTTGCTGTATTTATTAGTCCTGCCTCTTAGGGCTGATTTCCAAGAGATGGAAAATAAGCCTAACCTCAGCCTCGCCTACAGTATTTTGTAGACAGCATACTGTAACCTTGAGAAAGCAACCACGAAATCTATTTAATGTTTATGAGTATAAATATGTATATGCAGTTTTGCAGAATAGTGGTAAAGGTAATGATTAAGAAGTTAACACTGTTGTGCAAACAGATTAGGTACTTAATGACCTACAAGTCTCTGTGCTCCCACTGTGACCGTGACAGGTGCCCAGCCGGTAAATGTAAGCTCAGTCACCCCAGCTTTTGCAGTCATGTTTTTAGAATTCATTTGTTTCTACTTTTATGCTATTTTTCTTCACTTCTCTGGCATTTTCCCCGGCTGCTTAATTCTGCCTGGTTAGATACATCCCTTCTACGTAATATGGAAAAGCAACTTCCCCCATCTTTGTAGTGACCAGAAAATCTCACTGTAGCAGGTTATATTGATCTTGCTGGTAGAACATCGCTGGATATCCATGTAAATGAAATGCTATTGTTTTATCAACTATGCATTTGGCACTTCAAAAATAAATATATATATAGTGAAGGGCATTCCTACTCATATGCATGTAATCAAGCCACTTGCAAGTATTAAGATCTTGTGTTTATGCTGTTTTCCTTTGAGAGAACATCACACCTGAAAACTCCTTCTCATGCTCAGATGTGTCCTGCTTGCCAATTCCATAGACATAACTGGAATGTAACTTCATGTCAGGTTTGATGGCAAACCTAGCAGTTACTAAGAATCTCAGAGAGAATACTCAGAATAAAGTGCCTATGTATGTGCCACAAGTTGCATTATTTTCAATGAGTTTAGTGGAAAGCACACAAACACCATATTGTCAGCTTATTGATTCCAGTCCTGTCTAGTTTTACAGGAACTCCACCTCTAAAACATGGAACACGATACTGTGCTTACAAAAAGTACTGCAAAATTCTATCAGGTATTTTTCATCAGGGTATGTCCTTTGAGCATGACACTCTTGCTATGCTGCTACAAAAGCAGCTGTGTTCTGGGAATTGTAGTGCATCTCATTTGCTCAGGCTATGGATCTGGACTTATTACATGTTTCCTATGTGTCATGCCACAGCAGGATGAAATGGTGCCATTATTTGCATAATCCTAAACCTGCAGCACTTGGTGGCACTTCTGGGATGACTTTCCTTATGCATCCTGGAAGATGCATTTAGTAGGTGACCTAGAACTTGGAGGAAAGAAAGGAAGAATTAAGTTATTACATCTGTGAGTGTTATCCCTCCTCTTTCCCTAGAGAGGATTTTTTTTTTCTATCAAAATACTTCAATTCTTTTATGGAGGTTTGAAATATCAGCATGTTTTCAAAGCATCAACCAAAATTCAAAGGAAATTTTACGGTTACCAAGCCTCATTGGACTGCAGAGTAGATTAACAGATGCTGATTAATAGATCATTTTAACACTAGGTGATTTTTCCCCTGGATAAGCTTGAAGTGAAAAATAAGGTTAATTGAGATGACAAGGAATGGTGGCAAAACAAGTGTGACAGAGTTGTATAGATAATGGTCATGCGTCTAGCGAGGTCCATGCTTTAGTTTCAGTGATTTGACACTGGCTTATTCTGCTGTCAGTACCCTCTCTATTGAGTGATGCTCTCCCGCTAATGACCGCTCCTGCCTGCCACACGTATCCAAAGGGTAAGTTACATCAGCACGGCGCTGCCGAGGCGCTACGCTATTTATCAGCTCATACTGAATGAAAACATAAGTGACAGGCAAGCATAGTGATGGATAGTGCAACCGCTTTAACAAGCGGACAAAAAAAACCCAGAAACACCCAAAAGCCACAGGACTTTATACCCCTCAGCTGCCGATTCCCACCCCGTGGCGCAGAGGGCGCCCGCGCGCCGGGGCCGCCGCGTGCCGGGCGGGCCNNNNACGCGGCCCGCCCGGCACGCGGCAGCCCCGCCCGGCGCCGGGGGGCGGGAGGGACGAGGCTGCTGCAAGGTGCCCAGCGCGACGCGACGCGACATGTTCGCGCTGTGGAAGGTCGTGCTCTCCGAGACCCTGTTGGGTAGGTGGTGGCGGCGGCGCGGGGCGCGGGCGGCGGTTACCTGGCGGGGCGGCGGTTAAGGGCACCTGCGCTGCCGCTGCTCCCCGCGCGCGCGAGCTGCCTCTCGCCCTTGCTGCAGCTCGCGGCGCTTCGGAATAAACTCTGCCAGCAACAGTGAATTAATAATGGTCGCTGGTTGGCGTCCTCCTTGGCTTTTACTGCACTACACTGCCTTTTTTTATTTCTTTTTATTTCCGTGTGCCGTAATACCTTTTGGCTGCTCGACGCCTCTGGGATTTATTGCGTGCTTTCGCTTAAATGTTTGTGCTCTCGCTCGTAGAACCGGTCCCCGATGTGCCCCGCCGCCTCACACACCATGGCGTGATGCCGGGGTGGTCACCAGGCCTCCCGCCTGCGGCCCCCCGGCATCTCCCACAGTGCAAATGGTAGCGCAAGTAACGTGGCTTTGGGGCACTGGGGTTCATCCCTGTGGACCGAACGGGTAGAGCCTTGGGGCAGGAGTGCCTAGCGCGCTAGGACAGCTCACTGAGCCATGGATCCGCCTCCAGGGACACCCGAAGTTGTAGCTGTGTCATTGGCTTACCCAGCGTCGTCCCCTCTGAACACTGTCCCTTTCCAGGACTGAGCAGGTTTTCCCAAACTTTGTGAGTGGGAGAAGAGTTTGCTGCTTCTTAGCATTCTAACTCCTGTGAAAAATACATTTACTTAACTCAAAATAATGAATATTTCTTCATGGGAAAACTACTGTTGTTGCCCAAATTACTTTCAAATATATTTACTATTCTACATTTAGAAATTATATATATATGGTCTCCAGGAAACCGTGTTGTGGAAAACATGTGATATTTCTTTATATTTTTAGGCTATATTTCTTGGTCTCTTTACCATGCACTGCCACCGATGATCTATTACTTCCCCCTTCAGACACTGGCACTCACCGGTGTAGAGATTTCTGCTGTTGCATTCCTTTCTCCAGCATTCTTGATAATTGGTCCTTTTTGGAAGCTGGCTAACAACAAGTATATCCTAGCCCTTCTGAGGCTGGCTATGGTTGGTAAGTAAGCATTCACTGTAGTGTTCTGTAAATTCCATCTTCGTTGTCTGGGCATAAGCATAAACATACCAAATTGTCTTAAAAATTCAGGGATTCTCATAAAATTAGAAGCTGATAAAATCATTTATGGAGTAAAAGTTCTTTCCTCCCTCACAACTTTATGCCTGGCTTAAGCTTTTAGATGCAAGCAGAGGGATATTTTTTGAATTTCTTTGGAATAGTATTGCATAATTAAAGGCTAATTTCATTCAATTTTATTTCTAGAAGCTTTTAAATTAGTACAAGTCATGCCCAATAGGAAAAAGTGTTTTCAATATTACATAGAAATCAGCAGAGCAAGTATTTTTTGTTGTTGTTAGTTTTGTTTTGTTTGCTTGTTTGTTTGGTTTTTTTATTTTTGTTTTAAACTATCTTTCACAATGACTTGGGACCAGATATTACAGAACAATCTGGAGCTATTATAAAAGTAATCTGACTTGGGTAAAAGGATGGGGTTATTTGTGTGTGTGTGTGTTTTTTTTTTTTTAACTTTCTGATTTACTTTCTGAGTGCTGACATCCTTTATCCTGCATGTTTATCACTAAATCAAGTCTCCAGTGCTTCCTCACTCATCTTCCTTCTACAAATGCCTGCCTAAATGTTTTCTGCCTTCCAACTCTATTTCATCTGGGCTTGCCTCTTGGGTCTTCAGCGAGCTAGCAGGTCTTGGCTTCTGTTGATTTTCTGCAAGTTTGATGGGAGGTTTGGCAGCTACAGCCTAACTTGGAAGTGAATTACTGAGAAGATGAAAGGGTCTCCATCCTGCAGGTAATGCTTGTTCTGCTAAATAAAGAGTAGTGACAGGCCTATAGTGCCGCATAAAGACTGCTTGTTTATGTCTGTCTTCTTACATGCATCACAAGCTCCTGAAAATATTAACTAAAAAAAAAACCAAAAACCAAAAAACCCAAGAAAACTAGCAACTCTCATAGGCATCTGGGCTGTGTTAACAGAGACGGTAACAGGTTTCCAGCTACATAGCAGGAAAAAGTGAAGATACTTATTTCCACTCTCGCCCAAGGTTTGCCATGTGGAGCTGTTACGTTCTCTTTGTCCCTGGTTTGGGCGTGTCCAATGCTCACAGCAATCGTGTCCCCCTGAGATGTCTCCTGGACACTCTCAATATTGTTGGCCTCTTGTCCTAGCTGTACCGTACTGTTCATTCTCCTCGCTGTTGTTCTGCGGTGAACTTCATTATTTGGGGAAGATTTAAGAGCATCTTTCTAAGCTTCTTTGTCCCCAGCAAAGAATTTATCCACCAGTGGTAACTGTCAGGCTTCACTTGCCTCCCTACTGTCTGACCTTAAACTGCTTTAGGTTGTCCAGATGTCCTTGCAAAAGCAGTGATGAGTTGTTGGGCTTTCCATATTTATCTCTGTACTTCTCATCATTCTGCCCTGTCTTACTGTCCTGACTTACTGTGCTTCTTATCCTCCTTTTTTTCAACCATTTTTCAACCTTTCTCTTCTCTGTTAGTGGATACTTCTTGCTTGCTCCTTGTTTTGATCTTCCTCCCTTTTCAGAAAGGCCATGGCCTTTCTCTGGGGCTTTTTGAGCAGTATCAGGCAGAACAATCTACACAACACATTCCCCACCCCTTTCCACTGGAAATGTTCGATCTTTAATTTCACAGTTAAAAAAATGAAATTCTTCATGCTCGACTAAAAACAGATTACCTAGGGATTTGGAGATTCTTGCATTGGATAGAAAAGGCTCATCCCTTATCCAACAATTTATTTCCCTTTTTTCCCTTTTTTTTTTTTAAGTAAGCTTTTTTTTTTTTTTTTCTGGAGCTTTTGTTTTGATTTCTGTATCCTTCCATGCTCTTCAACTTTGTCATAAAAAAAAAAATCCTCTATCATTGTGTCTATTCATATCTATGTCTCCAGACAACACACAGAGAATATTTGTATGTTTGGAGAGATATATTTACATTTTGGGTGTGCTACCTCAGCAGAAGGTGTGTCTGCAATATAAGTAGGTAAATCCATGCCAGATTTAATTTGACTAGTGCAAGTGCAGAAAGATTTGATGAGGCAGGGTTGGCTATTTCAACACAAGTTGGCAACTCAAATCTGTGCGTGTTAACCTGTAGTGAAGTCCATGCAAGTGCATCTTCGCTAGGGTTAGTGACTTAAACCACCCTTGATTTCTCTCTGCCATCCCTGCTATAGGCAGAAGGAGCAAATAGACATTTGGAGGATTCATGGCATATGTTGTGAGAGAGTGAGTCAGTGGCTCCATTTCTGTCCCTCTTGGCTTAAAGACTCAAGTTTGACACAAGTTCACTTACCAAACATTGGGCAGCAAAAGATGTTTCATGGGTGAGAAGTTTCTGCTCCAACCGTGAAGTTAGAAGAACATGTGTAGCTGGTAGTCAGTTGGTGACTTGGTAGCTGTTAAACTGCCACTAAAGGTGAGTTCACTGTGTCTTGGGAGATGGCAGAGCTGCACCCAACAGTCTCTCCCGTTGGTCCGAGGAGCTGCAGTCTCTGGCAGGGAGCTGAAATAGGCTGCTGTTTTCACTCCATTCTCATACTGGATACTGGGTCAAAGAAAGTCGTCTCACCCAGTAAGGCGAGTTGCTTATTAAACTTGGTGCAATATGTGCTGAGTGTTTCCTCCCAGAGAGGATAAGCCTCAAGTTTTATAGCTTTTGAGTTACATCGGTCCACTGTTCAGAGGCATGATATGCTTAGATATTTCATCCATATATCTAGTTACGGAATCAATTACTACTAGTATCTAAACTGAGGCAATAACTGTAGTGTTGGATAATCTTTTTATGTATTTTTTTTCTGCTGATAATAACTGCTATAATGTGAGTGGTGTCCAACCATTTGTGAATGTGTGGCCATTCATATTGCAGAAAAAAAAGATTCACAGGAAATCCTTCTTACCTAATCTCTATTGCCCATTAAAGCAAAATGTATGTGTTTGTTTGTAGGAAGCTTAGCATCATATCAGGCACCAAGTGCTTCAGCTAGACTATTCATCTTGGCTGCAGGTGTTTCTTCCTCATTGCTGGTTCAAACAGTAACATGGTGGTCAGGAAACAGTTTACAAAGGTATTTTTTTACATTGATGGGGTTGTGAATGGCTTCTTTTGATTATATATATGTATTTTTAAGTAATAAAGATTTTTTTTTTCCTTAAACGCATCAGTGCTTGAAATCTGATTCTTACAGGTTCATCAGGATATGGGGCTTCATTCTAGGCAAGATAATGCTACTTGTTCTCAGGATCTGGTATACATCTCTAAACCCAGTCTGGAGCTCACAAGCTGTCAACACTGTTGTACTGACACTTGGTTTTATAGCAGCAGTAGAGCAAATTTATTCAGGTAAGAGTATCACAGTAAAGAAGGTTCAGCTTCGTGGTTAGAACAACCTAAGTCATACCTGTGTATCTGTCACTGATTTTGCTGCTGCTGTTTCCTTGTTTTGCTTCCAGTCTGGTGTTAGACATATGTTATGCATAAGCCCAGCTGCAGACCTTGCAAACTGTAGCAGGCTTTTGTTTGCCAGTAAAATTCATAGAAGCTGTAATGAGTTGACGTTGGGACGGATGAGACTTTTCAGTATCAATAATGCAGCAGTTAGTTAGAAAATAACCTGACCTGTAAAACCAGAATGGGTTATGCTCCCAGCATGAAACAGCTGTAGTATCTCTGTTATTTTCTTAAATCTTTCAGTTTCTCTGAAAGTTTCAGTTTGTCAAAGGAGGGGAGATAGGACAAAGCTGAAGAACAGCTGATGTGGGAAAATAAATAGGAAGAATTGGAGCAGGGGACAGGATGTCTTGGTCAAAGTTTGCCTGAATTCTCAGAGTCCCTGCACAGTGTCACAACACGGAGGGCTGCTAATCACATTTAAAACTGTGAAGGTAGCATTGCCAGAAAAAACAGTCACTGTTGGCTTGGATAATTAAGGCAGCTCATGTTAAATCCTCTGAAGTGCCTTCTCAGTATAACCTGAATTAGTTAATTGAAAGATAAGACCTTATATAAGTGAAAATAACTGTAAGTGGATATAAATTGGAATTATATATTGTGTGTAGACTTGTGTGATGCATGACGTGAGTGAGACGTTTCATTGCAAATTAGGAAGGGAATATATGGCAGCTATAGTGTTGCCGGGAAATACAAATGACTAAATGACAAGACACCACAGTATTGTCCAACAGATATATCTAATAAAGAAACTATTTTCAGGAGTGCTTGGGAGTTGTTAAAAACTTTGTTGTGACTTTTTTTGGTACCCATACCTTGTAAAATCTATCATGTGCATTTTCTAGCACTCCAGAAACACTTGGAGTCTGATATATTAAACTCTGGACAGTGCATTTTGTCCTGGAAGCTGAGAATGTGCCGCTGCCATCAGTAGTGTGTGTCTAAACACATGCAGGAATCTGATCATTTTTATTTATAAATTGTCTAATTTTGGATGCCTGGATTTAAAAACTCATCTTCAGTACTTTTATTTTCCAGTAATATTTAATACTTCAGGAAACACTTATCAATAATAATAGCTGTTTTTGTCATTAGGAATATATAATTATGTTGTTGTTTGCACAGTAAAAAGCATGTTCTATTTCTTTGCTTTGGAGTACTACCAAGTGTAGTGTAGTACTATAATTGTAGATGAAATATCTGTCCTCTGTTTAGTTATCTTCAACAACACAAACTTATCTTAATGAAAATGTTATGAGTGTTCTTTCTGTTTTAAAATACTTCTGAGTTGACAGAACAGCTTGATCTATATAACTAAAGGCACTACTTTTTCCTCAGAGAAGAAAGGATCTAAAGTGCATGGAAAAAGGAGAGAGGGAAGGGAGTTTATTCCTGGCTTCCTCTGAAGTGTCAGGTTTTGTTCTTATCAGAGGTTAGGGTTTCAGAGAACAGAATCCTCTAAATAAATGCTAATAACTTTTCTGCTGATTTTCAAAGGCCATTTAATGATTTAAATTCCAACAGAATGAATGATCATATGGCCAGGTTGCCATTTTTGCATGTGAGGTGTGTGCCTTTTTCTGACAGATCTAGGAACCTGTTTTTAGAGATTTTTTTCCTCTTATAGTGAAAGATCAGATAAGTTAGCTTTTGCGTCTGAGCCAGTAATTTATTCTGAATATGTTGTGTTCTTGGTATATCTTTTCCTTAGTAACTCTTTCTAATATGTTTTGATGCTTTGATCAACTGTATTCCTGCTCTTCTTCTAGGCGGAGACAGGAAGAAGCAAGAAACAAGTATTATAACTGGTAATGCAGTTAGAGGCACTGCTCCCCAGTTGAACTGGCTTTTTTCAGGATTTGCTTTTGGCAGCCTCATGTTCCTCACTGTGTGGATATTTGGGGAGGTCTCACTAGTTTCTAGATGGGCAGTGAGTGGACATCCACATGCAGGCCCAGATCCTAATCCATATGGGTAAGTGTGGCTAGTTCTTATTACATGAGTTCTTATTACAATTCTTATTATTTGAACAAAATAGTAAATGTGCCACATTGAGTGGCACAAATTAAAAAAACACCAGATCAAGACATTTAACTTCATTTGAAGTTGGGAAGGGAGAGAGGGCAAATATGTCATATTACTTAGTGCATAACTGGAAGAAGTTCAGTTAGCAGATGGGAGTAGTATAAGAACCACTGTAAAATAAAGTACCTTCTATCCACTTTATGTGTAAAACACATGAATAGTGTCTGAGAAGTATTCACTCAGTCCTCCTCATTCATTGATGTTATCACATATCTCTGAGCATTGCTTCTGTACCGATATACCTTAAGATTTTCTAATCCAAAATGATTTTTTAATTATTTTGAATAGTGATTAAAATCTGCATTGTCACATTGTAAAACACTTTCTTTTATAAATTAAGACTGAGGTTCAAGGATTTATGAATGAAACGAAAACATCTGTAATATGCAGTAAATGAATCTAGGAATTGATTTCAGTGGGAATGTGGTAGGAAATCAGATTGCTTTGGAAATGCATATTAGAAAAAAATAAATGGTTTGCTGTGTTAAATGTCATGCAGAAATAGTTTTGGTTGGAGAGAATTTAGTCTTAATGTTATTCAGTGCTCACCCAAGTTGCAAATTCTAGAAGGAAACTGGATAACTAGAAGGTTAACTGGATTAGTTAACCTGATGGTCAGCTTGGTGTAGCTTCAGGTGACATAGTTAATAATTTGGGGTTAGCACACACAAGACTTCTCCAAATTGGTCAGCAATGCTAGGTGCTCTGGCGTCCACTTCTTTAAGTGAAGAAAATATTTCTGTTCAGGGTATATTCCTCCCTCCTCCCTCAGTTCTTTTTTTGATTCTGTTAAAATATTTCTGTGGAGTGCTTCTGCTGCCAAACATAGTTCACCCGTATGCTATGATAAAATACTGTTAGTTAGCTGGATAGTTTTGATTTGACTCCAAAGCAGAGAAAAAAGCAGTACGATGTGAAGTAAAGATATGCTGTGCTCGGGTCGGAACTACCTAAAACAAAAGGATTGTAACATGTTAGCAAGGATCCTTGCTTGTATATCTAAAAGTTCTTTTGTGAATACTGGTTTTCTTTTCCCTTATTTTTTCTGTATTAGAGGTATAGTTCTGTCAGGACTGGCTCAAGGATTGATGCTTTCATTTTGGAGTTGGTCTTCTGTTGCCACTTTTGCCTGGTTTCTTATAGGTAGGTGCAAATCATGAGCCAAAGTTCTGCTTCTGTTCCCTTACTCCCTTTATTTATACACCTGGTGTCTATTCCACTTTTTCTCTGTGTCTGACTGTAGTATAGGTGTGTCTGAGCAGGTGCATAAAGCTGTTTCAGAGAGCATTGCTCTCCTGAGAGCAGTTGAGACCTGCTGGGGCAAAATATTTTTGACTACAGTGGGTTTAGGGTGCTGGGTAAAGGGATCTGGGTCTGCTGGAGCTGGCGTCTATTTTTGAAGTAATTTTCCTTAACCTTGAACACTAAAATCTTAATGTGAACTATGTTTTTGTGTGGCAAAATAAAGACTACCTTTAGTTCTGTTTGTCATAGGGTTATCTAAAGGGGAGATAGATCAGGAAAAGGAATATTTTTCTCTTAACCTGAACCCATTTGATTTTTCACCTGTTCTGTCAGAGCGGGTTCATAGCAGGTCCTGGTAATTACCTGTTAATCCCTTACAAACAGCATGATCCATGTGTTGTGCTGGGATGGCCTTATGTAGCTAAGCCTGTTGGGATTTTGCATCTGATAAAGTTTCTTTGCAGCTTTTGCTGTACTGTCTGCAACTGGAAAAACATTCTTTAAAAGAATGAGATGTTAAGATAAGTGAGAGGCTGTCTTCGGCTATAGGAAAAAAACATCCTTACAGTGCAGCAGTTCTCATGGCTGCAGGGCTCACATACATTTTCCAATCTTTTTTTTTCTTTTTTTTTTTTTAATTTTTCTTTTCCCCGAGAGACTGTGAATAACAAGAAGGCAGATAGTATAGCTAACTGCAACTCACTCCATTCTTTTCTGTCCCCTCATAGGTGTAACGTCTTCGGCTGGTCTCCTTTATTTGCAGACCTGGAGTGCTGCTATTGCAGGCAGCATTCTTGCTCTCTTTACTATGAGCATGTGGCCTCAGCTGGCTGGACGCTTTATCCATTGTCCTCATCCCGGGAAAGCCATGACTACAGCCATGTTGGCCTATGTTCTTGAGTTATTCTTCTGTGTATGGTGTACTGCTTATAAATTTGTACCTGGAGGAATTTATGCTAGAGAAAGATCCCACCTTCTTTTAGGTATATTTATGGCTATGAACAGAGACAAATACATGGACTTTAGCTTCAACCTGATGTTTAAAATGAATCTAGTGCAACTAGTCTTTTTAAGTTTGATTTGCTCCCATTTCTATGAGAAAATTAGACACCTAACAAACAAAAAAACCTGCTTGTTTCTCCACTGATAAAATATTTTAAAATATTTTAAAATGTAGGCAGAAAATGGAATTAGCTGTGGAAAAAATATAAAAAATGAAAAAAAAAGCAACTCTCTTGACCCAGTACCCAACTGGAGAACAAGAGTGTTAATCAGTCACCCTAAAAATATTTTGCTCTTCTCTAATCTGGGGTGTGACTGCAGCTGTAAACTGGCTACCCCAGGTAGCAACCTGGTACTTCAAATGACAGTGTGGTTGCCGGAAACTCAAGGTTTTATGAAGACTGGAAAGCCATACTGAAACAGCAACATAGTTCAGTGCATTAGTTAGTCCTGCTCTGAAGGGCAGAGTGCAGCCTCCTGGCTCTTGTAGCCAGTCTGCCTCTTGAGACCTGCCCTTGCATTTCCATGTGACGCTGCCTTAAGCTTGGTATTGGTAAGCGGTGTACTTGGTGCAATGCCAAGAAGGCCATGAGCTCAGAAACATGGAGACAAAAGAGAAGAACAGAAAGCGGCAGGTATTTACCACAGAGGAAGAACCAAGAAAAGCAAATAGGAAGATTTTAGTAAAATGGCTCCTTGATGAAAGTGGAGGGGTGGAAATGAAACACTTTCTGGTTTTGTCTCCCAAATCATGTTTTTAAAGGTTGCTAACATGTTTCAATATCATTTTTCACTGATAATGTTTAAAGATTGCAAAACATTGTCTTGACCTAAATGTATGACATATTGCACTGTATATTTTTGTAAATGGATAACCAATACTGGTTTTGACTTGTTGCTCTGATGATTTAGGATTTTAGGTATGCCTCGCAACCACTTTCTGTCATTCCATTTTTTTAGTCTCTCTGTGCAGTATTTTAAATACCACAACAAACTTTCAGAATTTATGTTTTGAGGAGGATTTCTTTAGTTTTATTGGAGTTTTCTTTGTTCCAAGATCACTCTGAGAGATTTGTAGAAATGTGTTGTTTTTTTAAGTTCATTTTATTTTTTTGAAGTTATATGAAGAAAGGATGTGGTAGAGAAGTGTAGCATGCTTTGAGTAATGCTATGAGAGAAAAAAGAACTGTTAAAATTGCTCTCTTTCACTTCTTTTGAAATGCTTACTTGTGATTAATTAAGCTGGCATTATCTTTGGGCCATAATGCAAAAGTAGACATAACTTTTATGTGGTAAAAAGAATGAGGTGAACTTAATCTGTTTCAGTTGATGGCACTGCATGAATTTATTCTGCCTCAGAATCCACTTTCTGGGTGTTTGATGCTGCCTCATTGCTTGTAAAAGCTTTTCATATACCATGATACTGTTTATCTGTTGCTGCACTTTTCTCCCTCAGAGCCTGGCTTTTTGGCAAACTTCTTGTTGTTTTCTGGTTTCTTTCAGGTGCAAGTACTATTTCTTGCTTTTTCCTCCTGTCCAATATCCTGCCTTTCTCTTGCTGCAGTTTGGGTAGGGAACCGCACTGGGAAAAATGACAGTGAAAGTAAGATGGTTATATTAAAACTTATGTGCTGCTTCACAGGGGTGTAACATAATGCTTAGGGGTCACATCCTTGCTCCTGCATTGGCTTTAATGGATTTGAATCCGCCTGCTTTGGAGAAAGTTGTGTGTCTTCTGTGCGCACACCCCTCTCCTCATTGCTCTAGACCCAGTTTCCCAGTTTGCAGACCTTTACTACAGCTGTTGCAATGGGTAAAGACAACAAGAAAATGATGAATAATTATTATTTTGTCTTCATTAATGTAGCTGTCAGTGGGGGCTGGAAGCACCTAACCTAATTTACCCACTGCGTGCTAGACTGTATTATCCAAAGCCATGACACAATACTGAAGTGCTGTTAGCCCAGTCTTTGCTTGACAGCGATGGCTGAGTGTGCTACAGGTTCTGTGCGCATCAGAGTCAGGGTGTCAGTAGTCCCCCCATTGCGGTGAGGCTCAAAGATGCAAAGGTGGGCTGTATGTCAGAGCTCGCTCCAGTCCTGGGTAGTCCTGGGGGTTTTGGCTACACATTTTAACTAGCTTTCCGTTTTCTCCTCAAAATGGAGGTGCTCAAAACAGGCTTAACAGAGTTGTATGATGTGTGTGCCCGCTCTCTCAGGTCCTGTTGTTTTGGTTCACCCTTCTACTTCAGGTTTCTTAAGTCCTAGAATCAGCTTACTGAACGAAAAGAAAAAAGAAAAGAAAAAATATAATTCACTTTTTTTTTTCTTTGTAAAACACATGCTCAGGGGAGTTTTTAGATACTCTTAACTTTAAATTCTTACTGCAGTACTCCTGTTTTGAAATATTTATCATTAGTAGGATACTGTCACTAACTCATTTTTTTTGCAGGCAATGCTAATGGCAACAAATGGAACAATGTAAATTAAAGTACTGTGTTATTGTTGAAGTGCTGCAGGCACAAGTGAATACTATGACAATTAATAAGTAGGATTTTTATCATGAATGTTTTACGTCTACTGCCTTACTACATTTGATATGGCATTTATCTCTGCTTGTGGGTTGGCTACATTGTCTTGTGGTGAAGATTGTAAATGCTCCATTCATAAATTCCCAGCTAGTATGTTGCGGTCTTTAATATGTTAAACTCCATGAAAAATAAGCTAATGACTTTTATTTTTACAGGGTTTCTCATGTTATGTATTGGGGTAGACATTCTAACAGGATCCAAGAAAGATCTTAGTTCTATCTTTGAAGTGAAAAGCAACCAAAAGCCACTATTCAAAAAGAGTAGGAAATATATTAAACTATGTAAGTATAATCTTACTTTCTTTCTTACATGACTCTAGTGAAATTGTGTGATGAGAAAGAATAAACAGGATAGTGTTTTTGCTCAGATATTTTAGAACATCCTCTCTGGATCTTGAGCTCTATTATCTACGTGTATAGAAGATGGGAATGAATTGCCAGCTTTTGAGTTGTATTTTGATATTGAGCATTTCAGCATGAGCCCTTTTATAGGGCTGTGTCAGCTGGCTGCCTGTGGGATGGGACTCTAGCCTGAGGGGACCTGGATTTTGCAAGTCCCCTCCTGTGGGAGGAGGCAGCCCTGCAAAGCGTGTGGCTGCCACTGCTGTTCCATCCTGTTCCTGTCCCATCCTGCATGTTCAAAGCAGGTTCCAACCTTGTTAAATCATTGTCGTCTCCTTCTGGTGCACTGTAGCTAGGGACCCCAAATCACCAGTTGATAAGTATGTGGTCTGACTTTTTATTGGATTCTGAAAAGTAACTAAAATAGGTGAGTTCTTTTGCTGCTGTTTGTTTTTTAAATCTGTGTGATCCACTCAAACAATATTTTCAAGTATTCTTCTGTGATCATTTCAACCTGAAATGTTTTCACTGGTAGTTTTGTTCTTGTAAGGAAACATGCAGTGTGAAGTATGGTAAAAGGAAAAAAAAAAAAAAAAGAAAAACAAACACACCAGTGGTGATGGCATGTTAAGCCTACAGAAATCAATATCTGTGAGGTTCAGGTTCCTGCATCTGTTTTTTTTTTCTGGGTAACCTTGGATCAAGTTACGTATCTCTTGCATGCCTCGTTTTAGCTTGTTTGGCAAGTGGAGACAGCAGTGCTTCCCCACTTCCCAGGGCTGTTTCAGAGGGCTTCATGAAGACCTTTTCTTTGTATACTTCGGGTCCAGAAGAGTGTCAAAGAGCATGTTTGTGTATAAAAGGCAATGTGAGCACCAGCACAAGTAGTTTTAACATCGCTACTCAAAAATAGCACAAACCAAACACTCCACAAAGTGAGTAAATACTTAAAAAATATTGTCTGTCACCTTCAAAGCACAGCCCCAGTTGACTGATTTTTGTGACATTGCTTTGTGACATTACTTCACTGTGCCCAAACTGTTCTTTTTCTCAGTTTCCCTCTAAGAACTTTCGCAAATTAGAGTGTAGGATTGCTTAGTGTTTACCAGTATAGAAAACACATCCTTTCTATCATATCTTTCATCTTTGATAGAACTGCTTGAAGCTTTATATAAATCTATTCCAGAAAAAAATCATTATAACTAAATGCCTTTTTAAAGATCTGATGAAAGAATAAATTGGAGTTAGCTCAAGTCATTGGGGTTTCTTTATGCCACCGTACACGTGAAATAACCACAGAGGGATTTGATCATGAAATTATAATGTCCAAACCCTGAGAGCCTTTAGCTGTCTCCTGCTGTTATTTGGAAGGCCTCAGAAGCATTGGGAAGCCCTGAGTTTGTATTCCGTGAGCCCACAGTGCTTTTGCAAGAATCTACCAGTGTGCACTTAGCAAAGGATTGCACTGGAGATCCGGCTGAGGTTATAGCTGTTTGTCATCTAGAGGTCTGTCAAGTAAACTAGATTTTTCTTCTGCACATTGTGTTTGTAAAATAAAAATCATGTATATGTGTATCTGAAACCCAAAGAATAAAAACACTGAAAGAAACATGTTGCTATTACTCAGGTGCTATAATGAATTCTTCAGTAGGTATCAGTTTTACACAACTTACATGTACATGTACAATTTAAATTTGACATGTAGATTTGGTATGTTCAGTCTGTTCAGCCTGTTCTGTTTTGGAGGACATAGGCGTATCTGCACAGGTACAGGTTTCCCTACATAAACTACTGTGGAATGGTGTTATCGCTGGCGCATGCGGACATTTAAATGTATACAGGCAGCATTCTCCATTCCTAGTGAATAGCTCACCTCAGAATAACAATATACCCAATTCTTTTCTTAACAATAATTAGATAATTTGCTACTGTTTTAAAAATAATTTTTCTTTGTTCTCTCTTTCAAGTGTTATGGCTGTTTGTTGGTGTTGGTTTGCTAGGACTGGGTCTACGCTATAAAAGTTATAAGAGGAAGCTGGGGCAGGGGGTGAGTACTGTGGAAATGGTAACTTCACTGTGAAATGCTTAGAGAGAGAGATCCTTAACAGCAGTATGTAGCAATAATAATGGAATGTTGGGTACCCTAGGATATTCTGCGATTCTGAATTTATATGCATAACTGAATGGAACTGCTCTGATAAGTTAGTTGATGGATAAAAATTAGAAGGTTCTGGTGTTCTAGCTGGCCAAAAAAATACATATTGTAATGATAGAATTAAAATTTAATTCAAAGTTAGAGCTGTTTCAATTGGATGTAAACTAATATTGAATTAATCTTGGTTATAAAACTGAATTTTTAATGTCAATAGTGCAATTATGGATTAAATTTTCTTTTTTCTGGTAGACATGAAATAGTCACTTGAAACTTGATCAGTATTTCTGGTGGAAAATTTTTTTTTAGAGAAGTCACTGATGAGAAAAAGATGCAGAAAATGTGATACAAGCTGAGCAGAACATATACATATATATCTTCATCTATATGAACACGCACACACGCTTGATTTTCTTTTCATAACACATCTAAGTTTATAGTGCCTTGTGATGAGAAAAACTGTATAGTTTCTCTGAGAAAGATGAAAATTATCTTGGCCTTCTTAATGTTCATTTACTTGCTTATAGAAATTCCAGTCAACTACTGTGACTTCTCTCCTCTTTTTTAAAAACATCTATGCTGTTATCAATACCTCTAGATTTTTGTAATCCTTTCAGCTTTTTTCAGAGAATGTATCGGTTAAAATATGTGGTCTGAGGCCACATATATCTCATGTATCTGATATCATTGACTGTGAAGATATAATATGTAAAAGCCAAACTGGATTTGACATTTTTTTCTTCTTTTTTTTTTTTCCCTAGCTTCCTAAAAGAGACTTTGCTGCTATGATCTGGCCTTTTCGATTTGCATATGACAATGAAGGTTGGTCTAATTTGGAAGGATCAGCTAATTTGCTTAATCAGACAGGTATTTTTTTGTTCTGCTTCATGTACGCTTGATAGTTCACCTGAAGGGACAAAGGGAAGGACACCTACTGTGTAACTCAGTCCATTTTTACAGTAATACAAGAGCATGTGCCTAGTAGTAGCTTTCTGCTGAAGTCATGAGCTGATCCAGTAGGATCACTTCAATCAAAAATCCATTTGTGCAGAAGATAGTTTTTGTGTAGATTTAAAGATTTAAAAGAGATTTAAAATTTTAAATTTTAAACCTTCAGGCTTGGACAGCCCTGTCCTAGCTGCCACCCTTTGGGGATGGGATAACTCTACTCTGTAGCCAGAACATAGCGACCCCCACCATATGGACCTCTGGATGTAGCGGTGAGGCACCAGACTTCTTTGGGAAAGTGTGGTGGCCACTGTGATCTCCAGTGCACTGCAGCTGGGAACCTTCCTATCCCCATGTCTGGGGACTGGTGAATTGTTTTGGCAGCAACAGTCTGCTGCCTCTCTCCCTGGACTCCTTGGAAAGAAATAGCAATTTAGTGGATGAAGGTAAGTGTGAAGAACTTGTGTAGCAATTGCTCATTAAACTCAAAGCAGCAGACCCACTGCTGCAAGGTTAATCTGATTCTGCACAGAATTTGCAACACTTTTGAAATGCTGCACGGTGGCTATACGCAGCCAGCTCTGCTGTGCAGTGTCCTGGACTTCTGGATGTTCACAGGGGAGAAGCCGTGAAATCCACACCCTGAGTGTCGCAGTCAGGGGTTGTAATGGCCTCTGGTGGCCCAAAGATTGGCCATCACTTTTAATGGTGTAAGAGAGGCCCCAACTACATTACGTATTGACATGGTTATGAATTCAGAAGGACTGTTTTTTTTTTGTCCCCTCTTTAGGTGCAGATTTTATCACTATTCTGGAGAGTGATGCTTCTAAACCATTCATTGGGAACAATGATCCAACAATGTGGCTTGGCGAAAGACTAGGATTTTACACGGATTTTGGTCCAAGCACAAGAGATCACACTTGGGGGTGAGTCATCTTGTCACACAGAGTGACAATAAATAAATGAGGAGAAATATTTTTCATGATTTTGTTTTTCTGTCATCAATTATAGAAGAAGAAAAAACAATCAAGTGAATAAATCACCCAACTCTTAACTCCACTAAAACACGAACAAAAAATAATCAGAGTAATAATGACCATAATCACTTGTTGGAGCTTGTCTTGGAGAAGAGTCTCTGACTCAGTAGCATTGAAAGGCACTGCAGATGAAGAAGCTTCCTCTTTGTTAAACAGGATTGGTTGCTACATTGGCTTTCATAGTTCAGGAGGTGAAATCCTGTCCCTTAATGTACTGGACAGATTTGGAAATCTGTTCCAAACACTGCATCTGACTTTCTTCTTTCTTCATAATATTTTGGAACTTTGAGAACTCTAAATTTCAGGCTGAAAAAAGTAATAGCAATTGGAAAGTGTAACTGCATCTAAAATTGTTGGGAATTTTTAATTTGTTAAACCTAGGTTGTGATGTATATTGGGAAATGGGCACAAATCTCTTTTTGTGACAAGAATCTATCTTTATTTTAACCCTTGGCCGTCTACTAGTCAGGCACCTTTGAATATCTTTGCAGTGGAGGAAAAAAAAAAAGGCACCTTATATGGCTTGTTTTTAGGGGGATATGCAGTTCTTAATGGCAGATGAGACTTCCTAGTGATGTTGCAATTGCTTTTTAATTTCTACCTTACATGAGGAGGATTTAGTAACCTTCCTCTTTCAAAGTCTGTCTTGAAATGATGCAGAATGGAGCAGAGAAGTCATTCTCTCACATTTTCTTTTTTTTTCCTTGCATAAAATATTTTGAAAAACCTGAGAGAAAGTGGTTTTAAGATTGATTACTGATGGATACTGAAAGAATGAGAAATCTCCTTCTTTAAAGAAATATTACTGCCTCTTTCTGCTTTAAATAAGATGTAATAAATACAAATTCTGTTATGCCTGCAGATGCTGATTTTGAAGAATTCCATGTGAAAATTCATAGTGTATCATGTAAATACACTTATCAAATGACCACCATTGTTTTCTTGATGGATGGGCATCCTGTTTTCTTGGGAACTCTGTTCTTTAGATGGTCCTCATCTGAAACACCCTAGAAACAGTCCTTTCCTGTCCCTTCACAATTTAAGCTCCCTGGGTCTTTTTTTTTTTTTTTTCCTTCTTATTAGTGATCTCCTCATAGAGACTTTGTTAAAACTCTAGTTAGTGAAGGAATTATTTGGTAATAAGTTTTAGACAGTCTTACTATAACAATATTTTTAAGAAAACATACAGATTTAGAAAAACTTTCAATAGGTGGTTAAGTTATAGTCTGATGGTTTGAGTTGTGTGATCATTATTCACAATTTTTTCTCAAACTCATACTTTTGTCTGCTTATAAAATCTGTAATATTTAAGAACTAGGCAATATAACTGCTTTCTTTTATTCTCATGTAGGATTATGGCACTCTCAAGGTATCCAATTGTAAAATCTACCCATCACCTCCTCCCATCTCCAGAGGGAGAGATTGCACCTGCCATCTCTATGACTGTCAACTTCACAGGGAAACTGGTCGACTTTGTTGTCGCTCACTTTGGAAATGAAGAGTGTGTATTTTATTTATTGTTATGTGTATTGTAGGAAGTGAAGCATTGGTTGTCATTAGTGAGCTGCTGTTTTAATTTCTCTATAGTCTTCAACATCTTCCATTATAATATAGGTTCTAGCAAAGCATGCTGGAGAAACTGTTTATGGCACAGAAAGTGGTTAAAAATTTTGAAACATTTTTAAAGGGAAAAGTGTGTCACAGAAAACTCAGCAGAGCCCAATACCCAGATTTATGTTACCAGAAACATTACAAAGGGACTGTCCTGCAGAACCAGAACAGCTAACAGGGCCACATATGTGTCTTAGTTAGGGATAGCATCTGTATAACTCTGCGTGTGGAAGAGTCCTGTTATATTCCACAAGGAGGGGAGTTTATATCTGTAGCTCAAATATGTGATGGAAAGATTAAAATATATTTTTTTCAGTTCTTTAAAACAATGTCGTGATTACTTCTGATTTTAAGGTGAGTTAATTTGTAACTAGGTAGCACATAAAACTGTCTTTTTTTTTGTTGTTGAGGATGACATAAACTAGGATACTGGACGACAAGATCTTTTTTAGTCTCTTTTTAAAATGCAGGAATATATCGATGCTGGGGTCCCTTAAAAGAACCTATCCTTTAGATAGTAATAGTTTTGCAAAGAGTACGTAGCTGAGCAGACAACTCTGTATGTGCCTGTGCCAGGCTTCTAGTTAAAGTCTATTTATTTATTTATTTATTTATTTATTTTCTCTCTTGTGTGCCCTTTTTGCATAATGCATTTGCCCCAGTCGGAATCAGTGTTCAGAATGGACAGTAGTATTTCAGGTGTTACCTTCTTTTGGGACTACAGATTCCAAAATCAGCTTGTTGTCTTGATGGTATTTAATCAAATTAAAAAATAGAAAAAAAGCCCCATACTTTGCATAACTTTTAAAAGTTAGTAATGTGAAGAATTGTGGAAGCAGAAGCATTATTGCATTATATTATGAAAAAAAACAGAGATAGAAATGGAGATCCTGTGCTACAGTATTTTACCAGAATATATCTTCTATTAGTCATGTTGAAACTGTTCGGTAAATCTTGTAAAAGAGATGCAGAATACTTGGCAAATGTTGTAAGTAATGTTAATGGGACAACATAGTTCTTAAATTGTATTTCATGAGTTTTGTGATCCAGACTTTAAAACTGCTTATACAGTGATGTTTTCATGATAAAAGTCAAGGGTTTTGTTAGAATATGTAGTCTTTGTTATGTACCAGACAGTCTGTGCTAGCACAATTAAATTTCAAGTTCAGACAGACACAAAGTCTCAGATAACCAAAGCACTTAGAAATTCACATTTCCCAGTGATGAGCTTGCTATTAAAAACAAAATAACAACAGAACAAGTTGTTCATGTAATAGTTAGAATGCTAATTGAGTCTAGCATGTGGCTTTTATCAAACACTGATTATTCCAAATCAGTCAGCTCTCTGTAGACTTTTACACTCTAATACTGAGCTATTAAAAAGAATTATGTCAGACTTGTGTGCGGTTTAGTATAACAGAAAGAATCTGAGCTCAATATATGTATAGTAAAGTTTCTCAATTTCCTTCAGAGAGGACTTGGACCGAAAACTACAGGCTATAGCTGTTGCAAAGCTGTTGAAGACCAGTTCTAAGCAAGTTGTATTTCTGGGATACATCACTTCAGCTCCTGGATCCAGAGACTATACTGAGTTAATAGAAAATGGAAATGTCCAGGTAATGTTAAGATGCTGTTTCTTTCAACAATTGAAGATAATTTGTATTTTCAAAATTCAGACTAAAATTTCAAATTGATAACTTAAATGAACATACAAGAAAATACATGCCTTAATGTAACTTGCCACAAGGGAAATTCTGATTGAAGAAAAAAAATCACATTGAGGTTTGTCAAGGATTAGAACAGATGCCCAAAGAAGTCGCAAAATCTCTGTTAGCCTTGAGCTACATCCTTGAAGTTTGCCCTGCTTTGAGCAGGGGTTTGGGACTGAGGTGTCTTCTTGAGCTCCCTTCCAGCCTCTCCCATGCTCAGCATCATTCTGTTGTTTTAGAGAAACATTCTGCAGTTCAGTTGTCTGTCAGGAAATGTCAGATGTTGTCTGACATAGTGGGTTGTTTTCCTGTCTACCTTGTTACTACGCCTCAGGCAAAGTGTTTTTCTATAGCAGACTTACACTTTGGTTTTATTACTGATTTAAAGCACTTCCTTAAGGAAAGCTTGCCTTATTTGCTTGACTTTTTTTTTCTTCCACCCATAGGACATTGACAGTACAGACCTTGATAGATGGTGTAGTTATATTATGTACCGTGGAGTAATCAGGTATGCCCAAGTGGATCATTTATTCACTGACTTTGCATGTGCTTATGGGTATAAATTCTAGATGTTTCTGTAGGAACTTGCATAGCAGTTTTACAACCCTAAACATTATGTCTGGCCAGTTAGGTATACCATGACCTAATGAGCATGGGCCTCAGGGTGAATTGGTGTAATTCTGAATATTGTTTGCAAAGAACGATGTAAGAGAGCTTTCTGTATCAAAAGCCTTCAGACTAAACCTGCTTTACAGAAAAATACTTTTTTTTTCTAAGATCCAAGCTCTGGCTTTGCAACTTCATCCTAAAATTTTGAAGGCTAAGCACTAATTTGCAAATGACACAGAAGAGACAAATTATGAACTATGATTGTAGGGTTTATTCATGCAAAGTGCTGATCCAATCCACCAAAGCTTTATGCTGGAATAGTGGAAACTAAGGGTGTAAGCCTTATACAAGGCCTGTGCACTCTGTATTTTGTAATGCAAAGTTGCTTGTAAATCCTTCTCCTGGTGATATGTGTAGCAGAATAGAATTCTGCTTATTCTAAATTAACTGTGCAAATTCTGCAGTGTTGACAGAAGTAAAAGTAGTAACTGTCTTAAGTAACTGTATCAAGTAAGAAAATACCAAAAAAAAATCACGTATTAATAAAAAGTCATATATTAAGAATGAGGTGAAATTGCCTTGGGTTATTCATTTAAACTAACCCTCCTTGTTGCTGGTAGGTTGGGCTATGCCCGCATATCTCATGCTGGTCTAAGTGATTCAGAAGTCCAAATGGCCAAATTTAGGATCCCAGATGACTTGGATAATTATGTTGATAATGACAGAATTGTCACTGATCCCAACCAAATTCCTGAGGACATACATTTCAATCCCAGGTCAGTATATCTCATAAGTAATTATATCAAAGATGTACAGTGTCTTTTATAAGAAACAATGTTAGGAAAAAATATATTTACTAAGGGGAAGGCAGTGTGGAATACCAGGCTGTGTAGAAGTTCAGGAGACAAAAACTTCTGATATAGGATTTCATTTTTTCCATTGACTTGGCATGTATCCTGGGAAATTCAATCTGCTGCACTGTAGTATAAATTGAAGGTAATGTCTATTTTGTCCAGATGATTGATTTCTGAAATTGTTTGGTAGGGAGATTTGCCAAGTGCTAGTGACTCACTTTGTAGTTGATATCTCCGATGTTTCTCAGCACATCTGAGAATCAGGGCCTTAGTATGGTAGTATTTAAATATATATATATTTAAATATATATATATGTTAAATACTCTCTCTACTTTTTAAAATGTAGAATGCTGGAGTGCTGTCATTTTTTTTCTACTGACATTGAACAAATAAGAGGACTATGGAGACAGGTTTGTATTATATTAGTGGATGAGTCATCAACAGGTAGACATTGCCACAGATGAACCATTTCCAGCACTGTGGATGATAAACACGGGCACATGAAACTTACTACTTCAGATGTGCACAATAGAGAATATATTAATTTCTTATATGCACTGAACAGCTAAGTTTCCTCGCTTTTTATTTACCTTGAAATCACTGCTTTCTTGACTAAGCAGGGATTTGCATGGTCCTTTCCACATAATGAAACTTGCCTAAAGTCAGAATTACACATTCTAATTTTTCTCAGTGGATTTCGGTGCACATTGACTCTCTTGTCCTGATTTCCTTTGTGTCACCTATATCCGGAAGAAATGATACTCATTAGGAATAAGTTTAACTCCTTTTGTAATAACTAGACTTATCACTGTTTTAGAATGCCTAGTTGGCACTAATATTTTAAATAAGCACTGTGTTTTCCTGTGTAAATTTATCTACCACAATAGTCAGCAGTGAAAGATTTCAGGTTTAAATATGTCATGGAAAGTCCACATCGTGATATATCTCAAAGTTAAAATCTCCACGTAAGTTTCAAAATAAAAATGTGCAGTATTAACAATAAGATTTGAGTGTTTGGATGCTGCAGGGATGAACTCTGTCATTGATTGAAGTCAATGGAAGAAAATTAGAGTATAGGATTTTACTGGATAAAAAGCACTTCTCGCCTTTGTCAGCTGAAGTTCCATTTATAGAATGCCCATGGCATTAATCCAATCAGTGTAATTAAATGTCTCCGTTAAACTCGGAGACCTTTAGGTAGATCATTTCCATAGATTATGATTTATATGTAAATAGACTTGTGGCCTCTTTCTGAAATGAACTGTCTAGAGCATTTGTATGAAATGTTGATTATGCTATAAAAGTGTATGATTTATCTGCATGAGTTAATGCATATTGTAATGATTTTTCTTTGTTGAATATTTTTGCTTAGGTTTGGATCTTATAAAGATGGACATAATTATGAGCATGTTCATCATTTTCATATGAGCACTCCTAAATATTTTAAACAGACAAATTAGAATGAGAAAATAATGTATCACTGTGACCAAAAAGAAAGGTTTGTTACTTGAATCTGAATCGCCAGCCAAAAAAATTACACTGTTTAAGGACGAGGCATTGCCATGCTGTACAACACTGTGAATATCTCTGTAATAGCTGCTTACTCTTTGGTGAGTTTTCACCGCTGTGAGACAGGGAAGATGCCTGTTTGATAAACTGATACCTACCTGGGACAGATGCCTGCTTTGTATTCAGCAGAAGGAGAGTGGGACTTGCTTTGGCAAATTGCATCTTCAGTTTAGCTGGAACTACCTGTATTGTCCTGTTTCGAACTTGAAAATATCTAAAATAGCTATCCATCTTTCAGGATCCAGGTATGACCCTTTTGCTGTTCTAGGAGTTCAGTGGATTAATAATGAGTGAGGAATTGGGGCCTATTTCCATGCTTTTTAGACTTGGGCAAAGCAAGGGGGTTGGATATTACACTTAGTACTCTGGCTACTATTGTAATATCACATTTATAGCTTAGTCTTTTTTTCTCCCTGTCTTCCCCCGCCCCAAACAAAAAAGAAAGGTCCTAGAATGTGAGGGTTCGTTTGCTTTTGTTTTTGTTTTTTTTTTCCATTGGGAGATACGGAATAATTACACTTCTTTAAACACATTGTATAGTTTGTGCATTTTTTACCTACTGAAGCCATGTTTGTATCTGCTGCTATTCCATGCTGTATTCTTAAATTTATTCTTTAATTTTATTAAAATTTAATTCTGTTAAAATTTACAAATGATTGATATTCCTAGTATGAGAGGGAAAAAGGGTTTTTTTGTTTTAAGACAAATCATTATTTGCATTCTTTCTCTTTTAACAAGGTATCAGACTTCTGAATTGCTAATGTTATATGACACTTAGTGGACTCACAGAAAGAAGAACAGAAAAAAATCACATGGATATGATTCCTGAGAAGAGAAAGAAAAAGTTGATGAAATTTTTATTTAAAATGAATTGTAATAAAACAAAAAGTAAGCATCATTCTTTTGTTGGCATCACATCTTTTTATTGTGCACAAGAGTAAGATGTTTGTTCTCTGTAATGCAGGTGGGATTTTTGTTTTGTTTTGTTTTGTTTTGGCCTGGGCAGTGGATTATCTTTCATTGTGTTTTTTTAGAATCTGTTGCCAGTCTTCAGTGTTTAATTCTTGATCCTCTCCTGCATGTGCAGAGCTTCCTTGGTACAATAAGGACATTTTCAGTTTTAGGCAGTGGAACTTTGGTGATAGTGAGAAATGTGTAATATGGTTTATTTAAATGATTGTCTCAACTTGGAAATCACATTTTTGTTTTTGATATTTAGTTATGTCTGTCTTTTTAGTAATATCTGAAATTACTATAACTGAAAGGAATGGATCATGTTGCAAGAAAGGATATTTTCCCCCAGTTTATTATCTGCCATGTGCATTTCAGAACGTTTTGAGCACTCTCAATGTTATTGTTTTCCTATGTAAGAAATTACAGCCTGTAATTCAGAAATTCAGAAATTTCTAGCAATTCAGAAGTTATAGCCTGAGAGCTTTTGTTCCCTGGAGTCTGGTAACTGCTGCCATCTCTAAGCTTGTCACTTTATCTTGGTCACCCACCATTCTGCTTTAGCACTGCATCTGTAGGAAGCACTTCACTGATTTTTGCAGGGAGTGAAAGGGGGCAGGTAATCTCTGAAGGTCACTTGAGGAATATATAGTCACCACAACTTCATCTTGTTGTATTAGGAAGATGTGACTTCATTAGCTACAATTAGGCAGTCATTGTTGACTAATACATTCTTAACCTAGAGGTGTTGTGTTGTCTCCATCAGATCAAGGAAGCCTAATTAAGCATTCCAAGCTAGATTTCCTTTAGGAAAGACTTGAAAGCCTCCGGACTTTTTCCTTCATGTGACTTTCAAGCCAAGATCAACTGGGCTTCACAATCACGGGAACCACTTCCTGGCCCCGAGCAGTTTTCTCCCGTGAATGCCACTGTCCCTGTGTCCGTTGGACAGCGCGCCTCGACTGCTGGCACTGGCGCAAACAGTGCAGTGGTGGCTCCAAGCATTTCTGCTCCTCCTCAGCATGCCCTGGTGCGCTATAGCTCTGACTCATGTCCAACCATAGATCCGCCTCTCCGCAGCCTGAACAAAGCATAGCATTAACTTGCCACATTACTTAACATTCTCTACAGGCTGATTTTGCAAATACCTCATACTGTGAGCAGTTCATTTGTGTGAGATGCAGGGAATGATACTCAATAAAAATAAAACAGCTTGAAGAACTCCTGTTTTAACACAAATATGAAACCAGAATATTTTTCTGATGTCAGACTCCAAAACATGATTCATGGAAATAGATCAGATCATAGATTGTAGTTGTGTGAAGTCTTTAAAGTCTATGATACAATTTTGTTGGATTCTCTGTTTTGTCCTTTGCAGCAGGCAAAAAAATTGTGGACACATTTGTCCAGTTTGCCTAGACTTCTACAAACCTGCAGTATAAATTTTCTGCTCCTTTGAGTAGCCTGCACAACTTAGTGCTCAGAGGCCTGTGTCTGTAATGCCTTATTAGAAAACAGTGCATGCTGGTGTAGTTATAATGAGTAGCAAGTATGTGGTGACGTTTGTATGATTTTCCGAGGGTGCCTGAGAGAAAATATGGCTATGGACTCTGTGTGCTGCTGCTGCTCCTGTGCTTAGAATTGAGAAGGGAAAACTGCACTTTGTCCTTGAAACTGCACATTGATCTAATCCCCACTCTCCGATTGGGTCGGAAGAACGTGCAGCACACTCTTAGTGGCAATCACTGTGTTTCAAACTATGAAAGAAATGTGCTAGAACAGGTCTTGCCGCAGGGGCGTGTGACTAATCTTGCTCTTTGCTAATCATACACTTTCATTGCAGCTTTTGTAAGATAGTATGGTGCGAAATGAAGTTTGTGGAAATCTTTTTACTTTCAGAGATAGAATGGAAATACACATTTTTTTTTTCTAAAGGTTTGAATTTTTCCTGGCAGAAAGAGATATAGATTATGTATGTGATTTCTAACTGATACATATTGCTTGTCTTCTTAATTCCATCCTCCCTGACAGCTTAGTTAAAAGTCTCTAGGAAAATATATAGGGACAGACGCATTACATCCCAAGAGCCAAATCACCTATCTGAAACTCTGTCCGAAAAAAGCAGTTTCTGAGATCCGTTCTGAGATCTGGATTCCTCAGCAGGGTGGGACTTAGACCCCTCTTGCATATGTCCCTTCTTTGGGACCTCGACTCTTGCATGTCTATGTGCACAGTATAAACTAAAAATATAAATCTAAGGTTACCAGCCTTTAAAGATTTTTTTTTTTTTTTTTTTTTTTGCATACGCATGGAACAATCCATGCTTTGTAGGGTGGAACAAAAGGGCACTTGGGCCCAAAGTCGCACCCCAGTGCAGCAAATGTAACAGGCCTTTTTATTTTTTTCGTGAAGATGCAGCATGGCAGGAGTCCAGGGGCCAGGGTGATTAAAACGAGCTAAATTAGGGGGGAATGACTGGAAAGTGCAGCCTGTCCTTTCTGCCGCCTGAGGTCCCCTTTTCTCCCTGCTCAGTAACACATTAGCGACACCACCCACGAATAACAGCGAGGTGTTTCATTGCACTTATAAAGTGAAAAAGCCTTTCAGAAACATCGCATAAGGCTGTTTGCAGGGCCTCGGGTTTCAGTGACTTTTCGCGATCTCCATAGGAACGAGCCCTGACTGCTGGGGTGGTAGTAGCCACTTGGTGTCTCTCCTTACAAGTTCCTGTGCTCTCTTGATGCTGTATGTGGTTTGCTAACGTTAAGCTGACGTTAAGAGCGGGTCTGACAAGCAGGGACACAGCGCTGTGTTCAACGGCCGCTCAGGTCCGCACGGGGCACGCGCCGTTTAACGGTCTCCGCCCGGCCCCCCACGCCGGGCACGCTTCGGGGCCCGCCGAGTCCCCACCTCCTCCCGCGCTTACCCAATCGCGTCAGCCTGAGGGCGTGGCCCGCGGCCTGCGGAGCCAATCAGGACCGCGCGTGACACAAAGTGGTGCTCTTTACACGCGCTTTCAAGGCCAGGAAAATTGGCACTGGTCAGGCCCAATCAGAGCGAAGGAGGGCGGGAACGCATCAGGGTTTAGTCCAATAGAAAGAGGCGAGTGGGCGGGGAGGGCGGTGCGGGGCCGGTAGGAGGAGAACGGCAGGCGCGCAAACCAATCGAAGAGCAGGACTTGCGGCCTCGTGGGGCAGCGCGAGCCAATGGGCGGCGCGGGTGGGAGGGGCGGGAGGCGCCCGTGCTTGGGCTCCGTGATTGGGAGAGGGTCGGAGGGAGCCGGGCCGGAGGGCAGTGAGCGCCGCTCGAAAATGCACTCGGATGCCGCCACTGTCAGTGAGTAGCGGCGCCGTCGCGTTGCGCCGCCGCGGGAGCCTGGGAGCGCCGCACCAGCCTCGCCGCCTCCCGCGTAGGGGTGGCTGCTCCCCACGGCCGCCCGGGAGGCTCCGCTGAGCGCGCAGCCGTTGGGGTGGGCGCGGGGTCGCCGTCGGGCGGGAGTGCGGAGGCGTCTCTGGAGGCAGCGGCCCCTCAGCGACTCTGGGCGCACCGCGGCCCTCGGTGGGCGCCCCCGCAGCCACGAGTGGCCGTGGGAAGAGAGCGGGGGGCGATTGCGAGGTGGTGGGGGCGGCGGCTGCGGGAGCCGCGGCCGATGGGGGCAGGGGGCGCCGCGAGGCTGTGACGCAGTTTCCCCAACCCAGCTCGCGGGCGCAGGGAGCGGGAAGACTTCGAGCCCCCGCGGCTGCCGGGGCGGGAGGCGGTGGCGTGGAGGGGAGGGGGCGCGGCGCCACCTCGGCGGAACGGTGCGTGCGGGTGGGGGAACACGGTTAATGTAACGGGTTCTGCCGGGCCGGTGCAGAAGAAACGGGCTGTGAGGGGACCGCGGGCCGCGGTGCATGGTGGGAAGTGGAGTCCGTTCCGGTTCTGCCGCGAGCTGTGGTGAGGTGCTGCGGACTACAGCTCCCGGCATGCCTTGCGGGGCCGTGCGGAGCGCCGTGGGGCCGGGGCTGGAGCGGGGCAGCCCCGAGCGGGGCCGTGCGGGGCGCCCCGCGCCCGTTGTGCCGGCTCTGCTTCCGCCGGCGGCTTCTCTGGGGCGAGGGGCTGTGCGTCCGCGTAGCCGTCCCGGGAACCGGCCCTGGCCTTTGTTTGGGACGGACTCGAGCGCGGGGTCCTCTCGGCACAACGAGGGTCTCGGTTTCTGTGGTGTCTCGCAGGAAGATGCCTTCGCTGTGCGAGGGGTTGCAGCTCGGAGACGCCTGATTACTGCAGTACTTACGTTGTGGAAAAAATAATGAAAACTGAAGGTTTGGTCTTGCATTAATGACTGATTTTCTGGCTTTTGGATGAAGTCCCTGGAGTCATTATGGGGAAAAAAATGGTGCATAAGGTCTGGATTTTCTTGAATCCACCTGTGTTTCTCAGAATGGGAAACTGGATGGGGACAGGCTGCTGAAGGCTCTAGTCATAAGGTTATGTAATTTCTTTAGTAGTTCTGATTTTTTTTTTTTTCTTCTGTGCTTAGGGATCATTATATGTTGCTGGTTGAGGTTACTGTTAAAGCACAAATAACTCTCTCATGTTGGAAGGGAAAGGCTAATTATTCTAGAAATTGCCTTCTGTTCCAACTCTTCAGAATATGCACTCTCCGAAAAAAAGGTGCAAGCCTTTATTGTACGCATGTAAGCTGCCGCTGCAGATACTCCCACGCGCGCTCATGTAGGGTGTTGAAGACTATATGATGATCGTTGTAGGTTTATTTTCTTTCTTTCTTTTTTTTTTTTTTCTAATTTCAGAAAAATGAGTAGTGTTTCTCATCTTTCACCTGTTACTAGCTTCCTCTTCAGAGTGTCCTTTGAAATAGTGGGATTTTTTGACCTGGGAAATAACAGACATCCCATGAAAATGAACAACTCTTTTCTACAGTTTAAATATTTGACCATGTTATGGTGATGTGATATTCCTTCTGTAGTAAGTAAGACTTGCAAGGGCTTAAAGCAGAAACCTTCTTCAAGATTTACAAGCTTGTACATTTAAGGTAAACATTTTTCTTATACTGCCCATTAAGATGTTTTACTTGAAATCATGGGCCTGAGATTTAACAGGATTTCTCTTTTGGACTCATGAGTAGGTTAAAATTTACTGTCTTTTTCCTCTCTTTTTTTTTTTCATGTATATTGTTATGGTCAGAACTGGAAGGTTTAGTCTGCCCTGGGGAAGCAGCTGGTGCGACACATGCTTTTGTGTAGCTTGATGCAGATGTATGGCTTCACAGACCCCATTTTGATTAGGGCTGTCTCCTGCAGCTGCTCCTTACTGTCCATTAGCTGAAGATCCCTGTTTCTGTGCTCTCCTGGTGAAGCGCTCATAGGAGCGTGCTCTTATCCACTCTGCCAAATTCATGTGGGTAACTCTTGCCATTTATTTAAATTGTTTAAACTACCATGGTTGATTTTTTTGCCTGGAGTGGATTAGAGGGAGCTCCCATGACGGATGCAGCAGGCATGAGAACTGTAACCTTTGGCAGAGAGGAAGAAGCCAACAGCTGGGACCATAATATATTTGACTGGCAGAGCTGCTTCTAGGCTGCAGAAGCTCCTCTGTGGTGTATGAGAGATCAGTGTAGTGCCCTGCTAGTACATACTTGATCTGGACAGAGTTGCGTTTCTGCTGAACTAGCTAGAGCACAAGATACAAAATTTTCATTGGCTTGCTGCCCATTGTAGGATGACAGACAACATCTAATCTGACATGAAGCTGGAGGACTGTGGGCAAACTATTCTGTGGCTGAAGCACCTGCTGGTATAAAATTAACTCGTTGATCTTTTTTGAATGGATTTCATGGCAGAGTGAGATTTGGACAGATCAGCAGTTTTGTATCATTGGGCTGTAAAAATTTGATTCTGTATTAAGTACTTTGTAGGTAGACTTACTGTGTTCTGTAGACTGAAAGAGGGTCAGTTCACAGCCTGAGTAACATGAATCATTGAGATGGTATTTAGTTCAGTAATGTAAGCTTTAGAAATGAAGTGAAATTAGTTGTAATTATCTGCTGCTTTTAGTCGTTCTTATTCAACTGTGGCCATTCAGCTTTGTTTTATTCTGGCAAGATGCTCCATTAGGAATGCTGATAGAATTCAGTCAGTACACAAGTTGTGGTGCTTAATAGCTTAAATCTATTACTATTGCAATATTGCATTATTTTTGCTTCAGAATATTTCTCGTGCGTAGTAACGTACATCAGTTTGCAAGCACAGGTTAGGATGCCGTTGGCATTAGCAGCTCTGAGCTTAGTGCTGCTCCATGTGCACCTGTACCGGGGAAGCTGCAGCCTCGAGGCTGGACTGCGCTGCTCCTCGGGCTGTTATGGATCCTCCCACTTCCCTTTCCGTTTAATTGGATGATCTTGCTGCCCGCAGTGGAATTTTTTTTATTTTTCTTCTAATTTTCTGTACCAAGCCCTATGCTAAGTGCTGCTAAATCGGAGGAGGCCCTGCTTTTCTAGCTCTTACTAGGCTGCCTCCCCAGGCTGCTGGCCTGCTGCCGTGGCACAGGTGGGAGAGGCTGCGCAGCCCTGGCAGGTTCTGCGACAGAACCTGCAAACAGGTCCCCAGTGCTCAGGCAGGAACCCCGAGTCACCTCCTGCACCCATGTATGGTGTATGGCTGCTTGGGAATCTGTCGTCTTGCATGCACTGTTGTATATTTGTGTAAATGAAAGTAAACAAACATTTTTTTTCTTCTCTGCTTTTTCTGCCTTTTTTTTTTTTCTTTATTTCTGTAAGAAGACTGTGGAGCAAATTATTATTTCTCTGGATAAGCAAAACTGCTTAAAACTGTTTAAGGAAACTCTTTTGAATCATTATTTCCTCTATCACAACTAATTTTCTCCAATTCTCTTATTTGAAAAAGGATTATACTAAATAAAAGTAAAAGCATAAACACTACATTTTATTTTTCAGCAATGAACCTAATATGTATTTTTTCTTTAATTATTTTCTGAGAAACTAATGACAAACTATGCAAGGTGTTTGTACCAAGTTAAAAGCTGTCAGATATTTTCTATGTCATAAAAATTACTACTACAGCTACTTGCATACTTATTAGTTTTTTGTTACAGTTATATCTGTAGCATTTATATGACATAAGAGTCTGGTATAATACTTAGAGAAGTATGTTGACTGCAAGAGTTTGTATAGATCTTTACATTGGCTCAATTAAATAAACCAGAAGCTTTTAATGGAAACTTGGAGTGCACTACTGATGTAATTTAGTACTCTTGCTAATTTTGTAGTAGATCATAATGCAACTAGTAGCTGTGTTTTTTTTTTTTTTTTTTTTTTTNTTTTTTTTTTCAGCTCTTACTGTTTTTCAGTTAGAAAATTTAAAGAATAGAAGGAATTCACTTGGTAAGATTCTATCTTGTCCAAGCTTTAAAGTGCTAATTTTGATAGCAACTCAAGTTTTAGCTCAGCCATGTACTTGTCTACTGTGCGTGTAGGTACATGGGCAAGAATACTTCAGGTGTTCGGTTGTGTTTCATTTGAGCGGTTTGACAACGCAGGATTGTCACCTATCAGAACCAGAACAATCGTTTCCTGCAAAAATCTGGCCTGACTTTTAAGATTGTATATTTTGGATAGGAAACTTGAGTTCAAGTTTCATTTATCTATACTCTTCACTTATTTAAAATATTTAATTGATTTTATTTGCTTGTTCATTGCATTTCTTAAACTTGTTCCACTGAGAAGGGTATAGAATGATTTTATATATATATATACATACATACACACACACACACATATATGTATACATACATACATACACACACACATATATATACATACTATCATTTTGTTATGAAACAAACTCATCGATCACATACTGGTACATTATTTTGTCTCTCCATAACTGCCAGATCTTTAGTGTCAATGTTAATGTTAACACTTTCTTTAAGAGTTATTTTTAAGCTGTTTGATTTTTGCATGTATACTGTGTGTTTTTATGACTAATTGAGTAACCCAGGCTATAACACTTTCTCTGTATGCTAAACTGCAGACCCAGCTTAAATTCTATGCTTTTGGGTTGATCGTGTCATTTTCTTTTTTGTCTGATACTTGAGTTGACTTTTTTTTTTTTTGCTAATACTTTGTAATTTGACTATTACATTCTAAATTGTTACAAAATATTTAATAGCATTTTGAATTTTAGTTGCTCAGTTCTTTTTAGAGGGAGGTCAACATCTACCTGAAAAATAATGGCTAAGCAACAAAAATAGTTATATTAGTTTGACACACATTACTCCTGTTAAAATCTATACCTTAGCAAACACTTCAGCATATAATTCGTCAGTATTCACTAAGTAAGTGGTTTTCCTCCTTTTAATCCCAACTCATTAGACTGCATGGTACGTTACAGCAAAATAATTTTCTTTCTGCAGCAAAAACACATTAGTTTCTGACCAGTTCACATGCTTTGAAGCTCAGATGAAGCTGAAAATTGTAGGTGAAAAATATCTTAATGCCTGATGGTTTTCCTCATGTAAAAGCTTATACAACCTGCAGTTGAGTGTGTGTTTCATCTGCTTCTGTTTGTAGTGGGACTCGAATGGGCAGTTGCTTTGCTGTAATAGATTGCTGCTGGCAAAAGAGGCGATTTTGCACCCATCTGTGATGTCCTTTCTTGCCTTATTATAACTGTGCTTGATTGTTCCTGATAATCTGGCTCAGACCACTGAACCAGCAAAATTTTGCATGTAAAGGCATGTTGGGCTGACCAAGGGGGTCAGGCCAGCCCGGCTGAGCAGTTCATAAGCAAATTTGGGAGTTGGAGTTGGGCAGGGGGGAGCACTTCTGAGTATTCCAGCTGCAGCCAGCTGTTCAGTCAGGTCACTTGTCCTGCCCTGTTGACTGTACGATTGTCCATTCACTCGTTGGCAAAGTGATGCCAAAATGGAACGTAGCCTTTTTCAGTCTCTTCAGTGTCTCCACAGATCTTTTTCAGACACTTCACGTGGCGCAGAATACTTAACTGTGCATCACTTGCACTATGGGTGTAACTGCCACTGTGACCAGTTCAGACGGTGACTTAGCTTCCGAAGATACTGCCTGCTGATTGTCTTGCCTTTCGTAACAGTGACCAAAATAAAGGATTCTAGTTTGGGGTTTGAGTAGTATCCCTAATTTGCAATCTCACCATGAGGAAAAGAGGAAACTTTGCACTGTCATTTCATTCTAGAATTAAAAGTATTTTCTTTTATAACCTCAGTATTCATATCAATACTTTTTTTGGAACTGAGATGTGATGGTTGTTGGATAAAACTGAAATATATTTGTATAATCTCTCTAAATCCTTTATGATTATATAAAACTGTTTTTTGAATAACGGCTTAAATTTGCAAGGATATTCCCAGGGGTTGTGTGAAACATACTACTATGAAGGATGTGTTTTGAAGTCTCTAGGAACTTTATTTTAAGGTTGCCTTATTAGGTAATGTTACCTCTTATTTTATGTTTACTTTACATATAATCTCAGTTTTAAAATATTTTGTGTATTACTTTTAGATGTATCATCCAAAAATGCTGTCTAATATGAGTTTAGAATAATTGTTCAGCTTGTTAACTCAAAATATAATTGATTTCTCTGAAGACTCATGTTCTCTGTGGATCTTAGGGCAACTGGGAAAATCTTGTAGTTCATATTCTTAAAAGCTCAATTTGTTCTGTCAGTTAAAAAATCATACACATTATATTTTATTCCTAATACTTTAGGAATAGCTCTTGTCCATGTATTTATTTGTTGGTTCTTGATACCATGTTGAATAGCTGGCCATAGTATCATGTATCAGTAATATGGAAGCCAAATTAGATGATCCCAGGTAGAAATGCTTTAATGTGGCAGCTGATAGCAAGGATGCTAGGCACATAGAGCTCTTTGTGTATACAGTACCATGTAGTATAGATAGTATGCCTGTTAGTGCATGTCTCTAGCTATTTAATGAGAGCATTTTTGTGCACAAGATCTAGTGTGGTAGTTAAATTTAAGTGCTTTATAGTAGTTAGCTGTAGTGTGTTCTTGTGGGTTTTTTTGTTGTTGTTTTTTCTCTTAGTGGGTCTTTAGCAGTCTTCTTACTGACTTGCATGCTTTATTGCTGGATCACATTTTTTTTTATTTTTTTGGAAATCACTTTTTCTAATTTTCTTCCTAACATTTCTAGCAAAAGTGTGGAATTTAAAGGTAGAGGAAAAAATTTGTTGCTTTTACAACTGAAGCAAACTCAAGTGTTTTATCTCTGTGCATGCGAGTAATGATAAGGCTTAATACAGGAGGTGTCAGAACTTTTTTAGTTTGAATTTAGGTGGGTTTGATTTTAGCAGTTGCTGTATTGGCTCATTGTACAAAAGTCACATTTCAGTCTTGTAGAAGTTTTCCAGTAATATAATTTTGCAAGAAAATTAGTATAAACACAGGTACATGTATATTAACAAATTACCTTAAAATAGTGTCTTAGGAATTATTTTTAAAAGTGAAGGGCAGTTAAACTGTTTTTGGTATAGATGGAAGAGAAGGAGTATGAAAGATCTGCAATAATGATTTTCATTTTAATAGAATATAAAAATGTACATACTTTTTTCATGTCTTACATTTCATTAATTTTAATTCTATTTTGATGGGGTTGATCCATACCTTAAGAAAGAAAACATATATAGAATTATTTTTTGTGGACTTCATTTAATTATTGGAGTTGGTGGAGCCAGAAATCAGAGTAATTAAAATTAACATTGCATTTTTTCCCACTTCTAGATTTTCAACTGAATTCTCACCTGTCAACACTGGCAAATATTCATAAGATTTACCACACCCTCAATAAGCTGGTGAGGACTCACTGCTTTCTTTCCACAGAGTGGCTGGGACTTTAGTCCAGAATGTGTTTGTGGTTGAAATCATTAAGTGATGACATTTTAAACACCATTACTGTCTTTTTGTTTGGGAGGAGAATGAGCAGAGGGATGGCTGTGGGTTTTGAAACTAGTGAATTAAAAGATAAGTAGCAGTAATGAAAACTGAGCAAATATACTGCAAGGGTCAATATTGGATTTAACAGATCTTGTTTCTGTGTAAGGTTTCCCAGATATATCAGGCAACAATTGTAATCATTACTATCCAATTCCTACAGAAAACATATTGGATGAATGAACTGTCCTGTTACGCAGAGCAAAGCAAGAATTTTCGGAAAATTGCCCATGCTTGTTTGCTGTGTATTTATGTTTATTTTTATTGCATTTTTAGCTGTAAATACATATGCTCTACACTGCAAAATCAGTGGGAGAAACACTGCCCCCAAAATGGGGGGTGAGGAGATAATGTAACTGGTTTCTGATATTTGAGTCAATTTTCTTCAGAACATTTTGTGCTCATTTTTAACTTCACTATAAAAATATTCTGTTTAAACTTTCTAATACTGACATTTGTTAATGGAATTGTTTAAAGCAGCATGGCAAAATTCTTTACCCAGGAACTCTTCAAACCTCTTTCAAACCATTTTTGACATGTTCAAAAATATTTTTAAATTACTCAAGAGTTTGTCCTTGAACTTTTCTGAATGGCAAGGTTAACCTTCTAGATAAACACAAAATACTCTAGAGTCTTATCTAGATGCTTTTCCTGTAATGGCGATGAATTCATTAATATATTAATTAAAGATTAAAAACATTACTGAGAAGAAAAGATTACTATGTTGTTTAACTGTATCAGTCCTTTTCTCTTGCAGAATCTGACAGAGGACGTTGGTCAAGACGATCACCAGACAGGTATTTAATAGGGACATAGGAAGTCTCACTAATGTTATTGAAAGGGATATTTTAGAAAGTTAAAGGAATTTTAGAAACCAGCTGCTAGTGTTTTTTTTTTTTTTTTTCTTTAAGTTATGTTTTCAAAATGAATTTTCATCCTTGCAATTTCTCCGTCTGTGAAGAGCTCCCATAGGTTTCGGTGATATCTGTCTTTTTGCTGTTTTATGGTATAAATTCTTTACAACACCTTATGGATAGCGTGTTTTACTCTTTGGACTCAACCATTGCACTAGCAGGATGCTAGCGATGTTCTTAGTGTTTTGACTCTTGAAGGAGCATTAGTTAGAGCAGATGCCAGACCTCTCCATTATTGTGCTGCCTGTGACCAAGTTTAAATGCTGTGTTCCAAACAATCCAAATACTTCCTTGAGTAGTTTTGAAACTTATTCCTGTTTCTTATGCAGATTTTTAAGAAATTCCTGGGGATTGTTTCTTGATTCCAGGTCTGTTTTCTGGTTAAATGCTGTAGGTTTTTGAGGCCTTTATTCCAGGGAGTTGGTACTAGGTTGCTGCTATTTTTAATTCACTAGCATTTGAGCTTTGTGACTTGATGTCTTGCAATGTTTGTTAACTCCTTTGTGCTTGTTACTTGTGATCTAGCATATTCTTTGAATTCTTTTGTCTTTTTCAGGCATGTTGCCTATGGGGAGAGAAACATAACTTACTGGTTACAAGCTCTGGTCATTTTACACAACAGTTCTGTAAAACTGAATGTATCTGTTTTACCGTCTGTCTCGTTTTTTCTCTATCCTGATGTGCTGGCTGTGTTTGTGGATGTTATCCTGAGTGCTAAAGAAGCATGTAAAGTGATGCCAGCTCCTCCTGTGGACTGCTGGGATGTGTTAGTAAATCTAGCACACTCTTGGCCTAGGGCAATGAGAAGAGATGCACAGGGCTGTGTTGTTTGGGATCTGTTAGGGCTCACTTCAGACTTGTATGCCATCCTCCCTATGTTGAAAGGTGATTTTGAGTGATAGTTGAACCAGCTTACCCTATTGTGAAAGGATTTTATCAAATTTTTCCATTGGTGTGCTTACTGATTTGTAAATGGAAAAAACCTCTGCATGGGAGGGTGGAAGCATGAACAATTGGAGCTTTTATTGTCCGTATGTTAGAACTCATCAGCATTTATAATGAGCTTTTAATGGCATCATGTATTTATTTCAAAACAGTTGTTTCAGAGCTAGATGTAAGTACACTGCATATATAAATTACTTCAAACAAATTATATCCTTTATAAGTTTTATTCAGCCTGTCTTCCAGAATGAAAATCTCTTGGAGCCCAAGACAGTGTTTTAAAAAACTTTGTGATGTGTGAGCAAGCACAATAGTCATGTCAAAATATCAGGAACAATTATGACTAAAGTCTCGTAAAATTCTGGCATTCAGTATGTATATATTTGAAAAAACAGGTAGCCATGGAAAGAATTCATGGAAAGAATCGTAGTCATGTTGTGAAAACAACTTTTTTCCTTCAGACATTTATATGGATTAACTTGGAAGATTATTTCTCAACAGCCTTTGAAATAGTTGTCTTTCTGTTAGGACTGCAGAGCTGACAACTTGTTAATAGTTAAGGTTATTTGATTACTAAGTTGTAACTTGTTCTCCTATCCTTACTAAGGTGTCTTTTAAAGTAAAAAATTCCTGTTGTCAGCTGACTGCTTAAAATAAGGGGAGAGTGTCTCCAACAAAATAGGGCTTCGCTGCTCTCAATGGAGTAGAGCTTGTAGAAACTTTTGCCTTTACCTATCCTTTTGCAGAGGAACACACTCCAGTCTGAAACAATTCAGCAGTGTCATTTAAGATAAAGGAGATAACATTTTTTTTTCTTTATATACAGGCTTTATAACAAGATTGCAAATTGTGTTTGGATGCCTATCTTAGTTTTCTCATCTTGTTTCTGAAAAATCATGATTAATCCTATTTGTGATGGTCTTGTTGCTCACTTAATGATCTAACTATGCCTTTCCAATTGCTTCAGCATTCACAGTTTCTAATTAGTTTTCTTTTGAAACATCCCTCAGGCTACTTAAGCATCAGAAGAGCAGGATTATTTACAGGCATTATCTTGAGAGAAGGTTAAAATTCTGTGAGTTTAAATCACTTCTCTAGGGACCCTGTAGGGTGCTTACTGGCAACTTTTTTTTTTCTTTTTGGTCTGGTTTTGTTGTTGTTTAGGAGTGTCCTTCCCTTGTGGTGCATCTCTTGCATGTCAGTTTAAATTTCTTGAGTGTTTTTTAGCTCTCAAGTGTGTATTTCTCTTTGGTAACACTGTCTTCTGCAAACTTGGAAGTATTGAATAGGACATTTGGCATACAGCATTTATACTCGGCAGACTTTTGGTTGATGCTGGCCTATACAGCTGCCATTTGGAGACCACTTTGCAAATGCTCACTTCAAGTGCCAAAAAAAACCCCAGTGAGGACTAGGAGGGCTCTGCTGTTCTTGAATTGAGACCCAGGAGTAAGAAACTTGGAAGAAAATCATATCAGAGAAGTCGCTCTTGGTAAGTAAGGTTCCTATCAAACTTCATACAAACTCAGAGGGAGTTGTGTTTACAGGTGATAAGGCATATGACAAGAGACGTTAGTTATAAGCTGGACCTAGAAATTACATTTCAGACTGTAAGAAATGTGTAAAAAATAAAGTAAAAATTTATCAAATAACTTGCATGAACAGCAATGACGAAGTCGTGGTTTTTAATCTATAGATTTCAGGTAGAAGTAAAAGGCAGAAATATTCTGCCTACTTAGCACTCAGAATTTCTTAGAAGGTAGTAGTATATTAGTTCAAAGAGCAATTATTGATCCTAATAACAAAAGTAAATATTTCTAAAGTAAAGTCCTCATACTGTGATTTTTTTTTTTTTTTTAGTAGTATATTGATCATTCAACAATTAAGTCATAGTGAAGACTTGTTCTAAAACACAGCTAAACACTAAAATGTTAAATCAATATTTTTATCTGGTGTGTTCTTGTTTGTGTGTGTGGGTGCATATGCATTAAATAATCACTTAAATTTCTGGGCTCTTCCATTTCCTGTTCTGTTTGAGAGTTGCAATTAGATACATTCAAAGCAAGGCACAAAGTTTTCATGAGTCATTGGAGTAACTGGGGTATGATGAATTCTACTGCTAGTTGTAAGCCTTTACATCAGATTTGAAGATCTTCTTAAAAATGCCTTTAATTAGAAAAGGACTTAATGTGGGAATTCTTAGGTGACTGGGGCTGTAGATTTAACAGAACTGTTCTTCCATTCAAGAATTCTTTTTAACCATCTTTTGCTTCTCTAATTACTGACACCTTGCATACTTCTTTGCCTTCCCCCCCGCCCTGAAAAAAAAAGTAAATCACTAGGACTACACTAGACAAACTGTTTTTGCTGTTACACTATACCAGATTCTAATGCTATAGCTACATGCTTTTAAATACTGTTTTATTTTTATTTTTAAAAGTATTACAAGCAGTTGATCCAAATTTCTCTCAAAGGAAAGGAGATAGCTGCAGGTTGTATTCAAGTACTCAGGCTCATACATTTTCCAACACTAGGTGTTCATTAGGATGGATGTTCCATTTATTTATTTATTCCAAGGCACGAATATCTTGGTAGTCTGTGACCATCTGTTAAGTTTCACTGTCGCCTAAGCATTTCTAGTTTGTGTAGGTTTTTAAATAAATGTTTACTGTTAGAGTCTTTAGAAATTTAATTTAAAGAAAAATAAAGTATTACTCTTTCAGTAACTTGCAGAAATACAGTTTTGCAGTGTTAATTCCCAGACTGAACAAAATGAACAAATGACATTCAGCAAGTTAGGTTTCCTTAGTTTCTTTAGTCTGGGTTAGTAAATGTTTTTTTTTCTGCTTTGTCGCTTTTGACTGTTTGATTTGCCTGTTTCATCTATAGCTGATATTTTTGAGATGATGAATATCATTACTGTTAATTTTATATATTTGTAATATATTCTGGACAGTGATTCTGGAAGTGCATTATTCTGAAATGGCCGTTATGATGTGTTTGTTTTGCATCACTCTGTGACAGGAGCTTAGTTTATGGGGTATAATGCTTGGAGGTTTCTTGCTTACCAGTTAAATTATATATAAATGAATGTACTGTATGCTTAAAGCTTTCCTTCCAAAAGATAGTCTTAGTGTGGATGTGGCCATATTTTTCTGGGAGGATGCGAGGGCAGAGGAGGAGTTGTTAAGGGGAGAGAAAAAAAGAATGAAATATGTAGGAAGAAGTTTTGAATTGGAGTATTTCTTGAACTAGAGAAATATTTTCTTAATCAAAGATACAGGTAAGACCAAAGAAGGCATGTTATATGGGATAGATTTATTAGCTGAAACCAAATTAGTTCATTTTAATTTAAAAAATAATTTGAATTTGTCTAATATTGGAAAATACTCATTTTCATATGCATACTGTGTGTATGCATAATAGCTTCAGTGCATGTTTTTTTTTAAAAAAATACATATAGCAAAGCCTGTGAGGCTGTAAGGTTCCTTACATCTGTTTCTCCTATAACAGGAGAGAGACTTTCAAAGATACGAAGAATAGGTAAGCATATCAGTTTTTAGGTAAGCCATTAGTTTTTGTTGGGAATTGGTCCTCTAATTTCAATCGTGCTGTCAAAAGTAGATGGAGTTTTATTGTTTACCTCTTTTGATGTGACTTAAAGCAAAAAAGCTTTTTGTGAGTGTCAATGCTGTTGAATCTTAGAGAGGGTAGAGTAGGCATGCTGGAGTTTTTATATTTTCTTGCAAGTTATTTTGCCATCGCTCTGTGTCTGGATTTTAAACCTCATCTTTCTTTTCCTTTTTAAATTCTTTTCATAACACGTAGAGCTTTGGTTTCAAGTTCTTCTCTTGCACCTTTTTCAAGTGTCCATGTGGTACATGAACAGGACAAAACTTTGCCTTGAGTGTCAGCCTATTGCTTTTATGAGACAGCAAAGCCCATTTAACAACTTGCTGTGATCAGAAGGGCTGGTCTTGTGCTTGCTCTTGTGCTATTACACACAAAGTTGCGATTTTTTGGGCTTTATTAATTAGCAGGTTTGAGCAGGATCGGCCCAGGGAGCAGAGCAGAATCTGTCAGTGACCAGAACTGGCAAGGGAGAAGCAGGAGCGTGCAACTGGGGGAAGGAGAGGGAAAGACTGCCATTTGATTGCATCAGTGTCTTATATTTGCTCTTTCCTGCTTGTGGAACTTTACCTTTAGAGAACCTCACCTGTAGAAATCCAAATGATGCAGCGGTTTATTTTTTTCGTAGTGGTTGCTGAGTGTCTCCTGCCCTACTTCCTTCTTCCCCACCATCCCAAACCATATAATCAAAATGCTCCCTGCATCTTGCTCTCTATACTGCAAAAAAACACTTTGAGCTTAAACATAAAAAGATTTTGTTTTCAGGAGACGTGATGCTCTAGTTTGGGGGGCAGATACATATTTCAGAAAATAATGAACAATCTTATAACTTCTGATTTGAATAAATGACTGAAAGTTAGGATGCCTCATGGAAGCTTGAAGTACTTCAATGTATTTGTACTTCTTATCTACTACTAGGCTGAAGTAACACTAGTATTACTGTATATTTTGGTATAATTTCTAGTGCTTTCGCCTTTGACCTAAATCTAATGATAGAAAACCATATAAAAGTAAGATAGTTTTTCTCTTGACAGGAGACCACTTCTGTAATTTTTAAATCCGTTAACTAACTTCCTCACCTTCTCTTTGTAATATGCCTATTAGTGGCCACAATTTAACTGGTCTGCAACAATTTCATTGCTTGTACTGGTGTTTTTAATTCCCTCTGTAGGAAGTCTTCGGTCTTGCAGTTCATCAGACTGCTTTAGTAAAGTGATGCCTCCAAGGAAAAAGAGGAGACCTGCAGCAGGAGATGATTTATCTGCTAAGAAAAGTAGACATGATGGGTATGTCACCTTACCATGAGCTAAGATTGATGGAATATCTAACGATGATTAGCTGATATGATTGTGTGTTTAAATACTACTGGAAATGATGTTCAAATTTGATTGGATTCTCAGTGTGGAACCGTGACCTGTGCTTATTCATACCCAGCAGTTCAATCGCATCTAAGTTCAATTCCTGTTTTATGCTTTCCTAGTTGTACAAAAATCTTGTAGGGAATTTGGCTTTGCTTTTGGTTGACAACTGTAAAAATAGACATGTTCAAAATGAGCTTTCAGTTAGTAAGATTGCTATCTTCTTACACTTATATGTGTATATAGGATGATAGTGTGTGTGTATATACATAATATAGACTAGACTAGAGCCAAGTCCAGGCTAAATTTACAGCCTGTTAGAAAAGGGGATTTTGATTTATAGCTTGCTCTGAACCACTGCCTTACCTTAAGTCATAACCTCTCATTATCTTGTTGTGGTTTTATATGGATTGTATAACAAAGAATGAGGATTATTCAGGGAAAGTGACAGCCACAGATAGAGCGGTGACTGAGGTGGCACTCCTCCCTTCCCTCTTTCCTCTGGCCAGAACAAGTGCTCTGTAACCGTGTGTATGAGCAGTGTGTCCTTTTGGAGTCGGTGTTGCGCAGCTGGCACTTCGGGAAATGTTGAACTATCCCCCATATGCTCAGTTGGCCTCAGTTGTTCAGAATACTCCTTGTGTGCAGGACCTAGACACTAAAATTTCAGAGTTCTTGGGAGAAACAGCATGGTACTCCTGCATGGTAGTTGCTATCAAATGTTAGTTGAAGGACTATAGTATGATAATACCTTGTCATTGAAAGGCAGTGACATATACAGCAAGAAAGCTTTTCTGCCACTGTATCACCTGGTAGAATTTGAGCTCTGTTGCATTCATGTATTGCAGGTAGCATAGAAAATCCTTACTTCCATAACAAGGATCTTCTAAAAAGGCATAAAGAGCCACCCTCTCCTGCCTCCAGCAGCCTGAAAAGTGATTGTAATATCAGACTTAGGCTGGGTACTTCTGTTTTTAATTCACCAACATAAGTGAGAAAAATGCTGGTAACCAAATTAAGCCTCTGGCTATGCCTCTGTAACTCTATTGTGTTGAACAAAGTTGCACAACTGTAACTGCAGTGGAATTTATTAAAGGATCTGTTGATGCAGATGAAGAAATATTTCAACTCTCCCTTTCATTGCTTTGGATAAGCAATGTTAACATTTTTGCTGCTTTTCAGAAGTACTAAGGTGTAAGAGCTAACAAGTTGATAGCTTATTCACTACATCTTATTCAAGATAGATATACTGTGGAAGTGAAACAAGGAAAAATGTTTACATCGCTGAAGTAGAGATGTTAGCATAGTTTAACTCTCCTGTTGCTGAAATGCTGTCAGTAAAACAGAATAAACAAGATGAGAGTGTAAGGCTATCTGTAAACAAGAAATACAGATTTATTTAATCCAGGTATTAAGTAAATGATAAGAAGCTAATTTCTTATTCTAAGCAGTATCATAAATACCTACATATATTTTCAACTTTTTGAAAGCATAATTTAAAGGACTTTTATTATATCTGCATTTCAGCTTACTACTATTAGATCCTCATTCTGCTGTTAGGGAGTGTCTAAGGCTCGTTTAAGAGACCCCTTGGCCTGCTTTTATAAGCAGAGGTAAAACCAGACCTGCTGGTCATGGGCAGCAGGGTAACATCTTTCTGTGATGTGCTTCAGTCAGTGCGTGTCAGTCAGTTGTCTTAACTTCCAACGCGATTTTGGTCAATTCTTGTTTCAGTGTGACTAGCAATAGAAATTAATTTGCTGAACTTTCAGCTCAGTTTTAGAGCTATATTTTCCTTCCAGGAAGGATTTCTTAATCTGGTTACGCCTTTGTAATTTCTGTGAGCAAACTGAGCAAAGGGCAAACCCTCTCCTACTTCATGCTGTCCTCCTGGACAGAGCTCAAACCTATTGTGTTTGGTTTGGGAAGGCCAGACAAAAATGAACGTGATTACACAAATGACTATAGCAGTGTGCACTAGTGGAATCATTTCTGATGGCATTTTCTTTTTATGTTATGAACAGAGAATGATAGAAACACTGTGGGTTATGCCAGTGCCAGTATATGGGAGAAGGGGCATGTGCTCCATTTTTCACTGCTGCTGATATTTTAGAGATAGACTTCCTAGAAGCTGCATACTGTTAAATTGAGATAGGTCTTCAAGGCACATTAGCCTGTGTGAATTCTGTATTGTTAAGCAAAAAGTCGCCTGGTGTACTTGCTCTTCAGTGACAGGTAGAAGTACAAGGAAACAAAGGGAAGATAAAGCAAATCTCATATAAAGATAGTGGCAGGGTAAGAGTTTAACTACATACTGTGTAGTTATCTAATTCTGTGCATTAGTTACGCAAATTCTAACCAAATACAGGATCCTGCAGAATTTTTCCTGAAGAAAGAATGAGCTGTGTAACATCTTTATCTCTCCCCCTCTCTCTCTTTCTTTTTTTTCCACAGGTAGTTCCATAAAAAAGTAATCTGCTCTTCATTCCAGAGTAATGCTGAGCAGAGAAGTCTTATAGGAATAGATATTTGGACCTTACAATGATAAAGAGTGAATGCTTCCCCAAAAGCTTTGATTTCGAGCAATTAGATCTAGAGGTCTAACTCATTTTGGATGTGTGTAAGGAACACATCAGAGCTTATTTATATGAAAAAAATAGATCAACTTTATTGGGCCCTGTGCTCTGCAAGAAAAATGCATGTTTTGAAAACACAGTCAACACAAATTATTAATACTGGCAAGTAGAATATGAGTGTAATAATTTTGGAGATTTTTGCTACTTTAGCATTTTCTTGGTCTTATTTTAGGTAGGTTGCTTTTTCTCACCTTGCTCCAAATTCTTTCCTCTCTCTAGTTAGTGAAATGTCTCAAAATCCATAACAAAAAAGAAAAAGCCAGGAGCTTTTTCTGAGCCAGGAACCTCAAGGGAATGTTAGTTTTAATATAGGGAAGCATTTAGTGAAGTCAGCTGTCACTGTTCTGACACTGACAGTTTGACTGTCAGTGTCAAACTAGTAAAAATGAATATTTTTTTAAGTGCAAGTTATTCTGAATCACTAATGGCGTAGGTGCCTCATGTAAGAGACAAATACGTATTTACTGCCTAGACAGTTTGTTTCCTTGCTGTTTCGTCGTATCTGATGAGCAGCATGCTGGGCTTGAGGAATGGATAGGGTAATTCTAAGTGCAGACATAGACACTCTGTTTGCTGTTGTCCAGTAGGCATATGCACAGCATGTGCTCTAGGAAAATATTTTGCCTGTAACCTTTTTGTGTCTGAGGATGAAGTTCTGCTTGTATCCTTTCATCTCTGAGGGTGGAGAGAGCAAACCTTAGCATTTCTATTTGACCTTCAGTATCCTCTGAAGCAGCTCAGATTGTGGTACCAGATGTACTCATTGGCCCTTTCTTTATGAAAAGTTGTTTTTCAGATTCTGAGTAATATAGTCTTTCATTTGGGGCATGTGACTGAAACTTTGCAGGTTTCTTTCATGGGCCATCAAAGCAAGTTTTAGCAGTTTTGTATCTATCTGCATTGCAAGAGCCAGTGCCCTCAACACAAAGGCAGGGCACCATTAGCAGTGTGCGCAAAGGATACAAGGTATTAAGATGTAAAGCTGGTGCCTAATGGCTCTTTGGGCCATTTTTGCTCTTCCCTCTGCACATAACATTTTTTGAGAGAGTTAAATCAGTTAAATCCTTATCTCTGACATTTCAGAGAACACTCTCTTTGGAGTCCCCTCTACTCTGCACTGCTGGGTTCAGCTTGTGATACTGAACAGGATTGTAGTGAGCTGTTATCTCAGGTTGTTGAATTCCTTGCAGCTCCCTGCTCAGTTCACCTCAAAAGTGCTTCAGGGATTAGGAGTCTCTTGCTGGTAGAACCGACTGATTCTACAAGTTAGACTAGGCTGTTTGGGGGACAACTTGGTATTTGGATTAAACGGGAGAACAAACTTCTTCTCTATCCATGAGTGCCTACAAAAAAGGGGTTGTATTGGTGTTACTTGCTTCTGTTGCGTTTGTTCTTAAATGATTTTTGTTTTGTAGAGTAGATGGTCTCATATTGGCTCCTGGAGGTTGAAAGAGTAGAATTTGAGATTCACCAAGCCATTATTGTTGCATGATATTATGCTTCTGATCCTGTGTATTTTGCTTGCCTGATACGATGTCACTTTCTTTTTTTTTCATCGATGTCTGGCTAATCAGCTTGCAGCAGACATCAGGGCAGTCTGAGACTATATACTTCCCAATTTTATTTTCTGCATTTGGGAAGTAATTTTCTTACCATCATCAGCTGAAGATCTTTAATCACTTTAGTTCCTCAGAAACCAAGTTCCAGTGGTCAGATACTGAACTTTTTGAATAGTGGTAAGTTTGAGGCCAGAGCGTTTTGCTCAAAATAAGCCCATATGTCAGCCCCCCTGCTCTCATTTGTGAGTGTCGTTGTTACCCACAGTTCTTAAACACTGACTTCAGACTAAACAGAGCAAAGAGTTGCAGGCCTATGTGAACCATATGAAAGCTCACTTTACTAGATATACTAAAGGATATACAAAAGAGAATGCCTTATTTTTATTCTCATTTTCCTTCCACTTACACTGACTCTGAGTCTGCAGTGTGAACTCTAGCATCTGCAGATACAGGAATGCTTTTAATCTGCAGATGCAGAAATGCTTTTCCTGAAATAACTGGATAGTCTACAGCGCTGCCACTAGTTTTGTTTCTTAAAGCTTCTTAAATCCCTGACAGTTAATGTGCTGTTGAGTTATATGAGTGACAAACAGGGAGCTTGGTTGTCATCTCTTCAGAAGAAACAACATTGTCTTGTGCTGAATGTCTGTCCTTGGGAAACACTGGCTTGGCATGTCCCAGGTACCAGCAGTGCTCTTGTAGACTTGGACCAAAACTGTTCAATAGTTCCAGCTGCAACCAGTATTATACTAGGTATTCCAGTTGATGTTTTGTCATGTGTGTTTGCTATAAAACGGCGATACAGAATGTTTTTCTTTTGCCAAAGTTGTAACATGATTGGTATGCCTCCTACCTTTGGTAGACAGGCACTTTTTTGGTTTTAATATTTAAAGCCGTATTGTTTAGGTTTTTCCTAATCATAGTTGGTTCTGCAACTGTAAAGATTCAGTTAAGCTGTCAGAGAAAAAAATCACATAGGGAAAAAAAGTCTTCAGAATGAAAAGATTTTAGAGTTAGTATCCATAATACTAAGACTTGCTAGATTCTAATATGGTGTACTAATAGGACATTTGATATATGTACGGCTGACATTTGTCTGTAATCTTTCACTTTGTTGCAAATCGGTGTTCTTCAGTACAGTATTAATTTATATTTCCTTCTTGAAACCTTAATTTGTATTTTTCTTCCAGTTATCAGTGTTTCATTTTGCTGCTGTTAGTACTGCTATGCTAGTGCTTAGTTGTTGTAGAAGAACAATGCTAATAACTCTGAAATAATTCTTGGAATTACTGTTAGAATGATCCATGTGCCGTTAATGTCCCAATATGGACTCCTCGTGGTTCATAGGTGAGCTAGGTGGAAGAAGTGAGATCCACGCACTCCGAGCTCTTATGCATAAGCTTCTTGCAGATGTCTTTGTAAAGGACAAGGTGGTGATGAAATCAAGCCCAAATTAATTTCATCAAGGCATTTCAGATTTCTCCTTCAACCAATTAGTCACTTCTTTGGCCTCTCACAGCGGGATTTGACCCCATAAGAGGAGGGATTGGAAAGTTTCCAGAGCTGTTCTTGGCTCCTATGGCCAGAGCCATTTGTTACTTGACTCTTCTCAGCTGCGGGAGTCTGAGTGAGGACAGTGTGAGTAGACGTGGGTCGGTGTGTGCATGTGCAGCAACGAACAACCACTCGTGGAGTGAGTCTCTTTACTCCAACAAGCTGCCACAAGCGGTATCGTTTCTGTTGCAGAAGTGTAAACAGCATGGAGTAACTCCTCAACTCCTGCTGTGCCTTCCATGTTTCAGATGTTGAATTCGGAAGATGAGTGTCATTGCCTGAATGCAACTGAAAATCCCTAAGCTACTTGTACAAGAAAATCATTATTCTGCCAGTCGTGTTCTGGTGATAGTGGGGTCACTGTTGATCTAGTCTTTCGAATAACTCTTTACTTCGTGACGAATGGAGTTGAGTTACTGTCGGTTGAGAGCTGTAACTTTTTCTGTATGGTATGTTTTGTTTGGGTTTTCTGTTTGTTTTTGAGTTTCTAACTTACTGGAGTTAAAAGAATGTAGTTGTGGGGCATGCCTGTTTTGGCCTTTGTGTCTTTTATAGACTTTCAAGGAGGCAAAAGGATTATGTGCAGCTGTCTTCAGCATGTGTGCACCTGCAGGTAGAAGCCATGTTCACTATGATACAGAATTATTTTGTGGTTAGACCCACGGCCAGGTTGCAGCCCATCTGTAGATTGTGGTAACTAGCTGTCGATGTGCGAAAATCTTGACTTCCACCAGTGCAAAGCATTTTGAGGCTGAACTTGAACTATTCTGTGTTGATTATACAGGTTGCTCGTGTATTTGGACAATTAGGAATCAGTTAGAGCTTGATGGCCTGTTGAGAAAATGTATTTAGGTTCAGTGACTCTAAGCAGTTCCCCGCATGACTGGGTATGAGGACAAGATGTTGAGTGAACTGGTTAATGAAAGAAAATTTGTAGCTGTTGAAAATGGCTATTGACTAAAAGGTTATTTTAAAATTTTGACAAATGAATTATTTATTTCTCTCTCTTTTTAAGTATGTATAGAAAATACGATTCGACTAGAATAAAAGCAGAGGAAGAAGTCTTTTCAAGTAAGAGATGCTTAGAATGGTTCTATGAATATGCAGGTAAGGGTGACATAAAATTTTCCTTCGGTCAACAGCTTAACCTACTCTGAAAGTAAAAATTGCATTAACTGAGTTTTTCAAAACTGATTATAGAGGCATTTTGGCAAAACAGGTTTAAAGAAGGAAACTTTTTCTTTTGTTCTCTGTAGCCTGAAGTTGAATATTTCAAGGTATAGTTTGTCTTCTTAAATAAAGACCTTATCTATTCCTTTTATTTTAAAATATTTTAAAAGGTGTATACTTTACTCACATCTCTAGTTAAATCTCTGTTTGTGTCCAAAATGTTCTCTTTTGCTAGAAGTCTTTTCACCTGCCTTGTTAATACTGAGCAGTACAAGCTTATGCTGTCAGGGATGATCCCTTTTAAGCAAAGGGAAGTGTGATTTGTTCCCGCTAAATCTGTTGGTTCTAATTTCAGGCACAACAGTGAATCAATTCATATATGCCAGAATAGTGTCGTCTTTTAATAGTTTTCCATCTGGCAATATAGGAAAGATATACTGAGTTCTTTACTCCCTTTCTTATATATGAAAATTTTCTTCAGGCATTAGTTCTAAAATTACCCCTTACGAGTCACAACAGATGATCATTGAATACTTAAGTCACTGGTTGTAGTATGTTTTCATGCTTTTACACATACTTTTCTGAAGGGAAGATTTTGAAATAAGGGGGGAAAAAGACCCTTCTTATCACTTTAAAGAAGATCAAAGTTAAATATATAGTTAATGAAGGAAATAAGGTCATCTAGCAGTTTTCTCGTACTGTATTGCATAACATTGCTCTCTGTTCATTCCCTTTAGTCTACTTTCTGCATGTAATGAAGAATGACTTAATTTGTTGTAATAATTTTCTTCTAATAGCATTACATAAATCAAACCAGACTGAGATCTCTCGTCTATGGTGGTCTGTTCAGTCAGACAAGACAAGTCTAACCTTTTGGATTCTGTGGACCAGTTTGAATTTTTTTTTTTTTGTTTTTTCTCCTTTCTACTCTAGTAACAGGGTAACTCATTCCTGTCAAGAGTTCAGTGGAAAGAAAGGACAAAAGGAAGGCAATATGAGAGAGAACTTTTGTATTTTCATTGGCTACATGTTCATAGATAAACAGAGGAAAGTGGAGAGTATGATTTTGTTCATGGTAGCGATTGATATTCTGAAAAACAGATTTTCGAAGGATAATCTTTTCTATGTGCTTGCTTCTTAAGTCTTCTCTTGTATTTATGCAGACAGTTGGTGCTGCATTTGTTTCTTTCCACTGTGTCTTTGAATTAAACCTTGTTATATCTAGAATAATAGGCCACCTAATAATAAAACATAGATTGGTTTTCCTTTTATAAAACCTCTTTCTTCTACATTTGATCCTTATGTCATTTGAAAGTAGGTATTTCAGTCTCCTGTGCTGCTTTTCCCAAAAGGAGCCCTTTTTAATGTGCATAAAATACATTGAACAAAATAGTCTAAATAGTTATAACATAGTTCAAAAAGGTTTCCTTGTTCAATATACTGCTTTAATGATGTCTATATATTTTTAGTATTACATAAGTTATAAATATCTTGATTTTAATAGCATCTGTTTTAGCTTTTGAAACTTTTCTTTCTTCTAAGTAAACCAAAAAAAGCTACAATTCTTATCTTCCTTCCCCCTTCACCTACCAAAATAATCAGGAACATTTTCATTTTAGTCTTTTTCTTATAAGTGATATTTTGTAAAGATAGTTTATAAATGAGGCAATGATAAAGGATGTTTTGGGAACATATCAAAGCCTGATAATAAGAAGGGAGATAATTATCACATCTCAAAACAAAGGAAGGTAAATTGTCTGGAAATTTGAATTTTACTGTGTAATTGCAGTTTTTTGTGCTGTAGTGGTCTTATTCTCTTAATTCGAACAGATAGGCAAAAGGTATTTTGTTTGCAGGCACTGATGACATTGTAGGGCCAGAAGGTATGGAGAAATTTTGTGAAGATATTGGAGTTGAGCCAGAAAATGTAAGTTCCAGCTTAATTCAAAATCTTCCTAGCCTGTTATGATGATGGTGTGAAAGTTTTATCTCTTTTTCCATCAAGAATTAAAAATGTATAATCGAAATTTTGAAGAAATAATTTAAAGGAGTGTAAAACAGAGAGGTTTATATGAATACTTGGAAACAAATTGCCGGCGCCTTAAACTAAAAGCTGTTAACTTGTAAAATCTCAAACTTTCCTTTGCCACTTTCTTGTCTTCCACCTATTCCCCCCCATCTCCTCAGGGGGAGGGGAAAAAAAAGTGGGGATATTTTCTGAGGCCTTATTGGAAGTTTAATACTAAACAACAAACTAATGTTTTATCTGCATTTGCTAAAGGAGAAAGGGATTTCAAGTAGGAAAATATTATGAACAATTCTGGCATTCCCATCATGCTATTTCAAAATCCTAATGGATTGTGAATTGTTGTGGCTTTTACAGGCCTTTCCTAATGTAAAATGTGTGCTCTTAAAATACTTGTGCAAGTCTTGTGTCTTATAGGGTTTGTGGAACATCATCCATCTAGATAAAATGGAAATTATATTTTTCAAAGATTTATTGGAAATATAATATGGGTTTTCTTAACTTTGAAGTTCATGAGGACAATAAAACTTTGCATTTGCAGACATTTGGGGAATATAAGAAGATATTCTGATTTTGCCATTAGAAGTGTTTTTAGCTGCATTAGCATAAGCTAGATTTGCTGGTTTGCAATTTTAAATGGCATGATTTTTTTTCCCTTTGCTCCTAGTCTTCAGTGAAAGTTGTCCTGCAACTTTTCCTATACATATATCAAAAGTGATATCTTAAATTCATGAATGTAATACTAATCTCTAATACCTCTTTTCCAAATATTAACTTGCCTCAGCTTTGTATGTGAGCTGTGGAAAGGATATCTAAATTTCTTTTGAGGATAAAGTATTTATTTTTTTGATAGAAATATTTATGAATTAGCCTTTGTTTTACAGTTTTAAATAATTTTGATATTGTTGTTCATCCACGTGGTATCTACTTAATTTATGATGCATGTTTAGATTGTGAGATTATGTAGGGTGACAGTACTCGGGCACAACTGAGTTCAGGCAGGATAATCATTGACTTCAGAGTGATTAGATTTCACCAGCCTCGTAGGGTGCACTGTTGCTAATCTGGGAAAGAATTTGACAAATTTCAGAAGCAACTTGCTTTTTGTGATTTGTTCCGGAAACCTTTTCTTCAGCTTTTGCTTTTATGTCCTCACGTCTCTGCTGCTCGCTGGATACCCACAATGACTTTCTGTGCATGTTCATTTGAAGAAGAGGTGGTGGTTACTGTCAACGTGGATGTGTGTTGGCTCTGTCTCTTTGCACTGTTGCTTTCTTTGCATCAGATTAGGTGTGAGGATTGCAGTAGTTAGGATTGTGCTGGTGTTTTATGCTCTGTCGCTTCAAATAGGTGTTAAGGTTTCTGAAGCATTCCAGTGTTTCAAATATAAGCTTTGCTGTCCTGAACCATTACTGTCCTTGATTTTACTTTATGAAGGACTATATGTTATTAATCTAAATGTACAGCTATGTGAAGACACCTGTAAGTTACTTAAAAACTGAGTTAAAAGTTAGTGTCTTTTTGTAAAATTAAAAGCATTGATACTACAACAGAGTCCATGATGATATAAATATTTTAAGGAAATAGTGGGGTTTTTTCCTCAATTTTCTCTCTAAAAGGGTCTTAACCTGTTGCTGTTGGATCCAACTGCACCTGCATATGAGCAACTGAAGAGACAGCCATGTGGAAGGCGGGCGGGAGGGAGTGGTGGGAGAGGAGATGGGCATTAATATTTTGTGCATAGACAAGTCATATGGTCATATTTAGATGACTCAACTTCTCAGTAGGAATAATCTGAGCATCCTCATGTATTATGCAATTAAGGTATTTTTCCCTACTAAATAGTAACTATTTGGAAAATGTGGGTTTTGTTTGCCTTTATTTGATTAATTCTATTCAGTCCTAATTTCTCCCCTACCTTTTAAACAGGTAGTTATGCTTGTATTAGCATGGAAGCTGGATGCACAAAACATGGGTTACTTTACATTACAGGAATGGTTGAAAGGAATGACATCACTACAGTAAGTGCTCTGGAAAAAAAAAAATCCAACTCTGCTATAGTTTTTATTGTCCTTTTTTTTAAACATAAAACTTGAGGCAGAGCACTCTGCTTTAGAGTAGCAGCTGTCTGTTTTTGCTCCTGTTTATGGGATGTGGCTCACTTGGAGGTAACTTTATCCTTAAAGCTACCTGTTAAATACAATTGGCTTAAAATGTTTGCAGTCTTGAAGAAACAAATGTCAAGAGGTTTGATATTGCTAATTCTCAAGGAATGAGACATCTGTCTGTTCCTGAATTGGACCTATGTATTTAACTTCCTAAACTCATTGGTCATTGCATAAATACTAAATATTGGTGTGTTATTAGCATATGTGCAGTTTAAAATGCTACATAATACACTCTTTGTGTATTTCTGTGGCCACACATTTTTGTGTTCTTTTTAAGAGTTGCTTTTTTCATTTGAGACGCATCATCATGAGATAATTAATTTAAGTGTATTTGTATAATTACAACTTGATAGAGAGCTAGGGAGGAACTGTATTTTAGCTCATCTTCCAGAGCAGATTCATTAAAACTCTGTAGGAAACGTTATCAGTAAAACTAAAGAAGTATAGTTGCACTTCTGCACTCTGCTGACTGCCTGCCTTGTGTAGATAAGCTCCCAGCTAATCTGCCGGGGAATGTATTTTCTATGAATCCAAACAAATTTTTATCAGTCTACAAGCATAAGCTTTTGCTAGCTTATCTAAGTTCATTTCGCACCTTGGGTTAAATCAAGGCATCTTACATAGACAAACTCATAAATGTCTTACATTCTGTATGAACACAGATTTGTGGGAACGTGAATACGTTAGAGATTTTTTTCTGAAAGCATCAGTCACAAATATAAGAAGGTAGACTGTAAAATCTCTGCTTTGTTTTTTTTTTTTTGTAGATGTGATACCACAGAAAAACTGAGAAATTCTTTGGATTACTTGAGATCTTTATTAAATGAGCCTACCAATTTTAAACTTATTTATAGATATGCATTTGACTTTGCACGGGTGAGTATGTGGAAGGCTACAAACAGAACTTTATTTTTGTAAATAATAGAGACCATATACTATTTCTCTTTCCAAGATACCACTCAAGATTGCTTCTAACAAATGAACGAGTTTTTCTTAAGTAGATGCAAAACGTAAGAAAAAATACAAGGGATGCTTAATGGTTAGTGCGTTAGTGTTTCAGATTTTGTGCAGAAGACGTGTTTTACTGCCTCTTTGCTTCAAGCTCTTTTATGACTTTGAGAAAATTGGTTGGGCCTTAGAATATTCTGTTACATACTGGAGCTTGACCATTTGCTTCCATTGGCTTTTTTTCTTCCCGCTTTTTCTCTTGCTTTTTGGATCTCATATTTAAAGCATATTTAAACCTGGAAGATATTTCAGACAGTTCTGCAAGTAATAAAAATGAATTAATTTAAATGTTAAAAGCTGGCTATTGCGTAAATACATCTTTAGAAAACTATAGGAAGGTATATGGTATTCTGTTATTAATCTTTTTGGTATAAAATATAAATTGCTAAATTTTTACCTGGTATTAGAAACTGCAGTATACATAAGGCTACTCCTGCCCAAAAGGAGTCATAAAAAAAAATGAATTTCCTGAATTAAGCATGTATATTGACAAGAAATTTGGACATTCTCCTTCCCTACATGATGGATCACAGAGGATTTTTTTTAAAAATGATCACAGTTTATTTGGCAAAACTGAAGATCCAATTCTGAAGCACCAAGAAAACTGTCAGCAAAAAGGTAACATTTTAAGAAAAAATGACGAAAGTTGGTTGATCTGCTAGCTATGATGACAGTTTAGTCTCGCATAAGAAATTGAAATTTTGTGATACAAGTGCTTTTGGCCTGTCAGGATGCAGGGATTCTCAGTAGATCCCTTCTAACTCAGGAAATCTACAGTCTGGATATGACAGCATGCATGCACCTACTGTGAGAGAAACAAACCTCTCTCAGTTCCTTAATTTTTCTTTGCTGTATAAAAAAGTATTCAAGTTTTTCTAGAAGTAAAATGCTGATACAAGAAATAACAGAATTCCAAAGAAGTTGAAGATGCTGATGAAATATTCCAAATTGATTTTTTTTTTAAACTATTATGAAATTTTGCCAGCAGAGTGACTGTCAAAGAAATAAAAAGACTTAAGGCGAGTGGGTGAAGTGTTTTCAAGAGATGATAAACAAATGGACGCAACATACCTTGCTGTTGAGAAGGAAACTGAACATTGAAATGTGAATCTTTTGAAAGAGGAGGGAGGAGAAACAAATAAAAAACTTCGGAACTGCAAGTCAAGGTTATATCAACCAAAGAAAGTTTGAAATTCTATTGGAGTAATAGAATTATTGAATTTAGAATACTATAGGATGAGGGTGAGTCTATAGGAGAATGGCATACTGTAAAAGAGGAAATGAATGCTAACAAACATTAATATAGCTCTTCAGATATGGCAGAAGAAAATGTACATCGTGTTAAACAGAATAATGAAAGTGAACGCTGAACAGAAGCGATTTTGGTTTTGATTCAGAAGATTGTCTAATTTCCACACTACTGATAATCATTTTGGGAAAGCGCTCAATGGCAAAAACCACTGTCCTAAACTTCCTAAGTTTTAAGAGGTAATTTAAGTGTCTGCTATGATTTGGTATTTTAGAGTTAGTTTGTCAGAAAAAGCAAGTGTCACCTAGATTTGTTTCATGCAGCATGCATAATTTAAATCATCATGGACTTCAGGATGTCATTTAAAAGACCCTGTGTTGGTGTTGAACATTAAAAGTATTCCTTGATAGATTCTCTCAACTGTCTTTGCTGTAGAAAGCAACCTTTATCTGTAGCAAGTCATTAGCCATGAGGAAAAGTATAATATTTTACTAGGAAGTTGTGTCCTAATTAAAAAAAAAAAATGTATTCAATACTGTTATTTATTAATGTGTTTTGTGAATGAGTAAACTGTAGTCTGGCTACTGGGGGAAATGAAAAACACTCAGATCGTGGATTTTCTTTATTTTCTCTCCTTTTCTTCTTTTTGAACTGTTTTTCTCTTCATACAGGAAAAGGACCAGCGCAGCCTTGATATCAATACTGCCAAGTGTATGTTGGGGCTTCTTTTAGGAAAAACATGGTCTCTCTTTCCAGTATTTCACCAGTTTCTAGAGGTATGAAATTTGAAAGGGAATTGTATTTTTTGTCTCTCCTCTGATATTTTATTGTAATGAAGTATGCAGTAAACAACTAAGAATTGGTGCTTATATCAAAAATTTATCCTGATTTAGATTATACTTAATTGCACTTGTACCTGCTCTCTTCCCTTTCTGTTCACAAAATCTCTCTGCTGCTAATATGTAATTGATACAGGAGAAAATTATAGAATGTCCTTGGAATTGCCTACAGACTGTCATTTAATATATACTTCTTCACTAGTAGAAATCTTAACTAGAAACAGGAAATACTCAACACTAACTTGACTGCTTAGTGGTGTGTTTACTTCCTGTTTGATTTTAAAGTCATAATTCAACACAAATCTTAACTTTCTGTAAGAATGTTTGCAAATCTGAGGGAGTGAAAATATGTTTTAGTAATTTATGTTTCTTGCCTTAAGCAGCAATCAAAATACAAAGTTATCAATAAGGACCAGTGGTGTAACGTGCTTGAATTCAGCAGAACAATTAACCTTGACCTCAGTAATTACGATGAAGATGGAGCCTGTAAGTACCACCATATGCTGGTATTTTAAAATAATTTACTTCTGAGTTCAGTCATTCTGTGTCCTCTGACAAAATTTTGTAAAATACAGTTATTTGATCTCTCTGCAGGGCCAGTGTTGTTGGATGAGTTTGTGGAATGGTATAAAGGAAAACAGATGACATAGGAGTTGAACTATGCACAGCCACTCAAGAGTCACTGTTACCACAGTTATGTCAACCATTAGCCATAAACTGCTGTTTGTATGAAAGTGCATGCTGCTTCTCTTGCACTGCATCCCTCTTGCAGGGAACTTTTGGTGTTTGCTATTTAACAAGCCAGCTCTGCTTGCTGTGTAGCATTGTTCTCTTTGAAGGCTGCTTTGCATTCTGTATTTACACTACAAAATAGTGAACTTGCCAGCGTCTTCACTGTGATTATGTGTATATTGCTGTCTAAATTTTGTATATGTGTATAAAAAAAAGCTTCACCTAGGGATTATTTCAGCAGAAATGTATTGTAAAAATAATTTTGTGGCATATTTCTAATCACTTACATGTTCATTGAAACTTTAGTTATTTTTCATTTTGGTCTCAAATGTAGCATTTCTGAAAATGAGATGAACAGATTGCTTGGACAGAGTTACCATGAAGAACTATTGTCAGTTTTAATGTTAGTTTGAGATGCCAATTTCTGAGGTGAGAAGAAATGCTGTGACTTTCTTCAGGGGAATTCACCAAACATGACCTTTTGCTTAATAGGAATGAAACATCAGTGTCTTAAAAGGAAAAACATATATATATTATATATATACACGCATATATATATATATATATATATATATATATATATATAAACACTGTAACATGCCACAGATGATTTCTATTTGAAGAAGAAAGTACTGACTTTTTAATGTTAAAACTGCAGTAGTTTCATTACAGGTACAAGTGAACAAATTAAAGTACCTTTTAAAAATTGATTTTAGACTTTTGTAAATTCCCTTTGGCATATTTCTTTTAAATTTTGGTGTACTAAGTGTTTGGACTACTTTGTGATCTAGTGAAATTAAAAGTTTTATCGAAAATCAGTGGTTGGGGGGAATGAAGTCTGCTCTTCTCCACCTATGTTTAATGTAGGTGAGGATCTTTCTTTGTAATGTTGGTCTTTCCCATGATCTATAACTTGGGTTCTAAGTAATTAAAAATACTATATCAAGTAGTCAAAACCTTACTTTCCCTTTCAGGCTGGGGATTGAAATTTCCTAGCAGAATGTCCATTGCAGGCACATTAAACACCAGCATTAAATGACAGTATGTTTAGTAGGGACCACTTCTTGTTTCATACATTTGTTTGTTTAGGACAGTTTTAGTGGTTATTTGGGAAAAAGGAGTGAATGGAAAGGTTTAAGTTCTGTATTTTTGTCATGTTGGATTTGCCTTACCCGTCCTTATCAAATACTATTACTGTTGATATTTTTAGGTTCTTGAAGTACCTGGTGCTATTAAACTTCGATCCCTGAGGATTTATAAAATGTTCCACGTCATTTCATGGAACACTTGACAAAAAGGGGCCAATGGATATTTTGAACTAAAGAATACTACTGCTTTTCTGTAGAAATATTTTTAAAGGTGTTGGCACTTCTGGGTTTTGTTCAGAATCCAGCTGGGAGGTGGGTTGTGGGGAAGCATTTTAGGTTGAATGTGAAGTTTTCAGTTGCATTGAAGGCCCTGTTCTGCGTCCTTGAACTCAGGAGCCATCACTGTCTTGACTACTTTCAAGATTAAGCCTGCCTTATCACAAGCACAGTAGCTTGCTTCTTGGGACCGAGAGGATGCAGTTCCTTTGCTACTGCTGGTCAATTTACATTCACTTTTTTTTTTCTTTTTTCTCTCTTTTCTTCCTCTTTCAAATTTAGCTGCCAAAGAAAGTTGGGTGTGCTTGTGTATTTGCTTAAATATACATTTGCCTATATAAAATCTGAGGTTCTGTGCTGTTAAGAAAATACTGCTTTTCTGAATACTGCCTTCCTACCGTTTCTTTCTGAGAGTTGTGTTTGAATCTCTACGACACTAAATAAGTAGCATTCTTTAATCGTGATAAAATGTATGTAATCATTGCTTTTTCATGTACTGAATCCCTTAACATTAATACTTGATGCCAATTTGCACAATATTTGAATTCAATGGAGTGTGGTATTTAATGTTTACAATTAGTGTTTACGAAAACACACATTTAGTTTAGTTTTTGGATGTAAATGTGTATATTACTATAGTATAATTGTAGAGAAAAAAAGGTGGAGCTGCTGGTTTAGTTCTTAAAAGAATGAACTTAGAAGCAATATATAACATGTAACATTAAGCTGAATTGTAGTTGCTAAAATAGTAAGTGAAATACTGCAAGTGTTCTTGTATGTTCAGTTAATAACTCTCCAAAATGGCTTAGCATAAATTGATATGAATTCTGCTAAAATACAAGGCTGGTTATCTATGAAGTTTTATATGTAACAAATAATTTGGCTTCCAGTAGTGGAAACAAGAGCCAAAGACACTTTTAATCTATTAATGATATCAGTATAACTTTCATGTAACGGGGTCAACAGAAATCTGCTGAGTTCAGGCATATTCTTTTCCCCAGTTTTGTAAACGTTTAGCAGAATACAAAATTTAAAAACAAAGAAAAAGAAATCGTATGGTGCAGATTAACATACCCTTTAATATTTCTTATGTGTAATGAATTGGGAATGAGAGCAAGGAGTAATGCGTTTGAACATGGATCAGATGGATACTGCAGATGTTCTCTTCCAGCTGTAAGCAAGATGAATCTGTGCTCTTCAGCAGGTTTAACACATGCATCTTCAGTTACAGGTAATTGATGTATTTACTGAAATTTATAGTGATCAAAATGAGTTGACCCTCACAGCTGAAGCTTTCATACATTATCTGTCCTTTTGTGTTCTATCTGCAGACAAGCAGAGGGACCTGACCTTAACACTTCCAATTCTTGTATTTTGGAGAGAAATTCTCTCTCCTTTTTCCATTGTGCCTACTTATTGAAGCTACTTATTTTACCTTATATTTAAGACAAGTTCGATTATTTTCTCTTTTGCTTCTTTACTATGTCGTCAAATAGTTGCTTCTGTTTTTGCTTTTCTTTTAAAAAGTTGATACACAGAATATTCGTACCTGGACAGGATACTGAAAGGTCATTGTGACAGAAAAAATATTAGTTTATGCTGTTATTTCATGTGTAAAATATCTGTCTTTACAGCAGAAACGTAATGGCCTACGTGTAATTCAAGCTTGATATTTAGGAAATTTTAAGGTGCAAAGACCGTTAGTAAAAGGAAAAATAACATCTAGATGCTGCAGTAGTGGATACTTTAAATTGATAAATGACAGACATTTAGAACTCTTTATTAATAGAATATGAATAGGAACATTAATTACAGAAACATTCCACAAATTAAGTTTGCATATGTTTCCCTTTACTGCAAAATAGCATAAAATATTTTAAAATGTTAATTTAGTGCTGTTACTATTTTCCCCCCACTCCTTCCTTCGCCACCTCTGTCCAAGGAATGCTTTATGTACTGCTTGGATTTCCAGTAAGAACTTATATTAAGGTTATCTTTAAACTACAATAAATGTTTGGATCGCCTTTGTGTGGCCTCTTTTTAAACTTTTGTATGGGTCCGGAGGCTTCTCCCATTGTATTGCAAATACAGACATTTTATTTCATGACAGATACGTTTGCACAATCCAAATGAATTTTAGTTCACTGCTGCTTACTTAGCATTCACCAGATATGTTTCTTGGAGGGCAAGAAACAGACTTGAGTTTTGTTAACATTTTTCAAGATTTCTGTTGACCCTTGCCCACAAGTCTAACATTGTTAAATACTTCTGGAATTTGTAGACAGCTTTAAAGGTTAGCTTGTGCCCTGGTTTTAATTATAACTGCTAAGATACCTCTGTAGGCCTTACATTTTATCTTTTAGCATTGTTGTAAAAGTGTGTAGGATCCATCCACCGAGTGGCTGGTTGTTGGTAAGCGAGACCAAAATGTGAGTGTGGTATGTGAGTGTGGTGTGTGTGTGTGTGGTGGGGGGGGGGGAGGCATTCTCTATCTTCTCTGTGTGTGTGTGTTATTGTCACAAAATAATTTCTGCTGAGACTGCTGTTGAGGGAACAGTAGTTGGCCTGTACCTGTGAATGCTGTGTCTTAGTTATTTGCATGTTATTATACATAAGGTATACTAAACTCCTGTGGCTCACAGCCTGACTAAAATACTGTTATGCCACCCAACATAATTCATCATGAGTTCATTCTGGAAATTTTTGCTGGTGTTGCTGTAAAATGATATCCCACAAATAAAAAATATTTATGATGGTTTCTGAAACTGACTTTTTAGATCTTTCTGTGGTTCATGCCTTAAATTCTGTCATGTGAATATACCTCATAGGTCAGTGAGAATTGCCATATAAGCTGGCAAGTTTGATTTTTTTTTTTTTTTTTTTTTTTTGGGGGGGAGCTAAAATGCCCATATAAGAAGCACGTGTATAACCAGATTTTTGTGTTCTTAAAATATGTTGGATTTTGACAAGGACAGACTAAATATTACTTTAGTAGCAAAGAACTTCCTTGTGTTGCAAAGTTTAGAAAATATACAATCTTTGGATTGCTAATACTAAGGCAAATGAGTACTTAGAACTTTGTTGGAAATGGCCATGTTTTAAATACAGTGTGTGTGTGTCGGAAACGTATACAAGAGCTTTTTTAAATGTAGAGTCAATTTCACCAGGAATGTATCTTCAGATGGGATTTTACAGCAAGAATCTTCATAACATGTTCATCTCTTAAAGCAGAATGTGGTGATATTTTGCTTTGGGCTGTTTGTGACCTCAAATCCTTCTCTTTCTTTTTAACAGAATTTCTTTCAATTATATGATATGTAATGGGCTATTTGGTTTACCTTTATGAAGCAGAAGTAGTTGCATCTGAAAAGAGCAGTAGGAAAGCTGCTAGCAGTATGACTGAAAGTTACAACCTCAATGCCTGTAATATTTTCACAGTTTCATATTCACAACTTCAAAGGAGCTATTAGTTATTAGTTGCTCTTACTACTTAACACTGTTTTCAAAGTTGCAGATTTTTAAGTTGAAAAAACTGAAACATCACAAAATTAAAAAAAAAAAAAAAAAAGTTTAAGCCGTGTTTTTCCCCCTCCCCCGCCCCCCCGTCCTACTGTTTGATCAACTGGCTCTAGGGCTTTCCACCCAGGCTGTTGCACTGCCTGTTCCAGAGACACAGTCCTACCTCATGTTTGTTTTTCATGGGGTCTGGGATGGCCTTCAGCAGTTCTTGGAATGTAGGTGTCGCTTATGTAAGTCATGGGTCAGTCTCCACAAGAACATTCATATTAGTCCCCAAATAGATTATAATGTTAATTGTGTGTAGATTAAGTGTGAATAGCTTGATATTCAAGAGTTATTTACGAACCAATTGTCAGCCTACTTTGGAAAGACTGACATGCTTTGTGCCTAGAATATGCAACCTGATAATTATCAAAATATCAGAAATATGATTGAAAGTATGAATTTTCTTATGCTCTCATTACTGTACCTGAAGTTCTCAATTTGTTCTTAAGATTTTAGTGGTGTTTTTTTAAACCAGTTCAGTGCAACTATGTTGTTTCCAGCCTTGAGCTCAGCATTTTATTGTCCTGCAAGAAGAGTACGTCAAGACTTTCACTAGCCCCCTGCCAGCTACACCTTTGATCTTCACTGAAGAGTGCAATACAGCTTATGCTCGCTCAGCCTACTTCTTAGGAAGCCTGTTTTGTGACATAAACTGTTTATCCACTATCAGCTGTGATAGTAGCTAGAGCCTTATCTAAACATGATTTTTGCTGTCCGGAGTTCAGTTTCTCTCAAGCAAATGCAGTTGTACCTCTCTGCAAGTGCGAGTACTATACGGGTTGTGTATATGTCTCTATAATGTATATTTGTTCCAGTATACTTGCAGCTGCTTTTGAATGGTGTAGGTACTTTTTGAAAATTCTCTGCAACTGAATCAACTAAATGAGTAGTTTCCAGGACTAACAAAATACAGCTGAATTGTTATCTGCGGAAATATAAAGAAAATGACTTTGGATGGAAGAGATTAGTGAGTAGGGAGACTGCGTAGCTGTTGGGTACTGCAGCACTTGGAGAACTAAGAGGATCAGAAAGGACAGGAATGTCTAAAGCACGCTGTTTGGCAGTGACAGAAAATATAAAAGGTTTTGTCTTATTTCTAGAAACAATTGCTAATGACACCAGGAATGAACATGAAGAAATTGATTATTTGAATTTGAGCGAATGTATGATAATAAGAGTGTTGGGAATGATCAGTGGCAAAAGAATAGCGCAAGGTATGTGAAAGTAAGTTTCAGTCAGTACATCAATATATTTTAACAGTAGAGTGAAATACTGTGTCATATTAAAAAAAAATGAGCAAAATTCTGTCTCTGTGGATACGATATGAAATATACATTTTTGTGTAACTTTGTCATAAGAATTCATTGCATCTTAGAAGTTATGTACTGTACATATTTCTGCTGAGGTCCATGGTGGTTGAAAAAAGATAATTTTTCCATATTATTTTAAAAGTGTATTGAACAGTAGCAGAAGCAAATGACAAAACATTGCTATTTATTAGTTGGCAGAGCTACTCAAATATGTTTTTTATTTCACTATGCATGAAATTAACTTACACATTCAGATATCTTCTTAGCAGCTAATTGAGCCAAAAGTTGAACCCGGAGAGTTCTTCCAAAGTGGTGTCTGAAAACCCAGGTGTGCCATAAAGAACAATTTTCAATTGCTTTGATGTGTTGTCTTTTTAAAGGTGTTTTGATTGCAGTTCTCTTCTGTGTACAGTGTGCTTTACTGAAAGCTGCTTATGAATGTTAAGAGGAGTGGTGGTGGGGAATTAATTCCTCTGTTTTACTGTTCCTGCTCTTAACAATTATGTAGCTGTTCTTGTGAGGAATCGGTCTGAAACTTGTGCCCAGTTCTCTGCTTCTAGACGGCCTGGAAGAATATGGGAGTTTCTGTATTACCAGGAGATTGTTTTGGTGCTACAGAGTAGCAGCCTTAGCATTCAGCAGAGGCTAAGGTATTACGTGAATATTGAGGCTATGTGGGGATTAGGGGAGAGAAATTAGAGTGGAAAGGGATATGCTGTTTACAGGTGCATACAAACAAGGAATGAGTTGTGTTGGAGAAAGACCTTTTTATTTTACAGTTGCTGTCTCTTTGATTTAACATTTGTGACAATGCTATGATTTAGCAGATTTGAATATTATGTCCTCTAGTTCTTGTCTATTCAGTCTGAACGAAGAATTCTGGACAATTACTTGTATGATTCTTTTTCCTGTGTTTGAAAAACAAATCAAAATGAAACCTCTAAACTGTTGCACAATTTGATGGCAAATTACCAGTTTCCTCAAGAGATGAATTCACTCTTGTTTCCTGAACTAAGGACTAGACTAGGACTATAGAAGGAGGGAAGACGGTACCTGTGTTTTTAACGACTTCCCTATCGGCTCAGATACCATTGAGTACTGGAGCAAAAACAACACAGGCCTTCCCAAGGACTAATGGGCAAGGGCAGATGACAGTAGGTTCATTGCCTGTAACTGAATTAGATATGTTACTGAGTTATTTGCAAGTCCTGTAGTGACCCAAATCAAATCCGTATAGTACTTACCTGAAAATGCTATATTAGAGACTATGAGAAAATCAGCCATGTTAATTAAAAGTGTTTATTTTATATATAAATATACATGTGTGTACACACATATATCAGAAGGCATAGATGACTCCTTGCCTCTAGACATGTATAACATGGTAATAATTTCCATGTGAATTATATGAATTAAGTTATTCAAAAGAAAGATGAGAGACTAAAGAAATATATATTTTTAAAATATAGAAATATTGTCAGCTCTGATATCCTGAAGCTGCTTTTGCTTGCATTGTATTTTTATTTCAACATATTTTATTTTTTGAATTCCTGATCTGTGACCCTAATGAGCTATTAGGTTCTGTCAGCATGCTTTGGTCTCCCCCTGCTTTCTCTTTAGAAATGCTTTAAAAATGTGCTGAGATTAGACCTGCTCCTCTTCTAGTGGAGTTAAAATGCATCCCTTTAATAAAAGAGTTTTTTAGTAAATTTGTTGTGTTTTTCTTTTTTTTTTTTTTTCTTTTTTTTTTTTTTTCTTTTTTTTTTTTTTTAACAAAGCTCTTTGAGTGGCAGGACATCCCTCTGTTGTTCTACCTGTGTGTAACTGAAAGCATTTTCTGAGTAGCTGAACTGAGCATGGACAGTAGCGTAACCTTTCTAAGATGATGAAAGCTGTTGAGCTACTAGATGGCATCAGCTCTGAAGCAGCATTCATTTAAAAAAAAAAAAAAAAATCAAGGGGGAAAAATAGGTATGTTAAAAAGAGGATCGTGGTAGGAGGCACTGCTCTGAGCAGTTTGTGTGTTGCTTTGCACAAAACTCAACATTATTAGCTAAGGCATAGAAAACAGTTGGCAGCTTTTTTCTGTTTGGTTACATGAATGCACCCACTCTTCCCATCTTCCTCTATTTACGGGCTCTCTTTGAATAATGAGTTCAAAGTTTTAATTCCTAGTGACTTTAAAGTACTGCAAGTGAACACTGCTCAGGCCTGCTTTGCCCTCTAGACCATTAGTTTGTCCAGTATCTGGTGCTCCCTGTTTGCTGGGAGGCTGTGGCCTGCTCGCTCCCGCTGCCATACTCGGCTCCTCTTGAGTGGAAGATGCGTGTTCGGTAACTTCAGATTGTTCCGTTTTCAGCCACCCCTTAGGTGCAGCAATCTCTTCTCCCTCTTCAGGATACTAAAGCTCTGGGTGGCTTTTACACTATTGTTTTCTGTTTCCCAAAGCACAGAGGGATTTGTGAATTAGTTGAGATGGAAGCTGGCATAGTTCAATTACAATTGGCTAAATGTTGTAAATTCTTTCAAAAAGGGGCATCAGGACTGGTACCAGTGAGGCAGCTTTTCTGTGATTTCTGTCATTGCCTTTGAGATCAAGGAAAGTAGGTCTGAAGAATTACACCATTTGTAATACCTTTCTGTGTTTTCCTGCTTTGTCACACTCTGCCCTTAAATTTCTTGAAGACTTCATCTTGTTTATCTATTTACACAAAACTGGGAATTTGGAAACTTATCTACAAATTTGTTTCAAGAGCAGAAGGTAGTCATCCATACCATATGACTTCATAGGAGTGATTCCCATAGGAAAAATGAGACAATAGTGATAACTATTGAGCAGTGTTACATTTATTTTGGACACAGAGAAATAAGAGTGCATATCGAAGACTATTTTCAAGGAAAATGAATACCTCACCACCAACAAAAAAGTAACATATAATAAACTTAGCATTGTTATAGTAATTTTACAATTATATATAGTTTACTCACTCTGAGTGTCCCACAGATTTTTTTTTTTTTTTTTTTTTTTTTTTTCACAAGTGCCATTCTGAATACAAATCTATGGCTTCTGGCTTATGTGAATTATCCTTTGGCTTTATGGTACCTGTGTGTTTCTAAGTTGGATGCCTAAACTAGATGAATCCGGGGTATAGCAGGCAGTTACATTCCCCTCATAAATACTGAAGTTCCGTAACTTCTTTTTCTGAAGCTAAAGGCAGATTATTTTACTAGGTGGGAACAAAAACAAAACAAAGAAGAACAAAGTATTTAGCACTTAACAGGAATCATAGAACTCCATTTTGAGATCCAAACGTCCTTGTATCTTTAACATCATTATTGTGGGAGTCCTAGGGGTTTTTGCATTTTTATACCTCACTGAAGTTTGTTCTGCTTTGCAAAACGTTAGCAAATCCATCAAAGGCTCGTTTCTTTTTAACAAAAAACTGACCCTGATTTACATTGGTTTTATTTCTTTGCTTGAGCTTTTCACTAGAATTTTGTAGATTGACAACTGTTGTAGGATAGTTTTCTAGTACTGTCAAAGTAGTGTCGTCCTCTGTATCACTGGAATCGGTCTTCCTGGAGGCTGTGTTTTCTCCAGTCTGTGGGAATGACCATAAACTGTATTGTATATTTTCACTGAAAGACCTTTGTGGGAGTGGTGACGAATATGCGTTTTCCTTTCTCTGATCCAATCGGGAATAATTTTCTGTGCTGAAGCCTGACTGTGTTTTGGCAGAACAGTTGGGGTGATGTGAATCTGCTGTAACATTGCAGGACTGCATTTCTTCAGGCAGTTTACGACTGATGCTATCCTGCACTTCTGGGTACTCATCGTGTTCACTTTTGTTAAAGCCTTTTTGCATGTTCTGTGTATTAGGTATTTTCACTTGTTTCCTCTGGGGTAAGGAGTCTTCTCTCTCGGTAGTAACCATAATGCATTCTTCACTTGTGCTTTGAGGCCGAGATTGAGGAGCTGGTTCACTGATAGCTGTGCTGGAAGACAGTAGTACCATCTTTCTAACAACCTGATTGTAACCAAAATCATTTGGAACAAATGTAAAATGATCCTTTTCAGATGTACCCATGTTTCTTCTTAATGCAATATTCTCTTCATTGTTATCCTCTTCAGAGGACCTCCTCTCTGTGCTCTCTGCACTGATCTCTGCTGCCTTTTCCTCCTGTTCAGTGGGCCTGAACCTCTGAAAGTGCTGAGCTTGAATGGAAAACTGAGGCAGTGATAGACTGGCCTCTTTGGCAGGAGTATCCTCTGTTTGTGGGACATACATGGGAGAAGGTTTTGATGAAGCTAACATATCATTAGAACTTGTATTTTGTTTGCGTGTAGAGTCAGAAATAGAGTTTTGAATTGTTGACTCTGGATGGGTAGAACTCTTAAACATATCAGGAACTTTTTGACAAGAGAAAGTGATGGTGCTGGAATCGGACTCAGTTCCGTGATCGCTACTTTTGTCAGTGTAAGGCGATTCTGTTTGAGACGCAGTCGTGTCTGATCCATAACTAGCAGTGGTTTCGGAATCGTCGTCGTCCGTGTTCTCATCTTTTCCAGCGTGCTGATGTTCAGCAGCCAGACTCGGAGTCCCGGGCGCTGTTGGGGACCTATCTGCTTCCTTGTTTGCATCAGCTTTCCCAAGAGAAGACTGACAGCCTGGGAGCTTGTTGCTTGGAGCTTGTCCCAGCTCAAAATCTGATGAGGAGCTACAGTCGCTCATGGTAAATGGAACCCCTTCGTCTGAAGAACTGTCGCCAAATATGTCTGCCAAATCATCTTGTCCAGCAGTACCTGCTTGTTTGTAATATTCTGAGAGAGAATTGTCACTTGCTGGGTAAACACTTAAATACTCACAATTTATATCTTGATGGCAACTGTTTGGTAAAATAAAATCTCCTGCATCACAGATTTTACTCTTTTTATCATTTGCACCAGGCTCTTCACTGCAATTTTGTGTTCTGGGTAGAACTACTGAAGTGCTTAGGGGCTCATTATCGTAAATCACTTCTTTATGTTTGATAAAATCTACTGTAGCCTCTGTAACTTCAGACTGAAGCCGATGAGATTCGTTACTTATGTTGTTGTCAGGTGTGGGAGGGAAGCTGCTCTTCTCCAAGTCTTCACTGTTTGCGTATTTTGAATCTTCACGTAATGAAATGTTCTGTTTTTTTAATTTTTGTGGTGTTATTTCCTTACTGTTTGTATAGTACATCCCTGCAGAAGACTGTGCATTGGGATCAACGTTTATATAATGTTCAATGCTGATAGTACTTGCTTTGCCATTTGAAAATATTGGTTTTTGCTTTCCTTTCATCTGGTTACTGCGTTGCTTCTGGCACTCTTCCCCGGTACTGGGTGCATGTACATTACTACAAATGACACCTTCATGCAAGCTAGAGGTTTCTGTAGGAAATACGTGCATGCTTTTCAAAGAATTTTCATCACAGATTAACAGATTACTCCGTGTATTTGTTGGAATGCTTGCAGTACACTCTCTGCCCAGAGCTTCATTTGAAAAAGCTTCATTAGAATAAATGTGTTCCGAAGGTGAATTTTTGTTTCTGCGAATGAGTCTCCACACCTTCCCAAGGTAGGGCCTGGCAAAGGCACCCAGGCAAAAAGCAAACACAAATGTAATGAATACAGAGAGGCAGATGGCCAAAACAAGGTCTTGCCTCATTGTTCCTTGTCTAAAAATGGTGTTAATAGCCCGCGTTTTTCTAACCAAAGATGTTGAAAGCTTTTCCTTTACCTGTATGTTGTAGATGAGGTATTTCTTTCTTGTTGTATTAAAAGTACACATATAAAATCCTGCAACAGTTGTGTCAGCATTGTGTATTACTAAATTACTCATTTTATCCAGTGTCATGTGAGGAAGACGAGTATCTCTTAAAATTCTGCCAATAGGTGTCCACCAAAAGACTCCATTATCTGAAATAAAAGAAAACATGAATTAAATCTACTTCAAAAGTAGAAAATAGTAAGATTGAGGGGCAGTTTATTTCTATAAAGGTATTCTATGAACATCTTTGATACATCTAACATTGTTTATTCTTATGAAATGTTTTTTAATCCGTGCATAATAACTAGCTATTAAGCCACATGTTTGATAATCATCTCTTCTCCTCTGCACAGAAAATGCAGCACATGATGTGAAGCAGTGTCGTGCTACTTCAGCTATTGTGGGGTTTTTTGGTTGTTTTTCTTTCTCTTTGACTTTCCTAGAAAAGATAAAAAGCAGGTGGCATATTGATCCACCCTAGGTACTTCCACTTGTGGCTAAAGCACTCCACATGGACAAGCCTCTTGCCTCTAAGCGCTATTAGAGCGTTAACAGTTTGGGCCTATGGCTTGTGGCAGATGCACCTCATTTCGCTTCTTCCTGGCTTTGTGGAAATTGTCATTTGCACTTCAGGTTCTCCCTGTGAATTACATATGCACAGTTTGTTTACTGACTGAACTGTGCTGCAGCCTTCAGTGCTTCTGTAGAAAAATATAATTCTTTTGCCTTTCACATGCAAATAATAATTTTTCATTCTATTTTGTTATAACTATTAAAAGCGCTGTTGCATCCTTTCTCATTTTTCTACCTACCTCAATATACTGCTCCATGGCTATTAATCACAGTAGTAAGAAAAGATGCCTAATTGTCTCCTGTATCCAAACATTAATTACTTTAAACATTTGTTTAAATTTCTATATTTGTAATTATATACTAGCATTGCTTACTAGAAAAAAAAAATCTTACCAGGAGACTAAATTTAAGATATTTTGGGGAAAACTGACTTTCCAATATTCTAACTGATATAATGCTTTCTAAGCAAATCATCTGCCTTGTTAGTTTGTTTCTCAGTTCTTTTTGAACCAATTTCTTTTTCTGGGGGTATTTACATTTTAGCAGTATGTGAATAGAGTGTGTTTTACCTACCCCTTGTGTTATCCAAGTTGCAGTTCAGCACAAATGTCTTTCCTGTTGGTATTACAGTTGTTTTAAATGAAACACTGTCATTATGGTTTAAATGAAAACTTGAAAGACGCGGAAGAGGTTTCTGTAAGTCGTTGGCAGATATATTGTGTGAAATACCCCTTCTTTTCCTCGTTGAGTCAAAAAGAAAATGAATTAAATATTTGAAAGTATTTAGATTGCAGTTGCATACGCAGGGATTATTTGATGAATCCTCTCCAAGTTGAAATATGTTCAAATTGTTTGGTATCTGTGGTGGAAGTGTTGTCAGAGCATTTCCACGAAGATCCACAACCTATTTGGAAAATTAATTGATTCAAAATTAATTAAGTTTAGAATGGAATCTGAATTGGTGCATTGCCAACAATAACTGTTTAGTGTAACAAACATTTTTAAAGAAATAAGAGCCATACAACGTTTAAACTTTGAGTATTATTCTAAGCTTTTTGAGGATTACACTGCATTTAGCGCGCTTTCATTGTAAAATACTTCTGTCTGTAGGACTGGGAGTGTCACATGGCTCCCGTGGGACTGCTCTTGGGTGCAGCAGAGGTTTATCTTAATGAAATGATGTAAGAAAAATCCAGTCAGGAAAACACCTCACTGTGGCTCTGTGCTCTCTAGAAACAGCCTCTGCAGCCATGTTTCCTCCAAAGCTCCTGGAATTCTTTCCTGCCTCAACTGAGCTGGAGGTGGTAAGGATCTGTGGTATCATATTAGGGGGTTTAGGGCTATCATTTTTGTGCTTCTCTGTACGCACAAAACTATATATTTTTAATTGTAAAATCAGAACAAATGATCTCATTAATATTTTAATCCCCTTCAGTAGGTGTCAGAGGAGGATAATGCTTTAATACATAATGAGAAAATGGATGATGCATATATGTGCGTATATTATGTATACATATAATATGTACATGCACTGAAACAACTAATGAACAATTTATACTTGTATGAAGAATGAAAGATGGGTAGCTAAAAGTGTGTATTTGATTAAAAGCATTTAACTGTTCATTTAAATGTACATTTAAATGTATTCCTAAATTTAATGTTTTTCTGCTTGAGACCCTCTTTCAACTGATAGAAAACTGATAGGTGGCCCTAGACACCTTCCATACTCACTTCCACATATTTCTGTATGTATTCTGTTCTCTCCCTATGGAAGATATTAAAAGGTCTGTGCTGCGCAGAGCAGCATAGTGTAGAGCCATGAAGGCAACTGAGGAACAATAATAGTTTGGCTATGGTGGCACCAGCAGACCCTTTGGGAGTTTATCTGTCTTGCCAGAAAGCAGATTGCAGGGTAAATGCATTTTTGTTGGCAAAACCTAGCAGGAAAAGTAATGCTGATGTGCGTGTTAAATGTTAGAAAGCGTGTTGTTTGGCCCTTAAGATGAGTGCATGGATAAATAGATCAATTTTGAGACCTTTGCTAAAGATACCTGCACAAGGTAAAGTTATAAATAAAATTAAGTTCCATCCTGTAGTTGATGTTTGCTGGCTATGGATCAATTTTGAAGATTGTGCCATAGATGCATGTTTGTATTTTAAAGATGCGTTTTGTATAGTTAAAAGAGTGTGTATGTCTGTGTTAAAAGCAAATGTATGTTCTGTACAAATAATGGTTATTTTCATCACTAACTTTAATAATTAGTGTACAACTATAAAAAGACTAATGTCTTTGCTAAGTAGCTTATAACTAGTATCTTGAACAAGGATTAACATAAAACATGTAAAACAGAGTTGCAATTGTTTCTTACCTGTAAATTGTTCAGATCCTTGAAAGCTTCTGGATGAATCTTAGTTATCTTGTTGTCTTGTAAGTAGATATTCTTCAGTCGTGAACAGTTTTGAAAATCATTCACATCAATTTGTAATATGTAATTGGATGACAAGTGGACAGTTTGTAAAGACTGCAACATTCCTAGTCCTGAGGAAAACAAAATTGTTTTACACTTTGTACTCATGTTTTTTTATGCATCAAGCAGCTTTTAAAAACTACTTTGGCGCAGTATTTCTTCAGTTATTGTCTATTGCAACCTATGGCAGCAGGTTTTGATTTATGTGCCTCTTCTATTCAATGCTGTTATGCTGTTTAAAAACTTGCATAGCATCAGCAACAGGCACTTTAATATATTTACAAATCAATGCATGCTTTCTAAAATTCATGTATCCATGAAAGCAGTAACATGGCCATGGCCTCTGTACCTCGAACATGCCCTTCTGGAGAATTAGAGATAGGAAAGGAGGAGGGTGGAAAAGGGCAGAATATACCCCGTTTTTAAAATTGTAATATGTTAATAGTAAAAGAAAGGGAGAGAAGCAAAAACTATTAAACTTTCTCCCATTCTTTATCATCTTTATGCATGTTTTTTGGATGTGGAATTACTTGAACTATATTCATACAATGTAAAGCTGACTGAAAGATACAACTTCTTTGTGTCGATTACGGCTGTGTGCCTGTGACATATTAAGGGTATCGGCTAATTCTCAGCATTTCCTGGTAGTGACAGCATTTGTCTCGCAGATGTGGCTGCTCTGAAAGCTAGGAGTAACCCCTGGCACAGGCTGCCCAGAGAGGCTGTGGAGTCTCCTTCTCTGGAGATCTTCCAAACCCGCCTGGATGCCGCCCTGTGCCATGTGCTCTGGGTGTCCCTGCTGGAGCAGGAGTTGGACTAGGTGATCTCTAGAGGTCCCTTCCAACCTCAGCCAGTCTGGGATTCTGTGATATTTCTAAGACACTGTGTAGGGAGCCTTTATAATTCTACTTTGCAAATTCCAGTTTGAAGTTTGGCACCTGAATTTTTGGCATCATCACAGTTTTGTAGTATCTCTGTCTCTTGTTCTCTTTATATTTTTGCCCCTGGGTTTACAGGAAATCTTGAAGTCCAGTTTGCTCTTCCGGTTCGATTAGTAACTGTCTATGCACACAGCCCAATCTGACAGGGTAATTCATTCCTCCTGTAAAGTTAGAGACAGGGAGTCTGAAAGGCACTTCGAAGCTGTGGCGGTTCACGGAACGGTGAAGGTTGCAAGGGACTTGTGGAGATCACCTAGTCCAACCCCCTGCTCCAGCAGGGACACCCAGAGCACGGGACACAGGGCGGCATCCAGGCGGGGTTGGAAGATCTCCAGAGAAGGAGACTCCACAGCCTCTCTGGGCAGCCTGTGCCAGGGCTCTGGCACCCTCACAGGAAAGAAGTTCTTCCTCATGTGGAGGTGGAACTTCCTGTGTTTCAACTTGCACCCGTTACCCCTTGTCCTGTCACTGGCCACCGTGGAGAAGAGCCTGGCCCCATCCTCCCTGCAGTCTCCCCTCAGGTACTTGAACATGTTGATCAGATCTCCTCTCAGCCTTCTCTTCTCTAGGCTAAACAGGCCCTGCTGGCTCAGTCTCTCCTCATACAGTAGATGCTCCAGGCCCTTAATCATGTCGGGTCGCTCTGTGCTCCCTTGCTGCTTCGTGAAGGTTGCCTGCTTGAAACTACATTTGTGCCAAAGTGCCGCCTCGGTGGTGGCACCGATGAGTTGCAGCCAGGTCAAAACCCCTGCTTCAGAATTTATGCTCGACTTTCTTGCCACATCTCCCATACTGGAGCTTAAAAAACAGAAGGCTGATGAAGTGTTTTGGAGAATGCAAGTAAAGTTCTGAACACCTATTTAAACGGGAGATGACAACCTGGGAGTATAGTAGAATGAAGTGCAGCAATTTGATTTGCTTATAACATCTAGAAATTACTGGTATCATCTACAGTCAAGTGTAATCTTTCTGATCCAGTATGACATCCTATATGTCCTACATTGTAATAACTTCTCATCAATATGCTTTATAAGCGGTTTCTGTACTTTCCACATATACACTTAGCAAAATATGAAGCAGAAGAGCTTACTGCATGCCAGAGGATTATTTGGTATCAGAAAAGGGGGAAGGACCTTGTAGAACCATGGGCAATTTCAGTTCTCTTTGAGATGAGCCTTTCTTTTCCGCCTGATATTTAATTAAGTTCAAGGCCAAAGAATATGATGATGTCAGAGGTCAGGAAAATTCAACATCCAGATATGTGTGGTTTGCTCACACTACAGTGTTTATTTGAGCACTTTTTGGGTCATGAGTTATCTGTTTCTGAGGGCACAGGCTGCAGTATGCTGAGTCTAATTCAGTGACCAGGAAATATTTCCTAAATGTTTATGGAAGAAAGTTTATTAAAGACTTAATTCCTTCTTATTAGTAGGTGTCAGTCTCTGAAAACACAAACAAAGAGATGGCAGGATTTTTTTTTTTGGGGGGACAAAATATTTTGTTTTCCTTGTGAAATATTGAAGTTTGAGTAACTTAGAGTATTGACTTTCTTCTGAAAGTAGTAGTATGAAATCCTTTATCTATCATTTTCTTAATTATAAGGTTTACAGTAGGGACTTGGAGGCTGATGTTTTACTTCTAAATATTTTTACTTCTCTTCCTGTGAAACAAGGAAAAAGAATACTTCCTTGCTGCTCAGAGGTTGATTTTGTTCTTGTTTGATTGGCTCTAGGGGATTATAATTACAAAGAGGTTTTTTTATTTATTTATTTTTTTTTTTTAATGTATTTGCACTCAGGTGAAACTTTCCCTCTCCATGAACATAACTAAATGAGGTGGTTCTGCTCTAAAGTAAGGTGTACGCAGTTACATCTAAAATCCACTTCTCTCGGGTGATGTGCTTAAGGATTTTGAAATACTTACCCTCAGGAATCATGTTAAGGCTGTTTCTTTCAACCGCCAGTACTTTCAAAGCGGGCAGGAGCTGAGAGACTTCGTCCTCCTCGGCTGTGTGCACCAGCGGGCCCAGGGTGAGGGTGCTGAGGGCATTGCTGTTGAGGTTGAGAGTTTCTAAACACGGTAAATTTCTAAAAGTGGTCACAAAGGAGAGCTCAGAAATTAGGTTGTTGCTGAGGTTGAGGTGTTTTAGCATCCACTTTTGGTTTCTGCCTGTAGTGCGCAGCAGTGTCTTAATGTTGTTGTAACTTAAATCCACTGTTAGTACTGTTGGTGTTATGTCTTCTGGAATAGCAGATATTCCAGTAAATGAACAATTCACTATGAAATTCCCATTCCACCAGCAGTCGGAATGATGAGAACTAACAGAAGGGATCAGATGTGACTTAGTTTCTGAAGATCCAGGAAGGATAAAGTAAAGGAGCGCAGGTATGACACTTAGGCGAAGACTATCCATCATGTCTCTATGTAAGATGTTAAATTAGGGTAAGGTCAACATAACTACAATCAAGTAGAAAGCAGAAATACTGTTAATATTGAAAAACAAGGAAACACCTAAACCACTGCCAATTTTCTGCCTTAAACACACACTTTTGGAGTCTTAGCTATTTTTTTCAGAAAGCATATTCAGAAATACCCCCCACCGTCCACTTCTCCCCAAACCAATCCTAACTTTTTTACTTTTTCCTGTCCTTACCTTGAGGAACACTGTGCCGCACGAAGTCGAGAACTGAAAGTAAGGGAGACTTTTGAAACCAACTTCTGCTATAATACACTATCACTGAGCAAAGTCCACTGGTTATAACGTATGACAGAGAGCTGTGGAATGGTGGTTCTCATAGTTAATAACCATCTTCACCAGCAATAACACAACACTGGGCCTTTAATGAGATTACGTTCCTGGAAAAAAATACTTCCCAATACAATTATGTTTTATGATTTATTATTCTGTTTTGAAACAAAGATGAGAAATTCAGTTGTGTTTTTTTACTTATTGAAATAAGCCCCACCTTTACAAATGCAGAGAGTTCTTCACATGTAACTTATTTTAAAGTACTCAGTGCTGTATCCAGGCATGTACTTTACATACATCTAGACTCTCAAGTACATCTGCAGGATCAAAATAAATGTGTCACACAGTGCTTTAAACAAGTATAGGAAAAAAAAGAAACAACAAAAAAGCACAACAAGGGGCATGTGTGGCATCAACATTTCTCCATCTGTAGTGAAAACAACAAAATATATTAATAAGTAAATAACAGCCAACAAATCAATAACTTGTTTTAATTGGTACGTGTATGACTATTTTTGCTAGCTTTTTGACTAAAAATCCACACTTAAATTCTCCAAACGTATTTCTCAAACCATAATCTAAAAGTAGCTTTGTGACAATTTTTCCACTGTATTGCACATCATAGTATTTTAATAGGAGTTCTGAAAATTACAGGTAAAGAATCCAGTAGACATACCAGTATTAGCCAGTCAAGAGTTATATGTAGTCTACTTGATTGAGCAAATATTCTTTATTTACCAAGATCTACTGCAGCTTTGAGGGTTCTGCTGATGCTACTATTAGTAAGAGAACAGAAGTTCAAAAAATGTTATGGTTTGTTTCCTCCATTTAATTCTAACAAATACTATTTAGGGCACTGGTCAGAGCAGGAGAGATGTATGCATCTATTACCATAATTAATACTAAGTGCAGTAAAACTACACATGCAGTGTGCAAAATGCAAGTATTTTTAGCTGCTTACAGTGACTTTTGATACATTATATTTTTGTTCAAATTAACCCTGGACCCCAACTGAGTATCAAATCTTTATGCTGTGCCTTTATACAACTTTAATTACATCCTTCCCTCATGGGACCCCTGACTTTCTGTGGGACATAAGGCCTGACTCACTCACAGATTCCCCCCACCTCTAAAATCACTTCCACCTTCTCACCAAAGGCAAGAATTCAGACCTGAAATAAGAAGCCCTTTGCAGCAGGGACTCACTTGATCTCTGTGGAACTCTGCCTGCTTTGAGCTATAAAACAAGACTAGATTGTAATTTGTTTTCCCAGAACAAGTGAAAAATTTAATTATGAAGTTAATGTGTAACTTTGCCAACTTCTGGGAAGCAAAGTGTGTGCTCATCTAGAAAAACTTGTCAAGTGCTTCTCATGTCACCTTTGTGGCCTCCACTAAGGTTACTTGATGTTAGTACAAAAAAAAAAACAACCAACCACACACTCAAAAAACACACAAAACTGGAAAACAAATAAAAAACATACAAAAACCCACCCCCCACTGTGGGGGGAAGGGTATAATCTTACAATGCACTGTTCTATTTTTAGTACAAAACAACTAATCTCTAAAGTATTTATAAGGCTGTTACAGTTTCTGTAAGATCTCAGTACATCATACACAAACTTTCCCTTTTGATAAATTCAGATACATGTGAACCATGTTGTTGTGGGATCCTATAGCATTTAGAGCTGCACTTTAATTCAGAATGTAATTCTGAGCTGCTCAGTAATGCAGTGGTACCAATATTCATGGAGAAGAAAAAAAAAAAAAAACACCTAATCTCAACTGCTGCTGCTTTTAGCCGTGCTGTGCATTAGCTTATCTACTGTAAAATAATGAAATAATATATTTGCATTAAAGCACCCAGGAAAACACTTCTTCTGCATAGTAAGCAAACTATCAGTACCTTTTTTAAAATGTACTTTTAATATAAATACACTTTATAAATACTTCACATATATCAAGCAAGTGTAGAATACCTGAACTGCCCAGATATAATGGAACTTGAGAAACATGTAATTACTTTCCTCTCTTACCAGCTAGAATATTTCAAAATGAACACTTGTTTTCATACTGTACATTACTTTGCAAGTATTATTCATGGTATGTTTTTTTTAAGCTTCTTTAGAGTCCAAGGTCAAAAGAAAGCAATATTTAAAACATAATCTGCCATTGTCTGTCTTCTGCTACACAGCTGGTAGGCCACTTACTTATTTAGAGAGAAATCTCTGTATAAAACCTTTGGCAAGAGACACAAAGTTTGCTGCTTCAAAGGGTGCACTGACATTTCCTGTTGAAGCACCTCAAATTGGAATTTTTGGAAGTGGGAGGCAAGATTAAAAAAATAAATAAAAAGCTTTAAGGACAACTCAAGGCAGTCTGTATCATTTCTAAGATCAAATTGCCTTTAAATACATTTTACTGGTCCCAATTCAGGCAGGTACTTCAATGTGCATATGTATTGAAACATGCTTCAGTACCTTACTAAATTGGAACAAGGACAAATCTGATGATGGAAATAATACTGTGTTTAAAAAAAATCATGGGATCAGTGTTAGCATAAACTGTTGCAAAAGCAGAGCTGCTTGGAGGCACGGAGCCTCCTGAGCAGCGGGAGAGCTCTGCGGCGGCGCTGTGTCCTTCAGCGGGACAATCCGCAGGGATTGGCTGCCGTCTGGCAGCCCATGTTGTGCCCTGTCACTTGCACCTTGAAGAGGGTCCCATCTGCGCACATGCAGAGCTTGAAACGCAGCCAGTTGCCGTTCCCGAACTGCTCCCCGTAGGAAGAGCTCGGCAGCCGTGTTGGGCTCACCATCACCGTCCCGTTCAGGATGATGCTGCTCTCCTGGTGAGAGGGGAGAAAAAAGGGCACGCATGGAACCAAGGCAGCCTGGTTTTGAAAAGGACAAGTTCAACCAATAAAGCATATCGCTAGAAGGCGGTAGGACTCAAAATAATAGTCTGTAAAACGCTGTAAGGGAAGGTGTTGTTTTTAAATTGAATTTGTGATTAACATCCACCACTTCCTCAACTGTAACCAGGAAAAGGACTTTGCTATTCCAGAATACTCTATGCTATTGGGACAGAAAATCATAGTATGATACACAATGATTCAGTTGAGGGAGCTATTAGCCAACACAGTAAATCTAAAAATGAATGCCTGAAATGGAAATCAGGATGTGAACTTCTACTTTCAGAGCACACGTATCTATTTCTCCCCTCTCCTTTAACATTTTTCCTCACTTTAAATGCTGTACAGTTTGATGAAAACCCAGGCGAAGGCTGGCAAGGCGCCCTGGGGCAGCCCCTGCAGGGCCGGAGCCTTCCTGTGTGCCCTGCTCCATGGCCAGGAGCAGCTCTGCCTTTATTTGAAGCTAAGCTGCTCAAGTGCTGATCTGAGACTTACTGCTTTAAGTTCCATGTTGCCTCCCATGCGGAACTCAATGGTCTTGCCTGTAATGAAAACTCCTTCGTTTCCACGGACAATAGCACGTCCATCAACCTTTATGTTTAGATCACTGGTTGCATTGCTGGTAATCTAAAAGAACATTAAAAACAAAACGAGTATTGCAGATTATTGAAAAAGCACCACTTGGATTTGTTCAAATACCTTCCTACCACCTGAAAAATATTGTTAAATAATATAATTAAAAAAAAAAAAATGTATTTTGCACTCTTCTCCCACTATGTCTGAAAAGCTTCCACCTATTTGTTACTTTCTGTACTTACATATAGAAAAACGGACTACCCAAGTTCAGAATTATATGACATATATAACCCCGGTAGCAAATAGAGCTTCCTAATCAGACTGGTTACTGCTTGACCCTCTGTAAATCTGCTAAAACTAATGTGCTATAGTAGAACTGCGGACTGTCAGCTCTCTGAAGGCCTTTGTGATGAGCAATGCTATGAAATAAATGACTTTTAGTTTAACATTAACCCTTCTAATGCAACCATATTGACGTTTAGGCTTTTGGGTCTTTGGATAAGACCATGTTTAACTTGGAAGCCTTATGTTAATGGAACTTCTACAATGCTAGGGATGTCCTCTACACTTCCCCTCAGACTTCTAAAAATCTTACTGTAGTAACATTTATCCAAAATGATGCATGAAATTCTATTAGTTATTTTTTGTAATTAGAAATTTAGTAATTAGAAACAGAAAGCTTTTTGGAGATACTCTGTTTTTGAAAGTTATCTGTGCAGAGATTCATAAACGCTTAATGAAAACTTTCTAAAATGGTTTTCTAATCCTGATAAAGGAGCGAATATGGCATTTTTGATGTTACACTCATTTAATAATATCAGTTTCAATTTATATTGTACTTTTAAAGATGACCTAGATTTTCAAAGCTGCATTTTTAGTCATATTAATCAAATTTCTAAACATGCTGGAAAGATCAAATTACAGTAAAACTTACTCTATTATGAAGGAAAATGTGTAATTAACTTTTGCAAAGAGTGATGTTAAAAAAAAAAAAAAAAAGTATACCCTCTCGGTAGAAGCCTTTTGTACATTCAAGATTTTAACTCCATTTGGTAGATGAAACTCGTGCGTTTCATAGTCTGTGCTGAACAATGTGTTTTGTGTCCGTGGGTCAACAAACTCCATGCCAATGTCACTGGTAATAGAAGTTTTGTCCTTCTCCACACTGAGCTTTGTTGTTCCTTGCTGAAATACAATCTTCAGAAACAAAGTCTTAAGTTAATGGTGTTTCAAAGGTAACATTTATTCATAATGTGAGCATAATTCCATATTGTGGCTCAGAAACTTTCACTTAAAGATATAACTTACAGGCTGGTTATTTCCAGTAATCACCAAATCTTCGTTACGTCTGCCTCCTACGGTACTTTTATACAATGGGTGTATAACACCCATGTCAGAAACCTGCTTAAACCTCAACAAGCCACTCTCGTGGAACTCCATGCTGTCACAGCCATTGGGACCAATGCGAATCACAGCCCAGATAACAAGTGTAATCTGAAAGAGAAACACACATTGTTTAATGCTCATGTTGATCATAGAATCACAGAATGTCTAAGGTTGGAAGGGACTTCTAGAAGACATCTAGTCCAACCCCCTGCACACGCAGGGCCACCTAGAGCACGGGGCACAGGGCTGCATCCAAGCAGGTCTTGAAGATCTCCAGAGAAGGAGACTCCACAACCTCTCTGGGCAGCCTGTTCCAGTGCTCTGTCACCCTCACTGTCAGGAAATTTTTCCTTAAGTTCTTGTGGAACTTTTGGTGCTTCAGTTTGTGGCCATTTCCTCTTGTTCTGCCAGTGGCCACTAGTGAAAAGAGGCCAGCCCCATCCTCCTCACTGCCTCCCTTGAGGTACTTGTACACACTGATCAGGTCCCCTCTCAGCCTTCTCTTCTCCAGGCTGAACAGGCCCAGCTCCCTCAGCCTCTCCTCATAGGGCAGATGTTCCAGGCCCCGATCAACCTCTTGGCCCTGTGCTGGACTCTCTCCAGCAGCGGCCTCACCAGGGCTGATCATTCAGGTCTTCCTGTACAAAGTACTGTACTAATAGATACTATATTTAAAATAATAACTAATGTTCAAGTTAAAAGGGTAATTTAATGTGTTGAATTCCTACTAGAAACACTAACATACACTTAGCTATAAAATGCCTTTTGCCTGACTTCTCTCATCTGAAATAATGCTCTGTGCAACATATGCATACATATGTTTGAAATTAAATCATATCCACATTTATATCCCTTTTTTTCCTGTTTAAGGGTAACCATGGTATCATAAGCTACACAGTTCTGTAGAACAGTATTGCAACTCAAAACATACTTATTTATCTCTGAACTATAAGAAAACACCTTGTGATGCAGATGCCTGATTATGGAAAATGATTCATTACTCTTCATTGTCCACGCAGTAACAAGCTGGTTCAGTGAACAGCAGTAATGAGCGAGAGGAGAGGTTGAAGCCACAGCCGCTGTTTTATGGTGAGCGATCCTGTGCACTTCAGTTATTACTGCCTGTACAGTGTTCCTGTCGGAACAGCTATCCTGAACGCACTTGTACTGCACAAATAGCACTTTACACGCTTGCTGGGAAGCCTGGAGAACAGATAGAGGCTCTCAGGCTTCCTACTGCTGTGCTGGGTAACAGGTACATCCCATGACACTGGACTAGTGATGTCTAAACTGTCTAAAGAAGATTTTCCTGTCTAATCTTGTTCAGATTACAAAAAAAAGGCAAGACGGAATAAAAACAAGAAGGCTCCAGTACATTTTAAATGCCTTGCAGCCACACTGGAGTATATTTTCTCTCTCTAATAAACAACCAAATGAAATTCATCCCAAAGCTGCCTGCAGCCTCTGCATTATACTCACAATCAAATTGATGACAGCCAAAATAAAAAGCAGGACGATCACACAAATGGCCAAGTTGCCCTTCCTGCCACGCAGGCCTGTCTTATGGAGACGATCTTCATCAATGGGAATGTACCCCGCTTTAAAGTTACTGTTGTGCTCCTTGTTCACATTCCTGCGCTCCACAGCCTTCTCACGCATTGACTTTTTCACAGGGCCGTTAGAGCTCTGCTGTTAATTTGAAACAGGAGTGTGGGAAAAAGAAAAGACAGAGAACTGATTAGTGAAGCATACAAAATGTTATATTCAACACTGTATTTTGATCTGCCACATTTATGCAATGTGCATTAATGAAATCTACGTGCAATCTACACTGACTACTACCAATATTAGAATCCAGACATTTGCATACAATCAATACATGTTTTTTATGACTCTTTAGGGGTCGGCTATGAACTACTGCAGTTAAATAAAAAGGATTCAGCTGTGAAAGTACATCAAGTTCTTACCTCTTGGGGCGCTTTCTGGCCACAATTTACCACAAGATTTCAGTTCTGTCTGCACTAGTGCAGCAGTCTCAGAGAGTTTGTGCAGATGTTTCGGGAGTGTGGTGAGGGCGGAGTGGGAGCTATTAGGTTGCTTTGTGCACAGTTTTCAGTCAACTTCTCTTACTTGCATGCAGCATGAAGGAGAAACACTCTAAGGCCTCAAGCTGCCACGCAGGGAAGTTGGTCAGCAGAGACCTCCGCGTCTTGACCTGATTAGGTTGCTAAGTGCATACTATCAATTTGACCAATACAGAGGAAAACCCCACAGATATGCACAGCGCGAGAGATTCAAATGCATTTTCACAGTTTTGAGCAAAACTTTGTACCACCTTCCTCAGCTGCTGCAGCTGCTCTTTCAGGTTCCTCTGCTTCAAGCAAGAGGCAGGTCTTTTCGATGGCGTTGGCTTTGCGCCTCGGGAATGCCCGCGAGGCAGCGCCTCACGCCCGGCACCGCCTGTCCGCGCGTGCCTGTGCACCCCCGTCCCGGCTGTCCCCACGGCCGACGAGCAGCGGCCTTGGGAGGGCAGGGTGACTCTCGGCGCCGCTATTTACACCCTGCGCCGGCCGGCCGTGGCCCGGCGGCTCCGCTCCGCTCGGCTGGTGACACCCGGCCTTGGGCGCGCACACACACGCAGACATGCACGCGCGGGCACTTGTTCGCTTTGGGGCGGGAGGCGCCCCCGCCCCGGCCGCTCGGGACGCGCTTGTGCGTCCCCGGGGCCCGCCCGCCGGCCCCTCCATCGCCACGGCGGCCCCGACCCCGCC